>JANHMN010000009.1:8859571-8899035 GCA_030674055.1 Rhabdomys pumilio | reverse complement strand
TAGATAGATAGATAGATAGATAGATAGATAGATAGATAGATAGATAGGCAGGCAGGCAGGCAGACAGACAGACAGACAGACAGACAGACAGACAGACAGATAGACAGATAATAGATAGATAGATAGATAGATAGATAGATAGATAGATAGATAGATAGATAGATAGATAGAATGAGCTAAGCATTCACTTAAGAAACCGAGTAGAAAATAATTTACATGGATGCAACTTACAAGGTCTTAACAGTTGGCACCTGTGTTTGTCAGAATCAAACAGACTTAAAATTACATATTTTTCTCTGCTGTTTAATTGTTGAGTCTCTTTTGTCAGACGGCTACTATTGTCATTGACTCTTATCTCTGAACTCACTTCTCATTTCCTTTTTATTTGTTTTGTTTGGGACAGGGTGTCCCTATGTATCCTGTGGCTTTGAGATCACTATTCTTCAATCTAGATATGCAACTTTAAGACTGTGCTAGCCTCGTCCCTCCATTTCCCTTTGCTAATAATTTACAATAGGTGGTTTAGAGATAGGAATGCTGAGAGAGGAAAATGAGACATACATCTAGTTTTTTGCCACATTGCAAATGTCATATTAGAACAAAGCAAGGTTGATCGCTTTCTGCTCCCATATATTATCTGAGCTAAACTCTGAAATGTCATTACTGACCCATCAGCACCCTGCTGAGAGGGATGATGAGTTCCAGAATCATGGTGGGAACTTCCAAAGCTCCTGAGGCAATAGCACCACCTGCCTATCAGCTTGCTCTACATCCCTGGGTGTTATCTCCATGTAGATTTTAAAACTCTCAGCACTCCACTTTTTCCTCTGGGATGAAAGAGGTAGCACATTCTATAGTTACTCCCTCTTTGTTAATTTAAACTGTTCCGATAGTTAATCACTGTGCATTCTTCTGTCTGTCACAGCACAATACCATGGAAAGCCTGACTCACTCTATATACTGCAAAGAAAACCCATAGTTCAATGCATCAGTGACATCATCACGAAGGTGAGCAATTCCTCTAGAACTCAAGTTTGCTAAAAAAAAGGAAAAAAATGCATCGAGGATTAGGGGCAAAGGATCCTAGGTTAGCCACATTGATGGGGTCTTTAAGGTTCTACAATGTTAGTTAGTTGTATAGCAGATTCAATGATTCAAAAAGAATTCTTGAAAATACAAATATTTGTGGATTTCACAAAAATCTTCTCTCTCTCTCTCACCCTCTCTCTTTATATATATTTATATATATATGTGTGTATGTATTATATATATTATATATTATAATATATAATACACACACACACATATATATATATATACATATATATACATATATACATATATACATCAGAACTCTTCAACTTCTAGGGAAGCTCCTATACAATAACCTGATAAAATTTTATTTTTGATCTGAGCCTTTGTTATGATGGATCTGCTTTAGATACAAATGAAAAGTAAAAGTAGACAGCTTTGAGACTACAAGTCTACTCTGGGTCAGTCCTGGAATCCCATTTCAGACTTGGAGTCAGCTTGTGAAAAGAGCTTTGAGAAATACTTGGATTCTGGATAAAAAACAGACCGATAGGATTAATGATACATATAAAATCTTGGGGGTTAACAAATATTATGAGAGGTGAATGATATCAGCGAAGGAGTAGTGCAAGGGCAAAGAAAAAGTAGTCTGTGGTAGGTAGCCTTGGGAAGACTTCATAGGGTTTAAAGCATGTAAACCTTTGTTTTCACACCAGTGTCTACAGATGACATCTACCCCAAGTGAACACTGAAAAGCCAGATGAAAAAATCATCCACCCAATGACAGCAGACAACCTTTGTTCTCAGCCATTTCAGTGTCCAGGGGTAAAGTAGTTCTAGGGGGATGGGTGGAGGCTATGCAGAGTTCAGTCAAGATTAGATCTCCATCCTCAAAGCTAGAGGCACCGATATATGTGATGATATGTCCATGGCAGAGAACAACCTTGAGTCCCCAGTATGGTATCATAACTCAAATGGTCCACTTGGCAGCAATTTGACTGTGACAATTCCCTGGGGCAGATGCTGGTGTCATCTTGGTGGATAAATCCATACCCTAGTAACTTTGCTTCCCAGTAGACATGGCCCCTGAAAGAACTTACATAATGCAGAAGTCAACTCTCATCCTAGATTTTATTTTTTATGGTTTTGGTTAGGTTCAGTGTTCAGTCAACCACAGTCTAAAGTTATTAAAATAAAATTTCTATAAGCAATAGGTTTTAGGTTCTATAATATTCTGAGTATTATGATAAAATCTGACATGGTTCCACTCTGCTCATCTCATTTTTCCTAAAGTATGAATATATATATATATATATATATATATATATATATATCCCACCTAATAGTCACATAGCTACCATTTAAGGTTGCAGATTGGCTATTATAACATAGTATTTTTACTCAAGTAAATCTTATTCACTTAATAAAATTGTTGTCATCACCTATCACTTAGGGATAGTCCCAAAATGAAACAGTATTAATTCTGACAGTCTGGATACACAAGGGAGAAACTATATAAAGTTTTTTACATGAAAAGGTGAAAGTTTTTTAATTACTAAATAAAAGAAATGTGTGTGTGAATGCTTATGTTGCTAAGCCTTAAAGTAATTTTAAAGGATAGGGGAATCAATGGCTCTACAAAATAGGAAAATCAATATATAAAAGTTTTGTTTCTATCTGAGGTCTCAAACTTCCACTTAGAGCATCTCACATGGAGAAGGGAGGTCTAGTCTAGTCTATGCAATCTATTGATATCAGATATTTCATAACATAACATAGATATAACAGACCTAGTTTATGTTGGAGGAGGGCCAGTGGCCACATAAGCGTATGACCCTTTGGTTTTCTTATATAATTTAGCATGAAGAAGCTGCTAGGCTATAGAACACTGAAATGGGTTTTCACTGCTTAGATCAAGAGCAGAGCTCCTGTGGGGTTGAGACGCTGCTATTCAGGGCATAGCATAAATGGACTGAACTCTACTGTACTGGTTCCTCAGAAGCTAACATGTATAGGAACAAGAAAAGAAGGATTGGGAGTGGCCCTTCACAAGCCATTCTTGCTGACCCATTTTGTAGAATTTGTACAACCTATTTACACAATTAGATTAATTTTAACATATAGAGTGAATTATACTAGAAACAAAGCTGGGATCCATTAACCAGTTAACATAAATGTGTGAGGGCTTAAAAAAGACTTTTCTAAAATTATTTAATTGTGTGATTGGGTGTGGCATGAGCTTGTATTTGCACGTGATAATTTCCAACACATTTGTCTATGGGAAAGAGTTTCCTTGCTTCAGAGACTAACTATAGTTTTGCAGGAAGTGAATATCCCCTTTCCTAAATGAGACTTTTTTTTTTCCTAGTTTACCATTGGATTTCAATTTGAACATGCAGACAGGAGCCAAAGAACAGGTAGTTTTTTCCACAGCTCATATCACTTGCCCATACCACTCAGACAATGACCATTATAACCATGGCTTCTCTGGCTTGATTCTCTTCTCAGTCCTTCCGTGATACTTTTCTACAACTAGTGCTTTCCTTAATGGGCCTACTGTTCATTGTATTGCTTCAACAGAGCTGCCCATCTATCACCTGTAAAGAAAGGTATCATTTGGCTTACAATGAAATAGAGTATAAACCATCAAAATAGCATTCAACCATTCATGTGTAATTTAAGCAAAATAAAGACATTCTCCACCCCAAAGGAAGCAATGCTAAGATCTTTGAGCACAAATTGTCTCACAACAAACTTTATTGTCTTGAAAAATATCATTTCACCAAAAGAAGCCTTCATACAAAAGGATCCTATTTTTTATGGGCCATTGTTTTGTTTTGTACCTAAGACCCCCCCAAGTCTCCATTCTTTATCTTATTTTGATACAGTTAGTTCAAAGAAACTATTAGGACATTTACAAAAATAGAAAAAGACAAGTGGATGTTATTTGTGATTTGTCTTGCTTTTATCAAGCACATGACCACATGCTTTACTTTCTGATCTCATCTTTCCCTGTCTTCAGGAACATCCTTGTTGATATTTGCACGATTCGGAAATAAAATACTATATTATTGATGTGAACATCACTATTAAGTCTCAGCATTTTCAGACAGCAGCAGCTTAAACGCAGGATGGCAGGGAACATTGTTTTTTTTTGATGTCTTCAACTTGCTTTGTTGAAAACATTAGAATTATTGACTCCTTTTAGCAATCAAAGGAAAGATCAGAGCAATCACTTGAAATTCCTAAAAATGATAGGAGAATGTAAAAGACATAGACACAGTCTGCTAACATGTGAACTAGCTCCTCCTTAAACAGGTTTGGTGTTGAATAGCTTGATGCAATGCTAAGTAGTGTGACTTGACATGCAGCAGGCAGGATACACCAAACAATGAAGCTACTCAGTCAGAAAACGTCCGGTGATGTGCTACACTGGTCAGGTCATGGTGTATCTGGCACATTTAAAGCATGTATTTAAGGCTGAAGAATGCTTTGATCATCCACTGAAATGTCAACTGTGTACAGTCTCTTACATTTTTTTTTTAAAAAAAAATGTAGTCATGCAGGCCTAACCACTCCTTAGTATAATAGGAACAGAATTGTAATGTTGCCTTATCTGGAAATAATAAAACTTAAACATCCTAGAAGTTGCTGATACCTATTACCGAAAAAATAACCTCTTTTGGGATAAAATTACAACTTCCAAGAGAATAATGGTTTAGTTTCTTTTTCCTTAGGCATACATGATTCTAAACTATTAAATGCTGAAGAATTGGTAATTCATTCTAAAACTCAGATAATTTTATATCATGGTAATGACTTTGGCAGCATGAAAGACACGTTCACACACACTTGAAAAAGAAGAGGAGGGGGTGGAAAGAGTATGACAAAGGATGTGGATATTTGAAAAGCAAATGTAATTATATTTCCATGCTGTGTTTGCACCAATACTCCCAGGCTTGTCAAAGAGAAAGTAGGTCATAGGTCATTGCATAAATGTATTGAAAATACCACTTTATCGTTTGGTGTCTTTCAATCACACACTAAAAACACATCTCTTATAATAGATGGAAGCAAAGCAGACTATGAGGTTGGCAGTTGTATCTATCCTGCTTCTCTTCTCATCTTTCGGAAAGGACAAATGGTTAGGGTACCGTTCAGCAACACGCATGGGACTAGGCATTGGTGTACTGGTGACTGTTCCAATGAGTCCAGCCTCCAAAACTGCTTTCCACAAACTAGGGCAAACATGCTAGCTCACCATGGGAAGGCCAGCTCACCAGCTAGACTCTAAACTTCAGAGCCTCAGCCTTTCTCCTTTGTTTTCTTCTGCTTCTTTTGTTCTCTTTTCTTACCCTCTTCAAAGAGATTTCTCTTTTTCCTTCTGAGGATCTGGACAGGAAAGGAAGCTCTCAGTCTGCCAGCAACCTTAGGGGTTAGAGACTGTCTGAGGAAAGAGCCATTTTGCCTGAAGCCTCTGGTAATAATGTCAGCTCTGAAGGGAATTTAGATTATTACTTTTATCTACAATTGAAATCAAATATAAAGGAACAGTCAAAGAGCTACAGCAACAAGGGCTGCAAGATAAGATTACAAAAAAATGAGTTTACATCATAAGGAGAAAGATCCGCATTAGGTGTGCTAGAGGCACGCTTGAGTAAAGCAAAGGCAAAGCAGGTGATAGGGTCTCTGCTATAAAAGTCCTTTTAAAGACAGGGAGACAAAGAATGCCACATTTAGACTGCAACCAGTTTCAACCTAAGTGCTTGGAAGCAAGGGCTAGTCTAAATGGCTTCTGCTATCTCTGCCTAGGATTTTATTTTTAGGACCTGTCAATCAGCCCTCACAAAACATGAAATGTTCATATCTACAGTTCTCAAAGTTCACTTTCAAATTCACCTAAGTTGTCAAAAATACATCACCAAATATGTATAGACAAGTGCCTCGAACCAAAAAAATTTTCAGGTACAGTATTGACAGCATCAATATTTGTTTCAATATAAAAAATTCTTACATTCTATCCCCTATCTATCCCACAGAGATAGTAATGGGACTATAGATTGTCTTCAAAGTGAAAAAATTCAACCTTCCTGAGGACAACAAGAATATCCAGAGACAGGAATAAGTGCAGTCAGTGAGTGCTTTGAGATTTTTCTTTTGTCTAAAATTGAGCCAAAGGGTTGTTAAGGCACATACTCCAATCCAGAACCTACATGCAGATAAAAAAGTACTTTAATAGTTAAAGAGTAAATGCTAAGAAAGTATATCGCTTACACTAATAAAACTCAAAGCATGATGGTCTCTGCCAAGAGGGCATGAAGGAGATAAGCTGACTCCACTTAAAAAAGCCATAGAGATGGCGCATTGTCTCTGGGAATGTATGTCACAACATGAAAGAAAACACTGTCACCAGAGGCGGGGCTAATTACACCAAACAAGAGTGGCTAAAGCCATTTTTGTTGTGCATAGGTATGATGAGATCTTCTTCCTTCCATCCCATCCCATTCAGACAGATACAAAGAAGCAGATAGTGCTGTATCACCAGCATCAAATATGATAAGTCCTCAAAAATGGGAACTTAGAATTTAAGACCTGTGACTGGAGGGTCTAAAACATTCATAGCTAAGACAGACTATTATTGTAATTTAAAGTGATTAAAAAGTCAGGAAACTACACAAGGAAGTACAGGGAGCACATAACCAAAGACAAATCAGGCTTTCAACATAGAACAACCCGCACTCATATTAATTTAAAATGTTCCCTTAATGAGATACACAAATGAAGATAGATTGTTCTGCAGATGTTAGTAAATAATAGTCTGATAAATTAATATATGACAGATGGATGAAAATAAACATTAGACAGATAAATAGATGATATATACATACATACATACATACATACATGGATACATACATACATACATACATACATACATACATGATAGTTGCATAGATACAAAAACAGCAAATACTGAGACACACAAATTGAAAAAAGCCCATATGGATGGATAGATAAAGTTTGGCTCAATAGTACTGTCAATATCTTACAATTCCAGAAGGGCCTGAAATGGCACATACCCAGTCTCCAAAAATAAAGCATCTATTCAAATTCCCCTTTCCATAAAAGAGTCTATTTTCAATTCTTTCTAATCCCAGAATAATAAGCTTCAGTTCCTTGCCAGTCATGACAATTATTCAACACGGCCAATCTTATCTTTCCACAGAGAGTACCCAGAGTACACTCTCTCTCCCTGGATACTACAAAACCTGCCACCTGTAATTTTTGTCTTTTCACTCTGGTCATGTGCAACCTCATTGTGTGCTGTTACCCTTCTCTGATTGGAAACTATATATGACGAGAACTGCCATCAGTCTCCTCTGCTCAGAGTTCTACACTGTGTGTTCCGCTGTTTTCTGACTTCAGGGTAAAAGCCTGACCTTCACTAAGAAATAAAGAAACAAGTGAAACACTGAGACTTTTTTTTTCCGAAAAACTACAATAAATATTTTGTAAACCTTATTAGATAATGTGGAAATGCTAGGAAAAAAGGAATTTCCCATAAGCCCTTTGAGTAGAAATGTTCTTACCACCTATTCCTTCACTAAATGTTGGGAAGCGGGAAGATAGTAATGGAGGCCAGCACAAAGAAGCATACTGGACTCAGTATCTGTGTGCTAAAAAGGTGTCTTCCAAAAAGCACATGCTAAAATCTGAATGTCCTAGGAAACAGGTTAGAGTGTACTTAATGGATGGTGTTTTGTCCATGAGGGCTGTACCTTTCACAATGAAGTAAAAAAAAAAAAACTTACATGAGTTGAGAGTGAATGTTTGCTTTCTTGCTCTTCCAGTGTTCTCTTGCCGTCTTCTATGGATAATGTCGGAAGCAAGAAGAACCTGTCCACCAGTCTAGCAGTGCACAGTGTACAGGAATGGCTTAATACGAAATATTCTGTTGTACAGCTATTGCCATAAAATACAGCTCTTATATTAAATGGAATAACAGCTAGTTTATTTTTGAGCCCAATTTGAGTAACCATTACTAACTAGCTAACAGGTATTTATGCTGTCCTGAATAATATAAACCAATAGAAGTAGTTTTAAGGATTTTAATAGTTAAAGAACAAATTACAAGTTACAAATCAAGGCATTTTTCAAAATTGTTGCTGGAACATCTGATATGAGGGTAATAGCAAAGCCAGAAAAATCTCTCTTGAGGTTTCAGATATGTCATGATGGTTTGGGTTTTGGAATTAATAGAAAGTTATTATCCGTTAAGTTAACACATTAAAATAAAAGGTTTTCCATGCTATTCACAAAGATGTTGAGTCAGGCAGGGAGGTGGGAAATAAAATGCTGTTCAGGGGATTAAGATAATCCAAGATAAGTTGGCTCTAGATATATAATATTCTAACTCTCTACAATCATACTGTTCTAAGTAGTCAATTAGCTCCATGTAAGAGAATCTTAAACACAAGTGTAACTGGATACTTCAGTTCACAATACGACAAAGCATATTGATTCCAACTTGGACAAGTTCAAAGAGTGAGAACCATCACCTTCAACATAGAATGGGCTTGTCAAGCAATAGGGTTTGGAAGTCAAGACTGACGATTTAGAATACATGCTGTAAAGAGCATGTCACAGGCAATGGTTCTCCATTCCAAATGTACTAGAAGATTACATGGATGTTTCTTAAACAAGATAGCCATGGAACCACCTTGAAAATTCCTAATTTTTGCATCACGTGGGGGCCCAGGAATCCACAAGTTTTCCATCACATGTGCCATGAGGTTTATGACCTATAACATACATGGACGTATGTCTACAATATGCATCAATCTAAGGAGTTTTTGGAATAGAACCTCGTTGAGGCGACTTAAATGAGATTAGCTACATAAACTTGGGAGTTTGTACTAGGAATGAAATTGTGTGCTATAAGCAGAAATTAACCAGCCATCTTTGTAGAAACACACGTACACACACACACACACACACACACACACACACACACACACAAAACAGTAGTATTGAAAGGAGAACTGGGTTAGAGACTCTTTTTATAATGTTTCACTAAAGCAAATGGCTGCATTTTTCTCTTCTCCTAAGAATTATACCTGAGACCAAATTAAAGAGTCTAGGATTAATTTCATAAAGGAGATTTGAAGACAGCCTAACATTGATTCTGTGGCTCGATTATTAATGGCCACTCTTAAGCAGATCCACAGTGAAAAGGAGCAAGCATGACACAATTAAATACAAAGTGTACCTTTTGAGGAGAAAAGGAGCATCAGGGAATTTAATGTTATAGCCAAGACTTGTACTGAAAGACAGACAGAAAGGTGTTATGCAAACTGAAATATAGAGAATACAGAGAATAGTGCCCTCAGGGCAAGACCCTCCCTGTTCAGTAATCTTCCAACTTGTGACAAAGAAAGACTATGCCACAAGGAAGAGAACAATTTTTCAAAACGTGTACAAAAGCAATGTCAGGAGACCCCAGGCCCCATCCCAAGTGGCATATAATTTAGCAGCACCCAAGACATAGTTCTAGCTTTAGAGTAAAGAAAGATATAGAAATAAAGGGGCTGAGGAATCTTCCTCTGCACTTACAAAAGCCTCTGAGCTAAGCATGTGGATAGGAGCCTCTGTATCTAGTCTATGAAAGGCCATAGTGTGTAGCTATGAAGGCTTACTCTGGATTGAATTAGAGACCCTAAGAGATGCCAGAGTCATGCTATATCTGTCAAGGAGAGTTACAGACAAGAAGTTGAACCAATTCACAACAGAGAAGTTTGTTAAGCGGAGCTATATAACCCCTTTAACATCAAACAGAGCAACACAGAATTAGGAGCGTGCCTTGTTGTGTTTCAGTCTTTGCTGCAGTATTTGTTCACCGTGCCCTCTTTCAGAGTGAGAATATACACTTGGTGCCATTGCATATTGGATGTATATAATTTGATTTTGTACTTTCCAGGTATTATAGTTAAGAGACTGCCTACAGTCTCAGAAGAGATTTTGAACTTTGTACTTTTAAAACTGTGTTGAGACTGTGAAAAGTCTATGGAGACTTTTAAAATTGAACTAAATGCATTTTACACTGTGATATGGCTACTCGCCTAAGGGGCCAGGGATAGAATGAAAATGGACCTCCTAGGCTTGTTCATACATTGGAAAACTTGGTCTTCAGGTGGTGGAACCGTTTAGAATAATTAGGACACTTGGCCTTATTGAAATGGCTGTGTCACTGGAGTATCCTTTGAGGTTCAAAAGCCCATGTCACTCACATTTAGTTCTTCTCTGTCCAGTGGTTGGTGTTTCAAGATGCGAGCTCTTAGATACAGCCCAAATACCATGTCTACAACCTGCCACCATGTTACCCACCGTAGTGGACTTGGACTAACTCTCTGAAACTTTAAGCTTCCAATAAGTTTACTTTAGTAAGTTGTCCTGATCATTGTGTTTAATCTCAGCAATAGAAACTTAACTGATATACTTTTGCAACATTGGTGCCATTGTCTGTGAAAATAGTTTACAGTTGCAGCTGTTCGGATGGTGACAGTCAACAGTCCGGACAGGCACACATGTCAGGCATACTATGTTGAGTTATTTACTGTCATTTCATTTCTACTCTCTCTTCCTTTCTGTTCCCCTTTCAAATACTTTTAATTTGGTAAGTAGAATATGGCACAATATTAGATTTTTACAAACATTTGCACACATTTAACTCCAATCTGGTGCATGGTTTTAGAACTTAAACTGGCCTAAACTATCAATTGAAATATTGTCATAAATTGGATTACCGCTGAATGGAAAAACAGCAAGTGATTTGTGGTACCAGAATTGCAATAGACAAAAAGAAATTCTCTGATTCTTTGTCTCTTTCAAATGACTACACTTGATGATCAATATACTCATCAGAATCAGACAGATCCTGAACAGTATTATGAAATAATAGCAAAATTAACACCATCACCGGATTGTAAAATCAGCATCAGGGAGTTCTGAATTATGATCCAAACCACCTTTCCTCGATTTGGTTTAGTCTTCCCATCATTCCTAAAGCTACTCTATGGTGACGAAATCAGGTCAGACATAGATAGAGTTGTGCAAAACACTGGAGGGTTTTTGTTTTGTTTTGTTTTTGTTTTGTTTTTTGTTTTTGTTTTGTTTGTTTGTTTGTTTGTTTTTGATCCACAGATGTTTGGAGACTATATATCATTAGCTGCTCTGAGCAGTGGTAACCCCCTTTCTATAATTATGAAAGTGAAGGTAACATTTACTCAAAAATACTACTACTGTGCATTTCTGAGGCTACAAGCACCTGCTCCCAGGAGTGTCTGGTCCCTGACTATCTAAGTTGTGAGATCCCCGCCCCCCCACCACACACACACACACACACACACACACACACACACACACACACACACACACTGTCTTTACTTAAGAGGTTCTATGAACTGAATTTTTGTGTCCTCCAAAGTGTGTGTGTTGAATCTCTAAATCCCAACATGATGGTATTTCCAAGAAGAGGCCTTTGAAATGTAAACAGGTTTAGAAGAGTTTATGGGAGTGGTACTCACATAGTGGGATTAGTGTTTTTTTTTTTTTTTTTTTTTTTTAGGGAGAGAACAAGACTCACCTTTACATAACAATAAGAATGTGACCATGTACAAGTCAAGAAAACAGCAGTTACACCGAGTGGCCTTACAGATAACCAATCACACTGTGATACCTTCAGAATTATGAAAACTCAATTCTTTTTTTATACCATCTAGGCAATGGTATTACCTTAATGCAGGCTGAAATCAGTGTGAGAAAGATCAACAGTTATTCTCTTTGCAAAGCACCCATCCTCTAAACCCAACATGCTTCTCGTTTCCCTAACCCAGCCACTGAGCTCCACCAAGCACATCTGCTGAGTATAGGCAAAAGTTCAACATTACGACAAACATTCCCTGAGTTTCTTTTCTCCTGATCTTTGAGTTCAATTTTTATTAGTAGACTTTATCCAATATCTTTTTGCAGGTAAGCAAGTGACAGCCCCTTGAAACTAGGACACTCTGGAGCCTGGGAAGTTGAACTGATGTTTCCCTCTGCAGTTGTTACTCTGTGACCACCTTAAATACCACCACCGTTTTCTGCTTTCTTCACGCACTCTTCTGTTAAGTTTGTATAAATACCAATTTGCTTTACAGATCTGACACTCCTATTTTTGTCCAACTTCAAATCACTTAGTGTTTCCTCTCAGCTTTGCAGGCATCCTTTCCCCAACCCCATTGTTTTCTGTACATATCACTACTGTGTTTCCCTCAGAGATGAAATTCTAAGTCACCCTTGACATTAAATGAATGTAGAACGTGAATATTCAGACACTAAAGAATCCCAAGGATCTCGACAGCACAGGCTGATGTGAGACAGGCCTTCAACACTTGCCTTAGACCCTGGTGTCGAGTGTGTTGACACTGAGCAAGGAATAAGTGTTACCTTACTGGAGGCCTCAGAATCCTCACAGACTCAGGTATGTGTATAAAGCAGAACTGAGTCACATCATAGGCTTTGTCCTTTGGGAGTCCAAAACAAAATGAAGGCTCCACACTTCACAGTGGAAGGACCGAAATTATGTCCCTTAAACATTCTTGTAGAAGGAAGGTGAAGATTAAGGTATCCTTGAGGAGAGGGCTGTCTGACTTAGAGTTCTCATGGAAATTGAACAGAGAATGGCTGACCAGATGAATGTGGTGAAGGAGCTGCTGCCAGACCTGATGAGCAGAGAGTCCCACCTCTGGCATCCACACGATGGGAGGGGAGAACTCACTGACACATAGACACACATGGATAGAAGTTCACAATTGAAAATGTTTGTTAAAGAAAGGTCAAAAGACAGTAAGTATAGAGAAGAATTCGGAAACGGAAGAACAGAGCTGTGCTCGCCCTACCCTGCATGTACCTCCCTCCCACACATACACACTACCACACACTCAGAGAATAATAAAGTGAGCCAGGGCAGTGTCCACACCTACCTGCACTGTTCCTTTTCCTCAGCTCCTTTAGACAGACTTCTGCTCAACTATGGGATCGTAACCTCCTTTTTCTTAGAGCACTAGCTTTAGAAAGCCTATCATTGTAATTTTTCCCATACACTTTGAAATGTAGATAAATCTTCTCCTAGCCTTTTGCCATGTCTTTCTCAAAGGGCCACAAAAAAAAAAAACCTTTGGACAAGAGATCATAAAGAAAGATGAGTTCCCTCTTGCCTGGTCTCTGTAGGAGGAGACAAGCATGGCTTTAATAAAGCCAATTAGCAGACAGGGATGGCCTTAGCACGTTGACCATCTTCTCCTGTGTCCTCCGGGACTTTCATCCCACTTCATTCTAGTGTTTAAAAATCTTACTTCCTTTTTTTACATGCCAGTTGAGTTTAATCTCTCACCTCTACTGCAGTAGTCTTGAATAAAGTCCTCCTGCCTGTCTCACTCTGTCTAGTGTAATTTTCTTTGATGGTTTCTAAAGCCAGTTTATGAATAAGTAACACGGACTGAACTGCCCTGAGGTCCTTGAACAGAAAGAAGACAGCTTTCACTTCTCCACAGAAGTCAGAGGGTGAACATTACAATAGTGTCTGTGGTGGAAAGTGTTCTTAACTGGACAATACTAATTTTGTCTTCACTATCACGGAAGAGGAAATGGCACTCCAAAAATCAGAATGCTAAAGAAAGGTACAGGAAAGAAAGCAGTGACTTTTACCATCCTCCTGCAATAATATAACCCTATTTGTTTATACAGATCAATGATTAGTTCTTTTATAAGGAAGTATTATAGAATCTTAAAAAGAGTTAAAAAGTGTAATCTTGCCCAAATATGTAAATATCAACCATGTTTATGACAAAATTAGATGATGGATTTTGTAAGGGTTTTTTTTTTTAACTTATCCAGACCCTAAGTATGTAGAACCTCATAAGAAAATAAAATGTAACTGTTTAATCAATTTTTCATCTTTTATTTTCAGAGACAGCAAATTTTATTTATATTTATTTGTATTGTTAAATAATAAACTGAGGACATATAGAAAAATAAAATTTCTTGTGTATAATAAAATTCAAATTTTATCTAATTAAAAAACTACTTCCTCTACTTTCACATAATTCAGTAATTGCTACTCAGACAAACACCATGTATTACACTTAGGTCACTTGCTATAGGAGAGGAGACTAAGTTGAAATTCAGGTATCAAAAACAATCATTTTGGGCATTGAAATGTTCACAGTGGAAAAGAAGATATTCTAACCAGGACAGTGACTTAGATTCATCTACACTATGGAGCCTCATGAATACTCTCTCAGCCACTGCTTGGAGTTATAGCAAAGGCAGGTGCTAAAATGTTTGCAGTTAAGATTAAACAAATCACGGCGAGGTTGAGGGAGGTTTGAAGAGTCCCCTGGGAGACACAAGTGAACAGACAATAATGAAACCCAAGAAAACTGTCTGGAGTGAAAACCTCGGTGCACAGTGCTGCAGGGTCTCGTACCTGGTATCTGATTATACCTTCAGCCTGGTGAGCTCAGAAGCCATGATTGCTGCCCCTGGGAAGAGGTATAATGGTGGTGCTTGAGCAATGTAATTGTCACCCCAGATTTCTAATCAGCAGCTATTATGGGCCATCATGATACATGGGGACATGATGGTGGTTCAAGTGACATTATTCTATGACACTCAAAATATGGCTATGAGCAAGGAGTCTTCCATATTCACTCTGCTCTTTGCCACTAGAGAAGCCTATGGGAACAGCACTGTTTCTCTGCAGGATTTCCTGAGTGGAAATTAAGGACAACAATTTGAGGACATTAAGGACATGACTTCATTTTTCTTAAGCTATTCTAGTTCTTAATACAGTGACATGGCATGGTGTATACTAGAAAACGAAAAGGAAAAGTACCTTCATCTGACTGGGTCTTTATATTATTTTATTTACTGTTTGTGGTCAAGCAGGACTACCCTGGTTCCTTATCTACTACATTGAAAAATAAATGAGAGAAAGAGAGACAGAAAAACAGACAGAGACAGAGACAGAGACAGAGACAGATACAGAGAGAGGCAGAGAGAGAGAGACAGAAAAGAAAGAGTGACTAGGTAGGAAGGGGTAAGAAGCAGTGCCTGAATTTAGAGACCTGCTTTTCCCCTTTCCCACAGCTGGGGATCACACTCTTTTGAATAGGTCGTGATGTTTACAGGGCTTGCATGCTGTCAGCTTTTCTGGCATATGTGCCACTTTCTTTCAAGAGGTGGAAATAGAAAGCTGTGTTTACACAGAGTTTGTATCACAAACATCATCACCTTTGCTTTCTCTTAGCACATTAAATTTTTTACCTTTACAGCAAAGAAACCACTCTTTCTTGGTGCTAAAGATATGATGCTGGCCTTCACACTGAATTTCTTCTAACAATTCACCCCAAAGGAAATGTAAAGAGTGTAAACAAGAGAGAGTATGGAAGTACATACAAAGTCAAGGAAATTGTCGAAATTATCGATTGAATTTGCCCATGCTGGCCCTGCTCATCTGAATAAATATGGTGTTAACTATCATTCTGAGACATGTGTGGGAAATACTTTGACTATCACTACCTGACTGGCCACCAGGGCAGTAAAATATTAATGAGATGCGAGTTGATGAGCCTGAAGGCATTCTTGTTTAGTGTTGTAGATAAAATGTGACTTTAGAATTTAAAATTATTCCATAGGCAATATCAGATAATACACTACCCATAAGTCAGGACAGAGGTTCTTGAGAGAATATCCGCTTGTATTGCTTTGCAGTCTGCACACAACTCTGTGCTGTGTAGACCGACACTGTGAGCACAAAATCTGAGGAACACTGGCACAAACAGCAAGAATCAGTTTGCCTGGCAAAGGACCTAGTTACAACTCCCCTTAAGGTCAGGTGTATCTTATTTATAAAAAAGATACAAAGTCATCCAAGCAAGTTTATCCCCAGGATGGACCTGACATCAAACTAAAAGGTTAAAGCTGATAAGAAAGTTACTACACTTCAGTCCATTGACAGAACACAACTTTAAAAAAGGCAACTTCCTCATAGAAGTAATGATGACTTTTAGGTACCATTCAGCATGGAACACTTTCCCTCGGGCAAATGAAATGGTTGCCTAAAAGCCCTGTTTACCGATGGTTCATAAAACAGGGATTCTCAGGGAAAGCAAGGACCAAAAAATGGGCACTCATGGTCAGGTAAGAGTTGGAAATGAAGCTGGACAATGAGTTAGTATTTTCAGCTCTCCAAGAACTGAGGAGGACTCCACACTTAGCGTGTAGTTTGGAACAATACAGACCATGAAAAACTTTTTCCCCTGGAATTAATAATACAGACATAAGGAGTTCATTTAGAAAGTAGAGAACCATAATATTGAATGTGAAAGAAAAACACAAAAGGAAGGAAAGAAAGAAGGAAAGAAAAAAGGAAGGAAAGAAGGAAGGAAGGAAGGAAGGAAGGAAGGAAGGAAGGAAGGAAGGAAGGGATAGAACTCATAGATTTCACGTAAAGAATTCTCATATTAATTTTGGTGTTGTTATTAAAACCTAAATTAAACAAAGCCCATCGATGAATCCAAGCTGCATTTGACTGAACAAAGACAAACACACATTGAAAACAAACAAACAAACAAAAACTGAATGGTTCCAATTACAGGAAGTTCATGAATGAACAAAACAAACCCGCAGTAATAGGAATAAGACAGTGATTAGCTATGAGAATAAGTGAGATTGTAGAGAAAAAGGCCATAGACAGTGAAATAGGTCAGAGAGGCTGCCTCTGTCTTTGCTGGGTATGGTTATATGGGCATGCACTCACATGCAAGATCCATACAGCTGCATGGTTAAAGTCTGTACACTTAATGACAGAGATAGATATATCCTAACCCCACTATCAGCTTTTGTTCTGACTGGATCCAATATCTTCATAGAACAATGCCTGCTTGAAATCTGTTTGTAGACAAGGAAGCAGACATTTCACCCTCATTTCCTGGTAAACAAAACGAAGCCATCCTTGAACACCAACTATCATCACCCCATTTGGTACTTAATACGATGTGAGTTTCCATAAATATTAAACAGGCACTCCCAGTTCAGGCACTAAGTGAAATTCAAAAGCGCACCAGGGAAGTGTTTACTGAGCACTGACATTAGGTACCACTGGGATGTTAAAAGTAGCTTGTACTTAAGACATGGTGTTAAAAGCACATTGGAAAATGCAGTCAATACTCTGCTTGGTGGTTTAAACACCAACCTTCACAGCACTTGAGTGCTCACCCGCCTCCCCACTCACCCACATTCACACACCATATCACACTAGAAAAGCCACCCATCATTCATAAAACTCACTTCTACATCATAATCTCTCAGCAAGTCTAGCCTGTGGATGCTGTAAATAAATCTTGGAGGATGAAAAGAAAGAATCCCAGTTTTCAGGGTTCACGAGTCTTAATTCTCCATCTGTTGCTTGATTAATGGAGTACCTTTGGCACCACTCTGCCCTGCGGACACAGGTAGAGCACACTAATGATGACCAATTGGTAGGAAGCAAAAACAGAGATGAGGAGAGTTCGTGATGCATAGATGAGGAGCACAAAACCATCCATCTCTTTTAACTCGGACTGTGAAAGGGTAGGAAAAAAGATGTTGATTTCTTTTTTCTATCTTGTTTACAACTAAGAACTCACAGAAAATCAAGCTGTTTTTCTTTGCTTTATATAGTTGAAGAAAGAAAAACAAGAATACAAGACTATCATATGCATCATATATAAGCTTGTGGGAAGTCTGTGTCTATGTGTGTGTGTTAAGGGAACCTTGAGATATACCTTTATCTCCCATGTATGATGTATGTGTGAATGACAAGGGAAGCTGGGGAGATATCTGGCAGGGTGTGGTGTGTGTGTGTGTGTGTGTGTGTGTGTGTGTGTGTGTGTGTGTGTCTGTCTGTCTGTCTGTGTGTGCATATGCATATGTGCACATGTGACAAATGAAGCTGGAAAATAGCCCTAGATATAGGGCTGGCAGGAGGCTTTCTAGGGATATTGCTGCCACCCTTGTGCCCCATTCCTTTCATTTTTGATGGCTGCTTTTCTGCTAACATTCAGTGAGGATGGTAAAAAGAATCCAAAATGACAGCTTGAGAACAGCCAGAAAACTAGTATATGCTCATAAAAACAATTTATATTTTAGGTCAACTTGTCCCAGGGTACTTTTTGTCAGTTTTTGTTGTTCAGGTCCTTCTTGTTTGTATGTGAGACCATCTGATTCATAACCATATTCTACAGATAAGAACTGAGATGAAGTAGGTCTGGCAGAGGTAGGCAGACAGAGAGGGCAGAAGAAGCAGCTTGATAAATGAGCTGTGTGGTTTTTTTCTAGCCTATCAAAATGTTCCCTGATAATAATGTGTGCTGACTGGTGGCTCTGACAGCTGTACCTGTGCACATCTCAGAGACTGTCTATGCAAGTGACCAACACAGCAAAGAAGCAAAATTGCACGGTGGCTGGTAACTGTTTTCCATCATATTCATATATGATGGAAAAAAGTCACCAGCTTATATGAATATGAATATTTCAAGAAAATGTAATTGCTATCTTATTACCTTACAGAGCACACTTAGCATATTAGCTATTTGAGAAAAGTTAACTTATCTATGCATGTAACTCCTTGACTTTGTAAGACCAACGAGGTCATTAGTTGGTATATCCTGTAGGCTGGATCAATTTTTCTCCATGTTTTTGTGAAACATTTTGTGGGAGAAAGCAAAACAAAACAGTTGGGTTTCTTTAACTTGGAAACTAGAATAAAGTCATAAAATTTTTTGTTATCAGTTTATGAGATTAGTGGAAGAAAACACAATGTGTAAAATAGGGAATACTTAATAGGTGGGAAGGAGGAATAGGGGAAGGGAATACTCGCCTCTGGGGTTTCCCTCAGAATCAGTACTTTAGATGCACTAATATGGGAAGATGTGGAAAAAAGTTAAACTATGCTCTATGTGGCATAAGAAAGATAACAAAAACTGAACAGACAGAAACAAGTAAATAATTCTCTGTGTGGTGGTTCAAATAAGAATTTCCCCCATAAGCTCAGATATTTGAACACTTAGTCCATAGTTAATGAACTGTTTGGAAGGTGTCAGCGGAGTAGTTTTGTTGGAGGAAGTGTGCCACTGGAGGCGTGTTTTGAGAACTTAAAGACTCATGTCATGTTGAGTTAATTCTCCCTACTTTATGCTTGTGGTTTCAGGATGGATGCCCTCTCTCACTTCAGCTGCCGTGTCTCCTGATTGCTGCCACATTTTATTGCCACCATTGACTGTAAGCTCCAATAGACCTTTTCTTCTGTAAGTTTCCTTCATCATGGAATGATGTTAAATGAAGTTTAATGGGCCATCCTAGTGGAAATGTGGAAGACAGTAATGTAGAGAGCTATACAGACTGCAGAGACCCAGCTCAGAGAGAGAGAGTGTGTGCAAGAGAGAGAGACAGACAGACAGAGACAGACAGAGAGAGAGAGACAGACAGACAGAGACAGACAGAGAGAGAGAGACAGACAGACAGAGACAGAGAGGGAGAGAGAGAGAGAGAGAGAGAGAGAGAGAGAGAGAGAGAGAGAGAGGAATAGAGATAACTGTTTTTTAACCATGTTTTAAAGTAATGGACTATTTTGTTTGGCAGAGGAAATCTCAAGGCAGCATACTATTGACCCTATTAGCAAGACCCCATTCAGCTAAGTTTCCCTCTTATGAAAAAAGAAGGCTTAAGGACTTTCCTGACACTATGAAGCAACAGTAAACCAAACCTATTGCTAATGTGGTTTAAGGGGCCAAGGGGCCATCACAAGCTGATAGCCAAATTTTGCAGTGTTGTCTATGTGGTTCTGGTTTTAGAATCATTTGAAGGATGGATGAGTTAACAGGTCTTGAAATCTCTCCATGTGGTTTAAGAGAGCTACTGAAGCCAGGCAATGTGTGGCAGGGGCATTTATACAAGGAGGCCCTAAGATGCCATTGTGTAAATCTACGGAAGTAAAGCCTGGGTTGCCTTGGAAAACTAAAAATGGTTTAGATGCCAAAACAATGCGGTATCTGCCAAGAATATCTACACAGAGCATAATACCAGCACAGGTAAGAGGTACTTGTTGTTAACAGGAAGACTAGAGGGAACTAAACCCTTTCAAATTAAAATCCCAGACATAGCCAGATATACGACATCAAGCTACAAGATTTTGTGCTTGTCTTAGTCAGTGACTCTATTACTGCAAAAAATACCATGACCATGGCTACTCCTCTAAAAGAAGCATTTAACCGGGACGTACTTACAGTTTCGGAGGATTAGTCTATTATCAGCAACTGGACAACATGGCAGCACACAGACATGATGCTAGAGGACCTGAGAGTTATACCTCCAGGTCCACCGGCAGTAAGAAAGAGAGAGAACCACTAGGCCTGTATTGAGTTCTGAAACCACAAACCCCACAAAGTGGCAAGCTTTCTCTGAAAAGGTCTCATGTACCCCAAGAAAGCCATACCTCCTAATATCTCTAATTTAGCACCTGTTTCTAATGACAAAGCATTAAATATTTGAGCTAATTGAGGCCCTTCCCTACTCAAACCACAATAGTGCTTTTCCTGCTGAGTTTCAAACTTGCTTTGAATCAGTATTTTATTATTTTTCCATTCCTCCATTTGTAATGGTAGTGTATATTCTGGGCCATTGTATATTGGAAGTATACTATTTTTCTTTTTAAAATGTTAGCAATACAGTCAAGCAGTATTGGCACATACCTTTAATCCTAGCAGTTTGGAGGTAGAGGCAGGCAGATCTCTGAGTTTGAGGTCAGTTGGGCCTACATTGTGAGTTCCTGGACAAGCAAGGCTACACAGAGAAACACTGTCTCAAAAAAGTCAAAATTTTAGGTATGGTTACAGTTAAAAGATAAGCATCAGAAGACATTTTGTATTTTAAATAGTGTTGAGACTGAAAGAACATAGAAACTAAACCTAAATGCATTTTGTGATATGATATGAATATTAGTCTATGAGGGCCAGGGAATAGAATGTGGTGGCTTAAATGAGAATTTCTCCCATGTGCTTACTTATTTTATTACTCTATTCCCGTTGACAGTACCTCTGGGGATGGGGTATAGAGGGTGTGGCCTTGTTGGAGGAGGCGTGGCCTTATAATCTAAGTATGGTATTCTGTATACATACAGGAAAAAATGGAGTTTTCGTGCAATGGTATATTACATGCTTATTTTATCTTTATTAACTACAAGTACATTTACTTATAGACCAACTTCATTTTTTAAAATTGCGTGCTGATGGGTCAAAGAATGTCTTTATGGTTAAAAGCACAGTATGCACTGTTCTTGCTGACAACCTAGGATTGGTTCACAGCACTCATGTCAGGTGACTTACAACCAACTGTAACTCCAGCTCCAGAGGGATCTGCTGCAGTTAGACTCTACAGGCACCTACATTCACATGATCTCTCTCTCTCTCTCTCTCTCTCTCTCTCTCTCTCTCTCTCTCTCCTTCTGTCCCTCTCTCCCTCTCTCTCTCCTTCCCTTTCTCTCATTGAGTAATAAAGAGAATAAGAGGACCTCAAGGAGATTTTGACTTTCCCAAATTGAGCTATACAAACCTGATTTTCTTCAATAGTAACCTGCCTCAGGTATTTTATTATAGTGATGAACAGCTAACTAATACACAATTCAATTAAATTTCAATGAAACCGTGTTTCCAGAGGTTTTTACTATTCTCAAAACATTGTATAAGTGTTATAGTGTTTGACTCTCATGTTGTGAGGCAACGAGTGAAAACCATATAATTCCTACTTTAGAGATGAGAAGTAGGCTGAATATGTAACTTGAAGCTATACAATAGCGTTAAGCAAATCGTTTGTTGATTCAAATCTAGAATTGCCTCAAGGAGTCCATTAAAAAGAGTAATATTTATAGAATGGATAGAAACAGTGACAATGAAATGCTAAAAGAAAATGTTTGAAGAGATTAAATAGTTATATATTTTAGATGAATGTAGCTGTCTTTAATTATGCATTTTACAATCTCTTGTGGGTTGGCCTAGGTAAATCTTCCTTTTACAATGAGGCAACTTAACAAGGGTATTAAGATAGTGGAGACTCTGAGACAAAGGCTTCATGTCTAGAACTCAACTTATCAATAACTGTGGAACATCACAGCTGGCCTTTAATTTTCATGGAATATTGTTTTATATATATGAAAACATGGAGAAAATAAATGTATTGATTTGTGAAAAGATTGTTAATCTTATGTCTCAATTGCACTGGGCCATGAAATAGCCATATTAAACTTTATTATGGGGTGTGTCTATTATATTGGATAAGATTATCAATTGAATTTATGGACTCCATTAAATAGATGCCATTAGTTAATAGAAATTGTCATAACCCAAATGGATTAGAACCTGATAAGAATAAATAAGACTTGAGAAAATAAGGGTTCAAGCTCTTCCTCCTTATGTACCTAGAACACTGACTTACCATATGAGGACTCTGTTTTTCACCATCCACTCTCCTGCTTCTCAGGATTTCCCATTCTCTCTGAAATTGTACCATTAGTACTCCTGATTTTCTAGATTGCAAATGTGTGAGGAATCTCCCAGTATAAAAAATTTATCATAAAACTGTATTTGGCACTCATCCCTTCTGTCATGTAATCTACTGATTCTTTGCCTCTAGAGAACTCTAGTTAAGGTGGGTCATTGGAAAGACGGATTGGTGGATGGATGCTAGGTGTGTAAACAAGTAGATAGAAGTGTGGATGTAAGTAACATTTGAAATCACAGAGGTGAATAAAATAAAGCAATTGCTATTAAAGTAATATTGAAATACTCTTGTCTACTACACAAAGGGCTTAAAATAAGGCATAAAAAGGCAGAGGAGGTGGCTCAGTAGTTAAACATGTAGACTTCTCTTGCAAAGTACCTGAGTTCGATTCCTAGTATCCACATCTGGCTGATCTCAACTACCTACAATTCCAGCATCAGAGAGATGTGATATTCCTGGATACTTATGGCCTTCATGGATATCTGTACTCACGTGCATATACCCCCACACAGTCACACACATACACACACACACACACACACACACACACACACACACACACACACATGCATACACACAAGTTGAGGGGTTTGAGAGAGAGGGCATGAGAAGGAGAAGGTTTGGAAGGGGGAAAAGTAATGCTGGAAGTGATTTATGTTAATTTTAAGATGTTAAAAAGCAAAAAGTAAAGTGACATATAAAACCTTTTTAACCACAACCTATAAAGTCATTTAATTCTAGCTCATCATTATACATAATGTTACATGTTTCAAATTTATGTTGGTGTTCTCATACTCTATTTCTGATTTAAAATTTAGTTTTTAATTTAAGAAATATTAAATTTTTCACAAAAGGGAACATTTAAAGGGAAAATAAGTAACATATATTAATATATATAGTTCCATAAAATACCACTCTATGCTTTGACTGCCAAAGAAGCTTTAGCTTTAGTAAAAAGTTCTCATAAAAAGAGTTCAACATAATCTTTGACAAAGCTTCTAAATGACTTTATGTATCTGTTCGCTTCATCATCTTTCCCCACTCCTAATAGATTGATTTCCCTCTAATAGAATGAGTCAAATAGTAAGTTTCATAAGCCAAAATCTAAGATTTCTAATCAAACACCTTTATGTTAGTCATAGCTAATATAATTCAAAATAGAAATGTGTGTCCCTAAGAGGCTGGTTTTGATGACATTTTAAACACACACACACACACACACACACACACACACACACACACACGCACACACGCACACACGCACACACGCACACACGCACACACGCACACTCGTGCACAGTTCCTTAATGTTAAATTACATCTTCTCTAAGTGTGATTTTGATCAATCCTCACAGCTACTCTTGGTGATAAAAGACATTGAGTAGGTAATGTAATGTACTGGGTTAACAATAATCAGATTTTCTTGTACTTAAATAACCCCCTGATCCCAAGGAGCTTTAAGTACCTGATAGATATTATCTCATTAATCCATAGAGCATCAGTATGAGGTGGATAGCAAGCAGTATGCTCTACTGGGTATAAAAGATACAGGATTATGATTATAATAATACATCATGTTTGTAGAACACCCTGTGCAGAGGTTCTCAGAATATTTCACAGATGATATCAAGTGAATCACCTGATTATCTAAGAAACTGGGCTTGGCAGCGTGAGCTTCAGCTACTTTTGTGTGAAAAAGAAACACGCATGGCAACTTGTGCCGTTTCACTGGTGGTGAATAGTTAAAAGGACATTGCTTTCCACTAACGACATATTCGAGTTTGACTTCATGAAATTTATTAACAGAAGCATAGTGCTGAGAAAAGAGATGAGTTTTAAACAGATAGGCAGCTATAAAAATTTCTTATTTTTTAGAAATTGCATTATCACAGCACCATGATAACAAACTCAGAGATCCTGGTTAAAGAAAAGATGGAGTCTCCATACACACATTCTAACTGACTTGATTCACAGTAGCTAATCCTACGCCTCTGTGAGATAAGTGTAAAGGCAGAGGAGGCAACAGGACTCAAGTTGCACTTCAAACTTCCAACAATGACCTTATGGAAAAGTAGAATTTTCTAGTAACCCCAGTGATTATTATATAAAGGCCAGGGTAATTTGGGGGTTGACTGCTTGGGACTCCTGATCTATAATCAAAAGGATAAAAGCAACTCTTTACTACAATCCAGTAGAATTTTCTGTTATTCTACTTTCCATTTTTATCAGAAGAAGATAATGGAAAGTGCCTGTCCTCTTAGGATGTAGATGCTCCAACTGGGGAAGAAACAGACTTTCTACTCAGTGTGTACTAAGCACTGACAGTCTGAAGGCACATTCAGATGATAATGACAGAGCACAGAAGACAGTGACTAGATAAGACGAAGTGTATCTCTCTAGGACCAGTTTATAATGAACTAGAGCTTTGGGGAGAAAAACATGAATTTTTCATTATAATGAACACAATTGGTGGGTTTTGATGCCTTCTGCTGTTTGTCTGAAACTTCGTTCAAAATGGAATAAAGAATTTCAAGATCTGGGCTACACTTGGAAAGATATTTTAATAATTTTAATAGTAAAATATGACAGAGCCTCTACAAAAAGTTCAATCATGGCATGAAATATAATTGTTATTATGTCTATGATGTTCTTTTCTAAGCCCGATAACCGATCACCTAAGTCTGGTTGACTGCAGAAGTTAGCAGTGAAATAGCACACTAGGAGCAATTACAAATATTGTTTGGAAATTATATAAAGAATCTAAACAACAACTTGATTATCCTGGCTAGAAAACAGAAGATGCAAATTGTATTTTCCTCCTTGTCAGAATCTTCAGACAAAAAGTTAAAACTTGTTTTCGTTCAATTTACTTTACACAGCACAAAACCAGTGATTACTGAGTTCTTCGTATAGCAAGTTGATTTACTTCAACTTCCCTGGATCATAGTAAGTGGAAAAACATTTTAGAATATACAAATGACCAGAGGAATAGGCAGTATGCACCTTTATACGCTTGCCTTGATTTATCAAATATAAACAAAAAAACAGTGATAGTTAAGCCTGCTCTCTTTATGTCCACAGCAACTTTTGTCATCCTTGAAATAGCCATTGATTGATGAAGGAAACGGTAATTGCAAGACATCTTCACTATGTGCCCAATATTCTATACTAATAAGTACACAAAGGTTTCAAAGTCTACCACCGCCTATTTGATATTGATTTTGGTTTTCTAAGCTAGAACAAATGGTTTGACCATTGATACTTCATCTATACTGCAACCTCTTAAGTTACAAAATTTAGTTATCACTAATGAAACATGTTATATATAGTAAATTTAAATTCATACAAAAAGTCTAATGATTTACTTATAGAATTTTATTCTAGTAACTAGTATTTTTAAGTAGAATTGATTAAAGTGTCAGTCCAATCTAAAATTCAAATCCTAAAAGGAAACTAAGTGCAATTTAAAGGCCTTATTATCATACAACTATAAAGTGTGCTATAAAGAAATATATAACAGTTTTAAATATACAGTACCAATTGAAACGTCCCACAAACCTGCAGATTTCCGAAGCACAGTTTTAATTTTTAAAGTTTCATAAATTAAAATAAAGTCTACTTTTAAAGAAGAATGAATGTGGCTTCTTAATGCAAAGACGTAGGCTTTCTTACTTTCAAATATGTCTCTATCATTAATTCTCCAACTTTATAAGCCTTGAATACTGCGCA
Source organism: Rhabdomys pumilio (assembly GCA_030674055.1). Lineage (NCBI taxonomy): Eukaryota > Metazoa > Chordata > Mammalia > Rodentia > Muridae > Rhabdomys > Rhabdomys pumilio. The sequence continues at coordinate 8,872,638 of JANHMN010000009.1, read as the reverse complement.
TATAATCTCCCAAATCGCAACAGGCCTTTAACCTGAATGCAAGGCAGAAGTTTACAGCACTTTTTATTGGAGGCTACAGAATGAGGCAAAGGCAAAGGGAGGCGTCTATTTTTTATGGTACTAATGTCACCCTTTGCTCCTTAATACTGATCTATTTTCCTGTGCAGCTGAGCGATCTATTACACAAAATTGGGAAAGCTTTGCCTCAGCAGGACTTGTCGAGTGCTAAGTGGTTTATGGATTTGAATGTTGAGGCAATCAGCAAGCAGTTAGAACCAGGGAGAAAAAGAACAACAGATTGGATAGTGCTTGCACTTTGGCATGCCAAATATGGATGTCATTTATAAGTTAATGAATTATTTGCTTTACTTGAAATAATCAATTCTTATTTAGGCACATCTGGTGATAATTATGAAATGTGCAAACAATGGAAATGTATTTTCCAACCAGTAAATAGCAATCATTAATATTGCTAAGAGCCAAGTTGAAATTGCATCCCCTCTCTATTGCTTTCTATAGATGAGACACCTAAAACACATTTTACTATTCTGACAATTAATTATGAACAGAATAAAAGGTCCACACTAAAATCTAATTAAAACTTCCACAGAGAAAAACTGTATAAACATACAGGTAAGTTTTATATAACCGTCAAACATTCATTATTATCCATAGGCTAAACCCAACACATTTAGGAAACAGCAAATGGTTTAAAATTAGATTCACACAAATCATTTGCAAATTATACATTTTCTTTAAACAAAGTAAAAATACTTTTTGCAGAGAGTATATTGAATTTGCTCCTATGCAAGCTTATATTTTTATATTATTATTATTATATTATTGTCAGTGTTATTTATTTTTGTTGGTCTCAATATTTTTTAAGCTTCAGTGAGACACTGGAAAAATACACAAAACAAGACAGGTATTTGAACACAAAGAATAAAATTAAAACTTTAAAATAGTTACTCTCAACCTTCCTAATGCTGGACCTGTTTTATATGGTTCTTCATATGGTGGTGACCCAAAACCATAAATTTATTTTAATTGCTACTTTATAACTTCTCTAGTGTTATAAATGCAACTTTATAATTTTTCTAGTGCTATGAATCATAATATAAATATGTTTGGAAATATATGTTTGCCAAAGGAATCTCAACCTACAGGTAAAGAACCACTGACTGAAGAGGCTCTTATAGTTTTTATAGTAGGCTGATGCATATATCAGTCAAAATTAATTTCTTCTAAGTGTTTGTGCAAACACTGCAGAATAACTCAATGCTTGTATTATTTGTAGGGGACCACCCTCACTAAATAACTCAGCAGATGCCAATGCTGAATGTAGACCATGTCTGTGCTGGTCTGAAGGAAGGCTGCAAAGCTATGTAGAGCAGGTATAAGTGCTACCTTCCTGCTGAGTCTGTTCCTGAGATTATGACCATGGGCTTCTAGTGTATGGGTTACCTTACTCCTCAAACATTTGCCAAAACAGTTTGCAATGCAGAATTTGACTCTACCTCTTCTATGGCACATTATGCTTTAACCAGTTTTCTTTTTCTAGTTCAAGTGAAATGCAGAACATACAGAATATATGCTTCCTACAGCTAGTCTCCTTGTTCATTTGTTCAGAATAGGATCCAGAGCTAACCTCTTCATTTCCACTAATATGTCACAGCCCAATATGTCACAGCCCTCTTTTTGAACTCCGCTTAGAGAAGATGCCCAACTTGGTTCTGATTATCAGTTAACATATATTTTCATTTCTCAAGAAGGAAAGGTGACACATCCTGAGGATTGTACAGTAGAAATCTAGATGTATGGTATCCTGAGAAATTTGTATTGGCTATATTTTGACTGATTCAATTTGGCTTGAAAACTCATAGTTGAAAACTCACTATATGAATATAGTTATATAGAGAATAATTAGATGAGATAGAGACATACTCACACACACACATACATACATGCATGCATACATACATACATACATACACATGAGAGAGACAGACACAGACACAGACAGAGAAGCTTTTCTAACTTGATGATCTATGATATTACACAGCTTGATTCCATATCTGTCCCCAGAATTTTGTATCTTGTTCTACAATTCAGAAGCTCTACACAAGCCTGTGTCTACTACAACGGTCACAGCAAGCTGGCAGAAATCCCACTGCCATCTAGGAGTCTTGTCTCTCATTATGAATGAAGTCAAAGTCATTATATCCAAGTATCCACAGTTGGTGTCTGACATATAGCAATTTCTAATTTCTACAAATTTCTAAGATGCCAAAAATATCCTTCCTGCCCTGCCAATTAACCATTCTCTGAGAACACAGAGTTTTATAAGCATGACATATCCCTATTATCTGCCACATTGTTCCTCCCTTTATCTGAGGAAAAGGAAGATGAAGAAAATAAGTAATACTTTCTGTTGAAGTAATTATTTAAATCAGCTGCTGGTCAAGCCAACTATCTAAGCTGCTGCAACTCTGCCTAGCTAAGGTACCATGTTCCACGGCTGGAAGCCACTTGTGTGCCAGAGCTAAAAACGGCCAGCCAGAAACACCAGCCCTGCCACCCGTGAGACACCAGTGTGGGAGATGGCTCTGCCAATCTTCCACAGTCTCCATAAGACTGGGGTGTGCTCAGACCATCCCACCATCCATGTGGGCCTGGTAGAAAATGAGACTCTAATGCTTATATAATCAAAAGCTTATAAAATTTGGTAATGCTCAATAACAATATGCCCATACAATTAGAGGTGTTTCCCAATTAGCTAACCTAAATATAAGTTGTTACCCAGGACTGCTCTTCATACCTGCGTGGCTTTTCATCCTTCTACATCTCTCTGTCTCTCTTTGGCCTCATTCCTCTTCTTATTTTTCCTCTTCCTCTCCTTACTCCTCCCACCTTAACTCCTCTTACAACTTTCTGGTAATTCACACTTTAATGTGTATAAACCTTTGTAAGTAGAACTTGACATCACAACATCAAACTTCAACTTGAGATGTTGGAAAGTTCTTATATAAAGGATTTGATAAAAAAATTTGTACCAGTCTTTAATTCTATAACTAGCAAATGAGCAAATGCCTGTAGTAAAAAATAAAGCAGTAAGATTATAACTGAATGCTAGTGACCCAGTCATTTCAGTACTAACGTTTCACAACAGCTGAATTGAAATTCTCCTCTCTTGGAAGTCAATCGTGATGTGCTGTTTTTTTGTGTCATTTGATTTGCTTTGGTTAAATCCCATTTTCATTACTCTAATTTCCTAAGAAATTCATTTCCTTTTTTGGGGGGGGGGTTCGAGACAGGGTTTCTCTGTGTAGCCCTGGCTGTCCTGGAACTCACTTGGTAGACCAGGCTGGCCTCGAACTCAGAAATCCGCCTGCCTCTGCCTCCCAAGTGCTGGGATTAAAGGCGTGCACCACCACTGCCCAGCAGAAATTTATTTCCTAAGACAAGGATCGTTAACTATGCCAACAGAGAGCTGAGATTACCACGTAACAGTCAGTTATTTCTATGTTGATATGATGAAACATCGTGACCCAAATCAAGTTGTAGAAAGTTTTGTTTTGTCTTACAGTTTCAGGACAGTTAATAATGGCTAGGAATGTGTGTGACATGGCAGCTGTAGCAGGAAGCTGGCTGATAACATTTTGTCCACATACAGGAAGTAGAGCTAGTGAGCAAGAGGAAGGACAAAAATACTCACCCTCAAAGCCAGCCCAAAATGGCTCATTTCCAACAACAAGAAATCAAGTGTTCAAATTCATGAGTCTAGAAGCACATTTCGCATTTAAACCACCAAATCATTCTGCAAAGCCCTGTGCAATATTGTCTTAAGCACATAGTAGAGGCACAATAAAAATAAGCTTTCATGGACTCAGATATTTTGATTATGCTATAATTTCTGAATCAATGTCTATTTAAAAATAACCCAGAAGTCTATCTGGCTCAGAGGAAATTTTATTTGATTGATCAAATTCAAATAATCCTGTAGAGAGATTTTTTACACTGGGAGTTCCACCATGTTTTACACAGGTATTTTATTCTGTGGGCTTCTCATTATTTAAAAGTTTAATTTTATGGATCGATAGATACAAGGATAAACAGAAAACTCACGCACTATTCTTGCCTTATAGAATCTGGATTCTCGGAGGAATCTGATGGAAACAACAAACAAAGGCAAGAAATTATAAAAAGAGGTCAAAAACTGTCATGTTTTTATGGAACTTTTACTGTCCGTTTTTGTTTTCTATGACAGAGTCTCACTGTGGATCTCTGGGCTAGCCTCATACTCCTGATCCTTTTACATCTACCTCCTTAGTACTTGAATGACAGGTGGGTACAATTATACCTGACTACATTTTGTTCTTAGTTCAGGAACACAAACTATATTTCTTGAATAAACCTTCATTTACTGTTACTATTTTAATGATGAAACCATTTCCCCCAAAGTATAGTATTCCTGAAATTTTTGAAAACTGTTTATTGATTTTTTTTTTTAAAAAAAGACCACTAAATAATTTGAGAACATTTGTCTTATAGTTTCTAGTGCTGTCAAGAGCCACCATGACCATGGCAACTCAACAAAAAATATCATGACACCATGGAGGGAGACATGGTGCGGTAGAAGAAGCTGCAAGTTTTATATCCCTATAGGGGCAGGCATGAGGAAGAGCAAGGGAGTCACACTAGGCCTGATTTGAGCATCTGAGACCTCAAAACTGTCCCTGGAGCAAAGATCTTCCTCCAACAGACCCACACCTACCTTAACAAGCCCACACCTCCTAATAATGCCACTTCCAATGGACCTCTGGGAGATATTTTTTTTTCCAAACAACTCCAATATTGAAACATAATTTATGAGTTACATTTTGAGAAGTAGAAATGGAGACAAGCATAGGTTGGCTGGAAGTCTCTGCTGAGCTCTCCAAAGTGTGACAGTTAATGGAAAACTGCAAAGGTGTCTCTAATAGGATTCCAGACCCAAAGGACAAGACAGATCATCCAACTATCCAGCAGAGGAAGAATGGATATTAGTTATTCCATACCCTCCCCAGAAAATTTCTTTCTAGCCAGGTAGGTTTTAGCTAAAGGGAAGACTCTTTCATTTGCTTTCCCTAAAGCCTTTTGTGACAAATGACAGCTATATTAACCTGTGGACAGGTGCACTAAAATAGAGAATTATTGCATCTACATTACACTCGACACTTATTCTGCTCACTCCAGGCAATTTCCTGGCTGCATTCTTTAAGCGCTTTGAGGGAAAATCCTATCAGAGGAGGCTTTTTCCCTCTTCTTTTCTGATAGAGGAACTACGGCTAGATCATGATTAACTGCTATCGTAGCTGCATTCTTTCCAAAGGATATGAAGCATATGAGCTAAAGTGTTCTTAAGCAATAAAGGAATATTAAAACATTGCACCACAGAAAATGTAGCATTGGCCTTAGGAGTCTGAATCAGGTAAGAAATTATTTGCCTAAAAGACTCTTCCGTTTCATGTACATCTTCTCCCAGGAGCATCCTATAATGATGTTGCATCTAGCACAATGATGGGCTTTTGAAAAGTCTCACTCTCGGCATCTAAATAATAAGGTGTGAATTAATTGATGAGAATTCTTTGTTATAAGCTGTCAGTCTTTGAAAAAATGCTAGGTCTGATCAATATTAGGTCTCTGTTGGTGGGTTATTAGCCCTATGAAGATGTATCCTTACCTCAACTTCCAGAGTCTTTAGTGACTTTAACACTTTCAAAATCATTACAAGTTATATTTAATGTTAACTTCAGCTGGAGTCTGGTCTGGCTTTTTCATACACAAAGGCACCAGACAAAATTTCTCTGTGGAATATTCTTCTTTATGTGTTATTATTGCATTTTAAACATAGTCAAATATTTCCAAAGAAATTCGATTTAGTTTTAAGCTAAATGTTAGATGTGAGAAATGAACCTTTGTACTTTTGGACAAACACTTGTCCTAAAATTATATTCTGTTCTTAAAACCATAGCCAGGTAAACATGTCTTGACCTATAAGTAGAAAGGAAGAGAATAGGAATGTAGGCATTATTATTGATGGAATGGGATAATTCTTAAAAATCCAGTGTGCTATGGGGGACCATTGTCTTTGATTGCCCAGAAGTGATACAGACAATATGTGTTCTCCTGGCCATAAGACCTTGGATAGTTTTGGTTATTGGCTTAGTCTGAGCCTATGATGTGAAATGTCATACAGAATCATGTTCAATAAAGCCTAGAGGTGGTGTTCCATGCAGGTCAGTTGGAGCCAAACACACCAGTTGGAGCCAGCACAAGTGTTCACTGGCATTTGTCAAGCATTTTTATGAAACCTTGGTACCTCACTCCTAAAAGATGCCCAAAGCTCATCTGATTAAATGGCAGTAGATATCAGTATATTTTCACATTTATGTTGAGAAACAGCAATTGAATTTTGATTTCCATTTACAAGAAACTTTGTAGATGAAATGCCCAAGCTGGTTCTCGCATTTGTACTTAAGAAGAGAACTACACTGATTAGATGGAGAGTGGTTCAAAGTGTCCATTCTTATGAAGAAACAGACAAAGTTTGTCTAGTTCCTAAATATTTTACATGTAATATTTACATGCTTTAAAGTTGTGACACCTCTACTTAACTCATTTGAAACCAGAAGAGGAGTTATACCACAGAGGGCAAAAACAAAAAAAAAAAAAAACCAAAAAAACAAAAACACCTTTAGATCTCATAATACCTCTTTTTTGAAACTCTTCTTCCTCCCAAGGAGCCTCCTTCTCCTTCATGTCTTTAACTGTGTGACTCACTGAGAGTAGCTGGTGTGAGCGTGGGCAGACGTTCTTCACTAGAGCATGGACAGCTCACCAGTGTCACCACCAATGAAGCACATGACACAGCTCCCCGAGATGAGCTCATGGAAAGGCCCCCTTTTGTGCATCAGTGAACTCACGAGTAGAAAGGTCATTTTATATCCAGATGTTTGTTCCCAGCACAGGTCCCCAAATTCAGGCTTTAATCTGCTCCAATTACATACAGTTTAGAAAATTTACAAGTTAATTGACTACTTAAGAATGTTTTTAACCCTGAAGATTATTGAAGGTTTTATTATAAGAACTCGTAAAGTTGATAATATCCTAAATCAAAATACAAAAATTTTATGATGTTTTCCATTATCAACTGCATTTAACTTCAAGTTAGTGATTTGATAGTATCTCAATCAACTCCGAATGTTACTGCCTAATGTAAATGACACAATCGGTTTCTCATAGCGCTCTCTTCCTTCCCCTTAGCTTATCTACCTCATCTGTTTACAACATATTTAGCATTAACCACCAATGGAAACTCTTTCTGTAATATGGTCAACTCCCACTTATATGTCAATAAATAGGATGAAATGGAGACAAACTGAACTGAAGCATATGACAACATATAAATGCTTGGCTCTTGAAGGCACTAACTCACAGCCTGGCTTCCAAAGAGTGAGAAATAAACAAGCACTTATGCAGCCGCGATAGGAAATTTCAGAGCATCTTTTATGCATGAGTAGAAAATTTCAGTGCACCTAACTTAAAAAAGAAAAAAATTGAAGACTTATATGAATATATAGCAGTTTAAAATATAGGGTAGGGAGTTGGGGGAGAGAAGAGGGCCAAATGAAAGAAGAGTCAAAAACACATTATCATGAAAAAGAGCCAAGGAATCCTCAATGCTGTAATATCCCACTTACCTTTCTGCCCTGATGATACCGCTATCTCTGGCAAGTGGACACAGTAAGCAACATTTATTACTACAGAAAGCAAAAGCTAATGGCCTGAACTATCCATCCATCAGGTTGGGTAGTGCCCAAAATTGCTAGATGGGTAAGGTCATTCGTGAATGGGTCCATGAAATCATGATTTCTAGTGCTTCCATAAAAGGGATATTGGAACTGTGGCCAGAGAGCTTTATTTCCTCTGGAGGTGCAGTTATTACAACTACAGCAAATCTCTCCTAGGTAACAGACTCCAAGGCAGCCAAGGAATAGGTTTGTCAGGGTTGGAGGTGATCTGTGGCTATTAGAAAACACAGGCTGGCAAGTTCCTTGGATGGAATTTTTAAAATCTTGAAACCATCCACAGGGTTGTTTATTCTACCTACCCAAAGCATAAAGTTTTTCAGATTGTCAACAAGGTACATCACAGACTGAAATAACTGAGGGTTAGAACTAAACAGATTCTTATGTCTCATTTTCCTTTCCAGGTGAGGCAGCTGAGCTGGTGATGAGACACTTCACGTCACCTTAGCACCAGGCACACAGAACAGTCACACTGCATCTCTAGAGAACTAGAGGACACCCAACTGCATTTCTAAGTCACGATAATCTGGTTGACTTCAGTAGCCACACAAAGATGTAACAGTAGGTCTAAGCTTATTGCAATAAGGACAAACTTTAACAGTATTCTGACAAAGACTCTTGATCATATAATACATTCTTGATAGCAATTATTAGTAAGGATAAAAATCACTTTTGACAGCTATCCTTTTGGACTTCCAAACTAGGATCTGCTTGCGTCATTATTCAATTTTAAAACCATGAATAAATTTATGTCCAAAATTATTTACTTTATTTGCTGGTCAAGTGACTTTAGTGTCCAAAAGAAATCCGTTCTCTTATGTTAATAAATTTGGTAAAAATTATCTCTGTTAAAATACAGTCAAACTATGTCAGATAAATAGCAGATCATCTGGACAGCATTAAAAACATATTAATTTAAATCCATTTATAAGTGAGCATTCTCTTAAACCATTGCTTGTATCTGAGAATCCAAGAACAAGACTCAGGCTAGCAATTGTTTCTCTGAGCACTACATGTCTAAGTTTGGGCTTCTTTGTTGTAAAGAGAAACCATGAGAAAGGAAACTCTTATAAGGACAACATTTAATTGGGGCTGGCTTACAATTTCAGATGTTTGGTTCATTAACATCATGGTGGGAAGCATGGCAGCATCCAGGCATGCACAGTGTTGGAAGAGCTCAGTTTTCAATCAAAAGACACCCAGAAGGAGACCATCTTCTCCATGGGGTAGAGTTCAAGCATGGGACCTCAAAAACACCTTCAGTGATGCACTTCTTCCAACAAGGTTACAACTCCTAATAGTGCCACTTCCCATAGGCCAAGCGTATTCAAAACACCACATTCCACTTCTTGGCTACCATAAGCTTGTTCAAATACACGAGTCTATGGGGTCCATACCTAGCCAGAGCATAATACAAAATACATTTATCCCAACTTCAAAAGTCTGCGTAGTCTATCACAGTCTCAATGATGTTTAAAAGTCCCAAAGTTCAAAGGCTTTTCTGAGATTGATACATATAATCACTTAACTGTAATACTTAAAAAAAATCACTGTAATACTTTCAAAAATTCAAGATCAAAAACCAAATCACATACTTCTAATATCACAGGATATACATTACCATTCCAAAATGTCACAGTAAGGAAATACTGGAACAAGGCAAGACCAAAAACCAGCTGGGCAAACTCTAAACTCTCCATCTCAATGTCTAATGTCCAAGTTCTTTCAGTTTTGTTGACTGCAACACATTTCTTTCTCTTGGACTGGTTCTACTCCATTAGCAGCTCACCTCAGCAGGTATCCCATGGCTCTGGAACCTTTAAAATCTTGGGGTTGACAAATCAACCTCAACCTCACCACTTCTTGTTTCAATGCCTGGGTTCTACACATGATCTTCTTGGCTTCTCCAAAGAGCTTATGTCACTTCTCCAGCTTTATACTCTGTAGCACTCAAGGCTCTATTTGACTCCATTCCATTGCTGCTGCTGTTCTTGGTAGTTATCCCATGGTATTAGCATCTCCAATATGTTGGAGTCTTCCTCTGCAACTAAGCAACACCAATAGCTTCTAATAGGATCTCTTAATGGTGCCAAGAATGACGTCTTCAGTCCTGGGCTGTCAACTGCAACTGAAGCTCCACCTTTACCAATGGCTTTCCCTTGGGTATGTTTCATGATCCCTTCATGCCTTCAAAACAAGTAGTATCATGTGGGTGACTCTATGGTATTACCAAGTCTGACTGCCAGCACAATGTCTATCTATGGAACATAGCTTCTTTGTGCTCTTAGAAAATACTTTCCAGAAAATTTTACCTCAATACTGCTGGTCTCTTCTTGATCACCATTAATTTCTCAGCTCCAGCTAAACAGTATTAATTGTCCCAGTAATTCCTTCTGTCTTTGATTCTAAAGCCAGAGCCACATGGTCAAAGTTGCTGAATTCTGCTACTTGCTAGGGCTGGACCATAAGCCCCCTTTTCTTTTATAGCATCACCAGCTATCTGTTTTCCAACTCCTTCACTGCCTAAGCTTGGCTGTCCTGGAATATCTGCACGTCTGTCTCTTGAGTGCTGGGATTAAAAGCGTGTGCCACCACCTTTATTTATTTATTTATTTATTTATTTATTTATTTATTTATTTATTATTTAGCCTTTCTTTATAGTAGGCTGTTCTGAGATTTCCTTTGTTGATACAATTAATCTAACTCTCTTTATTTTGGCCTTAGGCAGGCCCTTCAAACAAGGACAAAAATAGCCACATTTGTCACCAAAATATCACAAAAACAGTTTCTAGGCCACACACTAACAAAACTAACATTCTTCTCCTCTGAAATCTTTTGAGCCAAGTCTCTAGAATTCAAATCACACTCAGCATCAATGTCTTCCATATTCCTACTAAGATGGCCTATTAAGCCCCACTTAAAGTATTCCACTGCTTTGCAAATCCAAAGTCCCCAAATCCACATTTCTTCAAACAAAATCATAGTCAGGACTGTTACAGCAATACGTCAGTCCCTAGTACCAACTTGACTTATTTTGGGTTTTATTGCTATGAGGAGACACCATGACCAAGGTAATTCTTAAAAAGGAAAACATTAATTGGGGCTGGCTTTTGGATTTAGAGGTGCAATCCAATATCATCATGGTAGGAAGCCTGCCAGCATCCAAGCTCACTTGATACTGGGAGTTCTACATCTTGATCTGAAGGCAGCTAGCAGGAGACTCTCTTCCACATTGGGTGGAGCTTGAGCATAGACCTTAAGACCATCCTCAGCAACAGTAACTAATTTCCTCCTACAAGGCCACAGCTACTCAACAAGGCTACACTTCCTAATAGTGTCACTTTCCATGGGCTAAGTCCCCCGGCCCGCGGGGATTCGACAAGACCTTAGGGAAGGGGGCAAACGAATGAAAGGCAAGAGACACAAAGAATGAGAGCAAGTCTGAGGTTCTGATCAAGCTCTGAAACTTTAATTTTGGGGGCAGGTTATAAGGACACAGCAAACCGGGAAGTTTGAGGATTCCCTGGGCAGGAGAGTAAGTCCCTTTTCAAACTGAAAAGGAAAAAGAAAAATGGAAGAAGTAAAAAGAAGTAACCTTCCCCTGTGCCTTCCCCCAGGTTTGAGCAGACTGGGAAGACCTTGTTTACCACAATAGACCTCTTAATAGGACCTAGGTGGAGTTACTCACCTTGGCTGCATTTCCCACTGAGCTTGCCTTGAGACATAATCTGGCTGAAACAAAGGATGTGTTCAGTGAGGCTTTCCCTTTAAATAGAAGAGCTGAATATTACATTTCGAGCCTTGATCACAAAACTTTGTCTTGGCTTCATGCTTCTCTTGACTCTCCGTCCTTTTTCATTTCCAGTCCCCCTCTCAGGTGGACCCAGTTCATCTGTGCAGGCGGCAACATTCCCCTAGTCTCCTTTCTCTCCAAAGCGAGAGCAAATAGTCATCCTTGAACAACTGAGTACTCGGTTCCTGGGATATGTAAAATATGACCTCTATACAGAGCAGAGCCTTTCCCATGAATGAAAAAAAAAAAAAAAAAAAAAAAGAAGAAGCAGTTTAAAAATACCCAGGGTGCAACACCTTTGTGCTATTTTTAGGAGCTCCTTAAATTTAGAAAGTGCTTTTGTGTGGGTTGTTTCTAGAATTTGTGAGAACATTTTACAAGTCTCCATCTCTCCTGGATTTGCCATTTCCTTCCGTGCAATGATTAATCACCAGAGACATGTAGGAGATGGTAAAATGTTTGGTGTCATTTTTATAGAAACCAATGTGAATGCAAAAGAACAGGGAACTCACTGAAGTTGATAGACCAACTACCCACCCCCCCAAAAAAAAACATAAAACAAAAAAACAACAACAACAACAAAAAAAAAATGGGCAAGCCTACTCCATCCCAGGGAAGTTCCAGTTGCCTCAAAGTTTCTCCAAAGTTCAGGTAGCATGAATTCTCTGACAAGAAGAGAGTCCATTGCATCATTCTCTACCAAGGATCTCCTCACATGATCAATTAAATTACAAAATAACTCTCAAGTGAAAAATCAGAGTTTCAGGTGCAGTCTTGCTGTGAGAACACTCATAGAAGGTCATGCTTTGTTCCTTCACCCCAAGATAAATAAATAAATAAATAAATAAATAAATAAATAAATAAATAAAATCACCACCAAACCCCAGAAAAATAGGGTTTAGAGTTTATTGCTGGTACACAAATACAAGGTACAAAAATTTTGACAGATGTAGTTAGTCATCTATAAACTTGCCACAAAATGAGGTCGAAAACAATTTTCCCTGACTTAGAAATAGGATAGTTTTCGAGCACTTATGTGTTCCTTAAGAAAATGTGTTGTTGTAGATGGAGAGATTGCTGAGTTCATTAAAGCACTTGCTGCTTAAAGAGGAGAAACATGACACCTCACTGTGACTATTAGTAGCTCCAGAGTTAAGGGATCGAAAATCTTCTTCTGCCTCTTGAGACGCCAGCTAGACACATGGTACACCTACTTACATGTGTGAAAACAGCCATATTCATAATAAATAAAATATGTAAAAGTCAAATAAAAGGAAAATATTTAGGCAAGGCATGGTGGTACACACCTAGAATCCCAGTTCTATGTGGGCTGAAACAACAGAATTATGAGTGCACAGGCACAGGCACAGACACAGACACAGGCACAGGCACAGGCACAGGCACAGGCACAGGCACAGGCACAG
>JANHMN010000009.1:8845959-8858381 GCA_030674055.1 Rhabdomys pumilio | reverse complement strand
AGAGAGAGAGAGAGAGAGAGAGAGAGAGAGAGAGAGAGAGAGAGAGACTGACTTACCCATTGAGCAGTACAGAAGAAAATGCACCCAAGACGGAACAGAAGTCAAGAAAATCGTGTATACAATAAAAATAAAAATAGAAATCCACCATCCTCCTGAGAGAGAAGGGGGATGAGACAAAATTTCTGTTCAGATACTTAAATGCTCTGCTCTCTTTTTACTCGTGTAAAAATCCTGGCTTGCTGCCCAGGCATTTTAGGCATACTCCTTCTTCTTCGAAGACTTGGCTTACAAAGGAAAGTGGACGGTTGATCCATGTATAGCACTGGCATGAACAGAAAGATTACCCTTTATACAGATATAGGGAATGTTTCAAAAGACAAGATAATGTACTGTGGAGGAAAGAACTTCAAAGAAAGCACTAGAGAAAATATCCTCATGACACAGCATGATGTTCTCAATCATAGGCTGCCTTGTATATACTATATGTTTTTCATATATATGTGTGTATGTATATATTCATATGAATAATGTATATACAGATATAATATATAATATATTATATATGATATATATATATATATATATATATATATATATATATATGAGCAACTACTGTATTTATTGTTTCCATACTAACCTTCAAATGGGTATATATACCAAAGACTTAATTTTACCTGTTTCTCCTGTATTCCCTTCTTCATCCTTCTGTCCTCTGAATCTTTATTTGATTCTCTTTTCTAACTGGATTTATTTATTCCACCCCCTGCCCACTCCATCACCAAGTCCCTTACTCTATACCTGACTTGTGGTTTCAGAGATTATAAAGCTTGGATATCATTGGCTTATCAAATAAGCTAATACATTTCATATTTGGTTCTCTGGGTCTACAATACATTACTCAAGATGATTTTTTTTCTATGTCTATCCATTTGCCTGTTGATTTCATGACTGCTTTTCTTTCTTTCTTTCTTTCTTTCTTTCTTTCTTTCTTCCTTCCTTCCTTCCTTCCTTCCTTCCTTCCTTCCTTCCTTCTCCTTCTCCTCCTTTTTTCCTCTTGCCAATACTCCATTTTGTAAATATAACACACATTTTTTAAATCTCTTCTTCTGTAAAAGACTTTATAGTTTTCTTCCAGGTTCTAGCTATTACAAATAGAGTTGCACTAAACATGGTTGAGCAAGTGTTTCAGTCACTGAATGAAGCATCCTTTGAGTATATTCCCACAGAAGGTACAGTTGAATCTTGAGATAGATTGATTCCCATCTTTCTGAGGAACCACCACATTGATTTCCATACTGGCTGTACAAGTTTTGCACTTCCAACAGCATTAAAGGGGTATTCCTCCTATTCCACATTCTTGCCAGTACTAGCTATCATTTGGGGTATTGATCTTGGCCATTCTGACAGGTGAAATCTCAGTATAGTTTTGATTTTTATTTTCCTGATGGCTAAGAATGTTGAACATTTCTTTAAGCATTTTTCAGCAATTTGCATTTCTTCATTTGAGATTTTTTTGTTTGGATATCAACTCCATTTAAATTGAGTAATATGTTATCTGGTTGTCCATTTTCTGAGTTTTCTTTTATATATATATATTTTGGATATTAGATCTTTTCAAATGTGTGGTTAGTAAAACTCTTTTTCATTCCCTAGGCTGCTGCTTTGTCTAAATGAGGATGTCCTTTGTTTTACAGAAGCTTTTTCAGTTCCATGAGTTCCCATATATTAACTGATGATCTTAGAGCCTGTGTTAACAGTGTTCAGAAAGTCTTTTCCTGTCCCAATGAGTTCAAGGCTATTCCTCATATTCTCTTCTCTCAGGTTCATTGTATCGTGAGTTGTGTTTCCTTCACATTGTGTACATACTTTCGCATGCAGATGTCTAGTTTGACCAATACTATTTTCTGTTTCAATTTTTATCTCCTTTGATAGTCTTCAGATATCTCATTAGTCTAGCTGAAACTTCAAGTACTAAATTGAGTATGTAGGGAGAGAGTGGACAACCTTGGCTTCTTCCTGATTTTTGTGGAATTGTTTTGAGTTTCTCTCCATTTAAGTCAATAAGGCTATGGGCTTGCTGTAAACCACCTTTAATGTGGTACAGTAGGCCCTTTGTAGCCCTAACCTCTCCATGCATTTTTATGAAGGACTGTTTATCTGATCTGCATTTAACTTTGGAAGTGGTATGTGGGCAGAAAATTGTACATATCTTTCAGATTTTCCAATTTGATGAAGTACAGGCTTTTAATGTATGAACTTATGATTCTCTGGATTTCCTCAGTGGCTGTTGTTATGTTCCTCCTTTCATTTCTGATTCTGTTAATTTGCATATTTTCTCTCTGTCTTTTAGTTAGTTTAGATACGGATTTGTCATTTCTGCTGATTATCTCAAAGAACAAACTCTTTGTTTCATTGATTCTTTCTATTTTTTTTTAAAATTCTATTTTATTGATTTAATTCCCGAGTTTGATTATGCCTTACCATCTGCTCCTTTCTGGTGTAATTACTTCTTTTCATTCTACAGATTTTCAATATGTTGTTAAGTTACTAGCATGAGATCTCTCCATTTTATATATACCCTGAGTGCTTTGAGCTTACCAACTAGAACTGCCTTCATTGTGTCCCAGAAATTTGGATATGGTCTTTATTCATTATTATTCAATTTCACACAATCCTTAATTTCTTTCCTAATCTTTGTCTTTACTCATTATTCATTTAGTAGTAAGTTACTCAGGTTGCTTAAGTTTATAAGCTGTCTGTTGTTTCTGTTATTTCTGTTGATATCTACCTTTAATCTGTGGTGATAAGATAGGATGAAGGGTGTTATTTTAATTTTCTTGCATCTGTTGAGAATTCTATTTTGTCTGAGAATGTGGTCAATCTTGGACAAAGTTTCCTGAAGTATTGAGAAGACATTATACTCTTTTGTATTGGGTCAAATGTTCTTAACTCTCTGTTAGGTCCATTTGTTTTACAATGTCAGTTAGCTCCAGCATCTCCCCACATTATTTGTATCTGAGTGACTAGTCTGTTGGTGAGAACTGGGTATTGAAATATCCCACTAGCAGTGTGTGATATTAAATACACTCTGTGTGAAAATATGTGATTTAAACTCTAATAGTGTTTCTTTTACCAACTTAGGTGACCTACATTTGGTTAATAGATGCTAATTTTTTTAATGTTTTCTTGGTGAATTTTACTTTTGATTACCATGTAGTGTCCTTCCATACTATTTTCAATTAGCTTAGGTTTAAACTTTATTTTGTTAAGTATTAAAATGCCTGTACTAGCCTGCTTCTTAGGACCATTTAATTGAAATATTTTCCAGTCTTTTACCCTGGGATGACGACGAGCCAAATAGTTAAGGTGTGTTTTTAGGATCCTGCTTTCACATCTATTCTGTTAACTTGTGGCATTTCATTTGGAAATTAAGATCATGAATGACAAGAGATACCAATGAGGAGAGTTTGTTGACTGCTATTATTTTATAGCTGTTGTTGTTTTTGCTGTTGTTGTTTTTATTGTAGTGGCTGTTGTTGGTGTTGGTGTTGCTGGTGGTGGTGGTGTATGTGTGTGTGTGTGTGTGTGTGTGTGTGTGTGTGTGTGTGTGTGTATTTTCCCTTTTTTGATTGGCTAATTAGAGATGATTTTTTTTGTTTGTTTGTTTTGTTTTCTTAAGTGTCATTAACTCTCCTTAGGTTGGAGTTTTTTTTCTGTGTCCTTGATTTACAGATGAATATTTTTTAAAATAATGTTTTATTGTGGAATGTTTTATTTTCCCCATCTATTTGATTGAAAAATTCCTTAAAATAAGATAGTAGGATAACATCTTTGGTCCCTTAGACTCTGTAGAACATTTTTCCAAGTTCTTCTGGTTTTTAGGGTCTCCATTAAAAAGCCTGGTATAATTCTAATATGTCTGCCTTTATATGTTATTGATCTTTTTTCCTTGCAGATTTTAATATTCTTGCTTTCTTCTATATGTTTAGTGTTTTGATAGTTATGTACTGAGGGGACTTCCTTTTATGGTCCAGTCTTTTTTGTGTACTGTATTGTACCTTGATAATCATCTCCTTTGTCAGGTTAAGGAAATTTTCTTCTATGACTTTGTTGAAAATATTAGATATGCTTTGACCTGAATTTTTTCCCTTCCTCCATTCCTATTATTCTTAGATTTGGTCTTTTCATGGTGTCTCAGATTTTCTAAATGATTTTGCTGAAAGATTTGTAGAGTTAAAATTTTGTTTGACAGAGGTATCTATTTCCAGACATGATAGAAGAGATAGATACAATAAATACAGTAGACCTTCTTAAAGAGAACATGAGTAAATCCCTTAAAGAAAACTATGAAAACAAAAGAAGTGAAAAAGAATGAATAAGACTATTCAAGACCTGAAACTAAAAATAGCATCACTAAAGAAAATCTAAACTGAGGGAAATCTGGAAATTAGAATCTATTTCTTGTATTCTGTTGTTGAGGCTTGTTTCCGAGGTTTTTAGTCTACTTCCTAAATGTCTACTGTATTTATGAAGACTGCTTTAAGGTCTCTTTCTTGTGTTTGGCAATGTTGCAATACTTAAGGCCTGCTATGGCATGGTTCTTGGGCTTTTGTTGAGACATTTAGTCCTGGCTGTTATTGATTACATTTTTATGGTCATGCCTAGGCATTTGGGTTTGGGAAAAATCTTAGTTTTAGGTGTTGGTATCTGGTCTTGTCTTTGTTGTATAAGTGGTTTTGTCCTTGGTTTGTGTTCCCCTCTCTGGTTTACAAAGAATGGTGTGGTGACTATTGTTGATTTGTAGGAAATTCTACTGGGATCCTGATATGTTTGGCCCCAGTGGGTTCCAGGTAATATATAATTCTTGGAGTTCAGAGCTGACACTCAAAAGTGAGAATGGGCTAGGACAGAGGAGCTGAGTGGGTCCACAAGAGGAAAGAGAGCTTTGTGTTCCACCACGATCTCGATTCTCCTATGGGGATGATGGCAAGCGTGGGGAGAGGCCGTCAGCTGTTCTGCTATGAAACTGGCCATTAGATTTGGGATTAGACTTGAAGGAATGGAAAGAGAGGGGAAGATATACTGTGGGGCTATTAGCTCGCACATGGGCGTGAGTCCTGTTGGGTGAAGTTGTGGATCCTGGGGCTCCAGGAGCAGAAGTGCAGGAATTTGACTGACTTCCCTCCACATGGTGCTGGGCAGATGCTGGGCTGTGAGAAGCCATCGGAGTTCCTCCCAGTTGTAGAGAGATCTCAGTCTGAAGTCCTGCAGGGGAAGGGTTCCTGAATGGGTGTCTCCAGGCAGAGGGGGCTGACCCGGATGCCGATGGTCTCTGTTCTTGGGCCCCTAGATGCTGCTGAAGAACTGAGACGAGAGATATACAGGCTGGACCAGCCTGTAGCTGAGAGGATCAAGGGGGAGAGAAGCTCTGGCAGTGCCCCGCAGGTAGAGACTCTTGGTTATGGCACTTGATTGGCTGACTCGGCTAGCTTGCTTGAATTGACAGGCCTCCATAGCCAAAGAGTAGAGAAGTCCTCCATGGGAGATTAGACAATGCTTCTATAATCAAGACCTTCTCCACAGTTCCCCATGGCAGGGCCCCAAAGACAAGAAAAAGTTCATAGTTTTAAAAGGTTTACTGTCATGGTGGAAAGTGAATGAGCTGTAACCCCATACCTCCAGTACAGGTCTTTGGTAAAATACTGTTTGTATGGAGGAGGGTCTGGGCCCTCTGGCCTTCAGGTATCTCATTAATATGGAAATCTCTTGAGGCTGAGGCCAGTGGTCATGCCCTCTACCTGTGCTGGGTGACACAAACCTCTCTTTGGGAGCGGGTGTGGAGGGCTGTCCTGAGTGAAAGGAACCAGGGGCCCAGGAGCAAAGCCGAAGAACACCTTCTGTCCTATTAGGATCCAGGATTCGAGGTCTGTGCTTGACCAGGCGCCCAGCTCCCTCTCACAGTCACTGTCCCTTAATCTACAATTATCCCACTTGCAACAGTGTCAGGTTGTCAGAGAGTGCCTGAAGGATTTCAGAACCTGGATGAACAGTGAGTGGGAGGAGGGGAACTAAGGGAGAAAAATCTTTGTTATCCACTGGAGGTGGGGGGGAGGGGCACTGGAAGAAAGGCCTCAGCAGTCATTCTGCTATAGAGCTGGGATGAGATTGGGCATTGGATATGGAGCAGTTGAGTTAATTGATTCTTAAAGTAGAGATGGGAACAAAGCAGGCAAAGAAGCAGAAGGAAAGGGAAATATCTATTCTGAGTCCCAAAAGAGAGAGCTCCTAAAATAATCAAAGATGATGGAAAAATGAAGAAAGTGTGGGAACTAATCACATAATAAACCATGGGGCTATTGAACTTTATACTAAGTACAGTTTTTTTTTTTCCTGGCAAATAGTAGTGGATCAATGACATGATTTCAGATGTATAAATGCAAAAATATGCATACATTACATAGTAATTATTTCTGGCTGTGTTCTAAGAAATTGGCTGAAAGAAAGCATGGCTGAAAGTAAACAAAATAAGTCTGTCTTGGCAGACTAAGAGAGAGATGATGAAGACCTAAATCACATTAAGTACAGTATGACTGGAAAGGTAAGCAGATCTCAGAGATATTTAAGAGATGAAAATATAGCACTTATATGATATGCCGCATATACGATCTTATCCAGAGAATTACAGTGAGTAGACTTATCTTAACTTAACAGTATTTGCTAGGCATCTATCACATACTACCTAAGGTTCTAGGGTACAAATATTTGCTAGGCATCTATTACATACTACCTAAGGTTCTAGGGTACAAATAAAAGGAGGCAAGAAGGATACAAATACCTTGTATTATTCAGTTTATAAATTGATAGAGCTTGTTAAAAACATAAATGTTAACCAAAGATATGAATAAGATGTACAGAAATGCTATAATAACTACCTTGCAAGCATTATGAAGGCTCTTTACCTGTAGCAGGCCAGGAGTGTTTTCCTGAAAACAGGTTATACTTTTCAATATGTGAATAATGTGAAGTCTAGAAAAGACAGTTATTGGATCAAGTAAAGCTTACAGAAAGATCTTGATGTCAACAAAGATTTAACACACTCAAAAATAAAAACACAAGAAATATGGAGATAAAGCAAATAGGCAAAGTGGTGGGTGTGGCTAATAGGCAGGAGTAAGTGTCACATAAACTTGAGGTAACGGTCATGCATCTGTTTAATAATTTTGTTTTCAAGGATAGCAGCTTAAGGAATTAAATGAGCAAGTAGGATATATCAATATCTCACTTCCTAAATATCTTTTTATCTTTTCTGCAGAATTTAGGGAAATTGGAGCAAGGGTGTTATCAAGATGTTTTATCAAAAGGCCATTACTTTAATCTAATTGAAAGCAACTGAGTGAGTGGAGAAGAGTCAGAAGAGGTCCTGAAAAGTGATTGGATTTGAAATTCATGGAATGCAGAGTTGAGATGATTGGCTGATGGAAGAAATAGAAGCAGTAAGGATGAGAGGTACCCGGCTCAACTGCTGCAACTTGGTTTTTATTCTGTTAGAAGCAGAAGATGATATTCACAAAAGTGGAAATGAAGAGTATCAAGTTGTCATAAAGAACAGGGATGGAGTGGTTTGAATTGCCTACCAGAATTCTACAATGATGTGATAAGCAGAGGGTAGTGAAGGCACAGTCTGGGAGGCATTAATATTAGTCGGAACACTTGACACTGCTCCTGTTGGGTAGAACTTCTGAAGAGACAATACAGCTAAAGGGATGGAAGAACTAAATGACTTGGCCTGGGCACATGATACCAATAACACTTAGAATACAAAAGAAGAGAGGAAAGTAGACTAGGAACAAACTGAGAATTTCAGGTTGGTTTCCTCAGAGATGCTGGTAAAGATACTTATCATCCACAGGCACACATGGCAATAGCACAAAAGACTGTAGTTTTGTAATTTAAGATGTTGACATGGTCAGATATTTAAATGAGCTGCCAAGAGGAACAGTTGTAAGGGTAGAAGCAGAAAGGATAAAAATTATTTCTAGTCATTGTGGAGAGCCGCGGTGAGGGGTAACACCATTCGTCATTGAAACATGGCGCTGGTACCTGGCACTCTGGTAAACAAGTAAAATTGCGCATGTGCAAGTGGTGAAAGCCTGCCAAGTCACCGCCCAACCCGGGGCGTCATATGGGGTTTTGAGCAAGCAGCCAATCAGATATGTCCACCCCACCCTAGGGTGTATATAAAGCAGCGCCATCTTGGCGCGCTCTCTCTTCCTCCTCACATGGTAATAAACGCTTGCTGCAGAAGGATCCTGGTGCGTTCTTGCTGGCAAGACGATTGTGCGGGTCACAAGTCATATGATGAAGACATTGGGGGAATAAGCTGCCATTCTTAAGGAGACAAAATAACATCTTAAAAATTAACAATTTATAGTAGCATGAAAATTATACTATGAGAGAGAATCAATCATCCTTGGCTTCGTGGTCTCAGGACCCAACACTGATGACACTATCTGAAATACCCAACAAAGGGCAAGAGAACTGGGAGAGACCATATCCAGAAGTTAGGCATGGCCCCCAATTGAAGGATGGAGCCAGCCACCCATCTCAAAATACTAACCCAGAATGGTTCCTGTCTAAAGGAAATATAGAGACAAAGAGTGGAGCAGAGACTGAAGGAAAGGCCACCCAGAGACTGGCCCACCTGGGGATCTATCCCATTTGCAGCCACCAAACCCAGACACTATTGCGGATGCCAAGAAGTACATGCTGACAGGAGACTGATATAGCTGTTTCCTGAGAAGCTCTACTAAAGCCTGACCAATACAAATGCAGTTCTTTGCACCCAATCTTCAGACTGAGCATGGGGACCCCAAGGGAAGAGTAGGGGAAGGACTGAAGGAGCTGAAGAGGTTTGCAACCCTACAGGAAGTATAACAATATCAACCAACCAGACCCCCTAGAGCTCCCAAGGACTAAACTACCAGCCAAAGAGTACACCTGGAGGGACTCATGGCTCCAGCTGCATATATAGCAGAGGATGGCCTTATCTGGCATCAATGGTAGGGGGAACCCTTGGTTCTGTGAAAGCTTGATGCCCCAGCTTAGGGGAATGCTAGGGAAGTGAGGTAGGAGAGGATGGGTGGGTAGAGGAACACCCTCATAGAAGCAGTGGGGGAAAGGCATAGGGGTTTGCAGAGGGGAAAACAGAAAAGGGAATATCATTTGAAATGTAAACAAATAAATTAACCAATAAAAAAGAAGCCTCTATGATATCTAAGAATGTGTCTATGTGACCTCTGAAAAACTTGTAGTGTCACTGCAGCCATGGAATAAAGCATCCAATAAGTGTCACTGCAGCCATGGAATAAAGCATCCAATAAACCCTTAGCACCCGTATTCTTTAGTACATCAGAATGATTCACTGCATGTGAACAGTGAGAAACTCCTACCAGCAAAGGCAAGAAGTTACTTCCTTAGGAAGTGAGTGTGGCTGCCACTAGTTGACAAAGAAGTAGCCCTGCTCCACCAGGCCCTCTCTGCTGTGAAGGTCTGCCTTGCAGCCACAGGCTAAATAAAAGAAGCCAGCAAAATGAAGGCTGAGACTGCGAGTCAAACCATTTTTTCTTCCTTTAAACAGTTCTTTAAGGTATTGGTCAGAGTAACAAAATTGTGTGAGTTACACAACCCATAATGAGCTCCTTCCCCCAATACAGCATACCTGTCTCAACAACAATATATCTCAAGACGTACTAAAAAGCAAACATCACAGGTTTTCTCAGGAGAGTGTCTGCACATCAGGATGCTGATATTGGTATCATCAGATCTGAATCCCAAGTAGTTGCTATGAATATACTCAGCGCTTTAATGGAAAAAGCAGACATCATCTAGAAATGGGGTTTATACACGTGTGGGTGTGGGTAAACTGCAATGAAAACCCAAAGAAAGAATACAGAAAGAAATAATTGAAATAAAACCACTGTAACACAGAAAAGAAATATTGGGCCCATCTGTGCAGCCCTCAGAAGCCTGTGCCTTTTATTCCAACTACCTAAGCATTAATTGAGGAGAAATTTCAGTCTGGAAGGTGGAAGAAGGAATTTATAACAAGAAAGGTTAGTCTTTAGGGACAAGACAGAAAGCTCTCCACCTGAGCTCACATTGTCCCTGCACAACCCGCATTGCACCTTGATTAGGCTCTGCTACCAGGAAAATTGATGGGAGGGAAGTGCAGAGTACAAGAGCTTTCTTCAATGAAGCATTTCATAACTGCTGCTTCCGCGCTGTCTGGGCATATTACACCATCAATTGTGCGACTCCTACTTATTACTGCTAATTGCTGCACAGAAGATGTTGCTGACCACTGCAGAGCAGCCACTAAACCTAAAAAGGTAGAGCCCGAAGCACTTAATCGGTTATTGGGGCCGTTGCAAAATCCTGGGAGAAGTATCAATTTTGCTGTAACTATCTGCCTGATAGCAGCAAAAGGCGCTCATGTTTTGTGAATAGTAAATAAAGGCCTCCCAAGGACAAATCATTAGTTTCTCACTGAAATTTGCCCTTTCCAGTAAGTTGTTAATCATAAGCAGATATTGTTATACATCTCTCAGCTCACAGATGAATTCTGAAAGCTAGAGTCCAATATTTTAAAGATAGTCTTAGTTCTTTGCTTATCCATATTTGAGGGCCATCTGAGAGCATTTACAGGATAACCCAGGGCAACTTTGCTTCTCTTTTGTGACTGTGCTTTTCTGTCTCTGGTGGACATTTTCTCATGTGTTTCACTCATGATTCATGGAAATAGAGAAAAACACTGTGGCCAACACTTATCTCTTTAGCTGGAGCTTTTGAGAAAGGAATAGCATTTTAACGCATGGTGCACTAAAGAGCTTGTGAGAGCAGCCTCCTCTTTAGTTTAGTGGATCATGGTGTTTTGGAGTCAAGGGCTCCTGAGAATAAGTGGAAAAATCCGGAATGTTTCCTGAAACAAGGCACATGCATGCAAACTTATGCAAATCTTCATTCTGGCCACCAGGGACAGCTTCACCAGAAGTTTTAGAGATTTATTATAAAGATAGCTGCTGTAAAGGGTGAGTTCATCTTCCATGTGCTCCTTCTCTACAGCTGTTTCGCTAGTCTGCTTTTATGAGGAGTTATTTCTTCACTCTCCAAGGAATGGTGGAAACATTTCACATGGCACTCAGCCCAGGTGTTCTTCCCTTTCATGGCCATGAAGGTGAACGTGATTAATTTGCTTTATTATCTGAGATGTCTACCTGCTCATTGTCTGTTCCTTGAATTTCCCAAACACTTGAATTCTTTCAAATTCACACCTGTCCAAAGCTCAATACTCACAGGCTTGCACTAGGATTGACACACTCTTATTTCTGTCTCCTCTTTAGTCTCTTCCTCAAGAACCTGCTGCTTCCTGGGCTAGCAGCCTTCCTCATGTCCTGCACAATTCGAAAGGAGGTCAAATGCCATGCAAGCAGGCTCCAGGACTACAGGAAACAGTCTGGAATTTGGCTTTCTGTATGCCTACTATTTACCGCTCAAATCACCCTGATCAAAGGACCTGCGAAAGCAGTCTCTCTCCTTTGTGCGTTTTGAAAGTCAATCAAAGCATATGCCTCCTGCATGTGGAAACACTTGAGATCACCTCCTAAAAGAATATCTAAGAAGGGTAACACTTTTCACTACTCACATGGCCTCTTCTGTTCTTTAGAGACAACCTGTATTAAAAAGAATTTTTCTCAACTTTGGAAGTTTCGTTAGATATCCTCACATTCCTTTATGGAAAAGTCAGTTAAAAGCCTGGTTCAGTAGAGGTATATGGGAAGATTATGTAACTAATTTTAAAAGCCTTTTTATATTAAGATCTAAGCCTTTACTTCTGGCCACAGTGTTAGCCACAGTAAAGAGACATAGAGATGTCTGAGGCAAGAAAAGTTTTGTGCCTCAGGAAGAAATGTCTATGGTCTCTGCAGTTCTAGACACTGGGCATGAAACACAGACAGAGGAAGTAAGACAATGACTCTCAAGAAATGGATTATAGTAGAGACTTCCCAGGAAACTTTTAGAACTAAGTAGAAATCCTGCACAAGAAGATAGAATTTACTCTTCTGGACATGCCGTGGAAGGTAGATCCAGGGTCTTCTAGGATGTGCTAGAAGATCCCAGTCCTCCTGGAGGATCCTAGTGAGCATGGGCCCTCATAAATCATGAGAGAGAAAAGTCCCTGCTGAGCCAAATGGGCACATCAGAGATGGCTACATGGGGTTTTAGCAAAGATTGCAAAGGGATATTAGCTACTATGGAAATATCAGCTAGTCACTATATTAATCAGGGCTCTCTAGGGGAACAAAACTAATGATGTCCGTGTGTGTGTGTGTGTGTGTGTGTGTGTGTGTGTGTGTGTGTGTGTG
>JANHMN010000009.1:8799047-8832864 GCA_030674055.1 Rhabdomys pumilio | reverse complement strand
CTTCTTCTTCTTCTTCTTCTTCTTCTTCTTCTTCTTCTTCTTCTTCTCCTTCTCCTTCTCCCTCTCCCTCTCCCTCCCCCTCCCCCTCCCCCTCTCCCTCTCCCTCTCCTTCTCCTTCTTCTTCTTCTTTTGGAATTGTTCAGTCCTAAGGGGAGGGGTTATTCCAGACATCCTGTTTTAGGCTGAGTGTTCCACAATCTCTTACTCTTTGCATAATGTCTAGCTGTGTGTCTATGTACTTGTTTCTATGTGCTGTATGAGGAAGCTTCTCTGATAATAGCTAAACAAGGCAATTAACCTATGAATATAGCATAATGTCATTTAGAGTAATTTCATTGCTATGTTACTTTTCTTCCTTTCTTTTAAGCAGTAATCCTAGGTCCCTGGGCTGTTTAGTCACAGGTCTTAGTCACCCAAACAGTGGTAGATATGGGTTCTATCTTGTGGAGTGGGCCTTAATTCAGATTAGATATTGGTTGACTATTCCCATAAGCTTTATGCCACCATTGCCCTAACAGGTCACTAATTACACAAATGAAGAGATGAAGTCTCTATGTGGACATCAGGACATCCTGTTGTAGGAATTGTTCAATACACAAAAACTGATAAATGTTATTTACTTTCTAAACAAACTAAAAACTAACACATGATCTTCTCATTAGATACAAAAAAAAAAGTCTTTGACAAATTACAACACAACCTCATTATAGACATCTGGGTGTGACCAGGGAATTAAGAAGTATACTTCAAAGTAATAAAGGCAGTTAGTTTATACAAGCCCATAGCCAGCTTCAACTTAATAGAGAGAAATTCAAAACAATTGCACTGAAATCAGAAATAAGACGAAGTTGTCCACTCTCTTCATTTCTATTCAGTATACTGTTTTATATTCAAGGCAGAGCAATAACACAAGTGAAGAGATCAAGTAGATAAAAATTGGAATGGAAAAAAGTCAAAATATCTTTATTTGCAGATGCTATGATAGTATACATATGTGACACTAAAAGTTTCACTGAGTAACTCCTACAGCAGATAAACATTCTCAGCAAAGTGGCTGGATACAAAATTATCTCACAAACATCAGTAATTCTCCTATATACAAACGACAAATAGACTAAGAACGAAATCAGGAAAACTATGCCTTTCACAATAGCTTCAGATAATATAAAATATTTTGGGGAACCTCTAATCAAACAAGTGAAAGACTTGTATGACAAAAACTTTAAGACACTGAAGAAACAAACTGAGGATATAAGAAGATGGAAGAATCTTTCATGTTCAATGGATCAATAGGATTAATGTAGCAAAGCATGAACACTCTACCAAAAGTTATCTATAGACATGGTTCATCAAAATTTATACACATTTCTTCACAGATCTTGAAAGGACAATTTTCAGCTTCATATGGAAACACACAGGCAACACACACATACATACACGAACACACACACACACACACACACATACACACACAAAACAGGATAGTTAAAAAAATCTTGAATAATAAAAAGCTGCTGAGATGTTTCTGAGATTTCAAGTTGTACTACAGAGCTATAGCAATAAAAACAACCTGATATTGGCATAAAACTGTCATGTTGATCAATGGACTCAAGTCGAATATCCAAACATTAATCTATACAATTATGGACAAGATTTTTTGATAACTCAGAAATGCACACTAGAAAATCAAATCACATTCAACCAATGGTGCTGGTGAAACTAGGTAGCTGGATGTAGAAGTATTCGTGTAGATCCACGCTTGTCACTCTGAACAAAATCCAACTCTAGACAGATTAAAACGTCAGCATAAAACCAGACACTGAACCTGAGAAAAGAGTAAGTAACAAACATCTTTGAACTCACTGGCACTGGAAAAGACTTTCTGGACAAAACACTGATAGCCCAGGCACTAAGATCAACAAATAGTAAATGGGACTTCATAAAACTGAAGTGTATTGTAAGGCAAAAGACAACATCATTGGACTAAGCATCAGTCTACAAAATTATATATATATATATATATATATATATATATATATATATATATATATTTCATCTAAACAAAGTCTAATAT
Organism: Rhabdomys pumilio; assembly: GCA_030674055.1. Taxonomy (NCBI): domain Eukaryota; kingdom Metazoa; phylum Chordata; class Mammalia; order Rodentia; family Muridae; genus Rhabdomys; species Rhabdomys pumilio. The sequence continues at coordinate 8,830,790 of JANHMN010000009.1, read as the reverse complement.
CTAAAATATACAAACAACTTATAATGGAGGACACCCAAAAAGCAATTCACCCAATTTAAATGAGTTTGATATCTAAATACAGAAATTTAAAACAAACAAAAAAAGAAACTCAAATGGCTAAGAAACAAAGAAATATTAAACACTCTTAGCCATACAAAAAAATTAAAATCAAAACTACACTTAAATTTCATTTTATGGCTATCAGAATCATCAAGATCAATGAAATAAGTAATAGCTAATGCTAGCAAGAATGTTGAGTAAGAACACTCATCCAGTGCTGTTGGGAATGCAAACTTGTACAACTACTATGGAAATTAGTGTGGCAGTAACTCAGAATGATGGGAATTGATGTACCTCAAGATCCAGCTATACCATTTTGGGGCATATACCCAAAAGATGCTTGATGCTACTTCAAAGAGTTCAACCATGTTTGCTGCTATTCTATTCATAATCAGATGTTAGTTATAATTGAGAAGGAAAATAAATCAATCTATGTAGTTTATTCAAGAGAAAGAAAGCACTTTAATGCAAATGAAAGTAGAGGATAAGGAATGTGAGGTAATCTGGGTCAGATTTTCAAGAAAGCCTCAAACTTATAAGTAGATTTCCAGAGAGTGAGGGTAATGGCAGCATTGTCATCTGTGGGCACACCACTCTTAGTCAAGAGAGCCATCGTTCAAGTGCCCTGGGGCAAAATAAGACATGTTTACAGAAAATCAAGGCTGATACAACAGGAATGCCAGAAATATAGAGAAGCAGTACTGCACAAGGTGAAAAGAAATGCAGCTATTGGGCCATGATACAAAAGATATGTTGTGCTCCATTCTTCTGCTGCCTCTGCACCACTTCCATTAGACCTGAGATTCCTGAACCATACAGATTAGCTTCTCTTCCCCCACTCACCTTCCCAGCTGGGTGATCCCTCTGGCCCAAGGCAAGCTGCCTCAGGGGAACGTCCATTCTCCTACCACCTCTCCTCCACATCCATCAGATTCTTATCCATACAGGTAAGTTTCCCTTACCCCACCCATCTTCCCTGCTCTCTGAGCCCTCTGAGCCAACCCAAGTTGCCCGGAGCAGCCTGCCATGACAGGGGGACATCCACTTTCCTTCCACCTCTTCACACTCCTTCATCGGGTCAGAGGCTCCTGAACTCTGCAGAACTGCAGGTCCAGAACCATACAGACCAATGGTACCCACCAGAGGACCACCACACCTGATCCATCAAGGTTCACTCCCTTACAATACCTACTACAAGAATATCCAAGGACGGAAACCATCCACATGGCTAAAGGACCTCAAAAGAACACAATCAACAAAAACCACGACAATATCACATCTGCAATGCACAGCTGCCCCACTACAGCAAACCATGGATAACATAACTAAAAAATAATAAAATGACTTAAATTCAATCTTATAAATATTATAGAGGCCTTTAAAGAGGAAACGAATAAAACTCTTAAAGAAATACTGGAAAGTACAAAAAAAATGTTAAGACTAAAAATTCCCTGCCACAAAACATCCAGGAAAACTGAAATACTAAAAGACCTAACCTTAGAATTATAGAAATAGAGGAAAGTGGAGAGTCCCAGCTCCAAGACCCAGTAAATATTCTCAACAAAATCATAGAAGAAAAATTTTCCAACCTAAAGAAACAAATGGCAATACTCATACAAGTTTGTAGAACACAAATTAGACTGGACTAGAAAAGAAAATTTTCCCAGCATATAATAATTAAAACAGAAAATCTAAAGAAGAAAGAATATTAAAAACCCATAAGAGAAAAGGACCAGGTAACAGACATACCAAATTACACCTGACTTCTCAACAGAGACTCTAAAAGGGGAATAATGAAGCTGCAAAGAGAACAGAAAGAGCAATCAGCCTTCATCTTACCATAGGACAAAACAGATATTTCTTAATAACAAGGCAGGTTTTGTCTTATTAAAAGAAGGAGCTTTCTTCTTACAAACTTAGGTTTAATTCATTTAGCATTAAAAGAATAAGTTTTTTCTTTCTCTATGCAATAAAGATTGGAGGTAATCTGGCCGGGCAGTGGCGGTGCACACCTTTAATCCCAGCACTTGGGAGGTAGAGGCAGGCAGATTTCTGAGTTTGAGGCCAGTCTGGTCCACAGAGTGAGTTGTGAGTTGTAGGACAGCCACAGCTACACAGAGAAACCCTGTCTCAAAAAACCAATATATATATATGAATGATTGGAGGACGTCTTTCCTTCAAAATATGTGAGTTCTTTCTGCACTGGTGCTTGCTCCAAATGCATAAGTAAGTATGGATTTGTGTGTTTAAGTAAGTGATTGTGAGAATGTATGCAAGCTGGACCCAACTGGTTTGAATTGAAATATATAAATACAAATGTGTGAATTTATGTGAGTTTATGCATATTAGCATATGTAGCAGTTTTTTCTTTTGTGAGCATTATTCTCTTCTCCTTGTTTAATACAAGTTTATTGCTTCTATTAAACTTCCCCCTATCCTGACAAGCAAGAGGCATCTGTACAAAAGGGAAAAGGCTCTAGCAATTAATCCTTTACTTAATCTCCTGCTATTTTAGCATGAGGTGCTAATGGCAGAGACTGCCATTTCTGGCCTCAGAGGAACACAGAAGGCAGGTAACTACAGTAGTAAGGTAAATTAGACGTTGATAAGTGAACTTGAATTATTATACAGCAACTCTAAATATGTTGTAAGACAAAAGTCTTACCCTCCACTAATGCTCTTCACACTCCCTTGCCTCAAGGAGAACCTACAAGAAAGAAGACACCACTAGGGCTAGCCCCTGGCATCAACATAAAACTGGATACATAAAACCTCATAGAAAAGAAAGTGAGAAATACCCTTGATTGCATAGGAACAGGATACAAGTTTCTGAATATAACATCAGTGGCTCAGTCTCTAAGACCAACAATGGATAAATAGGACCTCATAAAACTGAAAAGGGTATGTAAGGCAAAGGACTCTGTCAATAGGACAAATTGGCAGCTTACAGATTGGAAAAGGTTTTTCACCAACCCTACATGTGACAGAGGCTAATGTTTAAGTTTTAAAAAGAACGGAAGAAGTTAGACACCAACAACCAAAATAACCCTATTAAAAATGAGGTACAGAACTAAACAGGTAATTCTCAACAGAGAAATCTCAAATGGTTGAGAACGCTTAAAGAAATGTTCAAAGTCCTTAGTCATCAGGGAAATGCAAATCAAAATATCTGAGATTCCATTTTTACAGTCATCAAAATAGCTAAGATTAAAAACTCAAAGAGATAGTACATGCTGCCAAGGATATGGAGCAAGAGCAACACTTCATTGCTGGTGGGACTACAAACTTGTACAACCACTTTGGAAGTCAATTTGGTGTTTTCTCATAAAACTGAGAATAGTTCTGCTTCAGGACCCAGCTATACCACTCCTGAGCATATACCCAAAAGATGCTCTAACATTCCAAAAAACACTTGCTCAACTACGTTCCTAGCAGCTTTATTCATAACAGCCAGAAACTGGAAGCAATCTAAATGTCCCTCATTTGAAGAATGGAAAGAAAATGAGGTACATTTGCACAATTAAATATCATTCAACTATTAAAAACAAAAATATTGTGAATTTTGCAGGCAAATGGATTGAACTTGAGAATATCATCCTGAGTGAGGAAACCCTCTTCCAAAAGAACATGGATGATATGTACTCACTTATAAGTGGATATTAGCCATAAAAGATAACTACCATGTTACACGCCACAGACCCACAGTAGCTAAACAAGAAGAAAGGCCTAAGCAAGGAAGCTTGAATGTTACTTAGAAGATGGAATGAAAATGTCATAAGAGACAGATGGAGGGAGGGAAGTGGAACTGGAAGAGAGGGGAGATAGAAAGGGGAAAACAGGGTTTAGGATCAGATGTGGGGAAGGACAGGAGAGATGCCTAATGAAAATATGCAATTAACAGGGGTAAGAAGGTAGGGGGTATCTCCAGGTGGAGTCGGGAACATGAGATAAAGAAGGTGCCCACGAATCACTGGGGTGATCTGAGCTATGACTCACTACATTGGGGATAAGGAACTTGATGTTGCTGCCTCCTATAGCCAGGCAAGAACCCAGTGGAGCCATAGAGATGCCAAACCACCCACAAAACTCTCAACAGAAAATGTATCCTGTTTAGAAAAAAAATGCAGACAGGGAATGGAGCAGAATTTGAGGAAATAGCTAACTGGCCCAGCTTGAGACCCATCCCATTGGTAACCATCAAATTCTAACACTATGAGTGATACTCTCTTATGTTTGCAGACAGGAACTACTTGTTCTCTGAAAAGCTCTACACAGCAGCAACCTCAGACAAATACATATACCCACAGACAAGCATTGAATGGAGCTTGGGGACTCTTGTTGAAAAACAGGAGGAAGGATTGCAGGCCCTGAAAGATATAGGAATTCCACACGAAGATCAACAGAGTTAACTAACCTGGACCCCTGGGTCTTTCAGAATCTAAATCACCAACCAAAGAACATACACAGCCTGTACCTAGGCCTCCCCACACATATATAGCAGGTGTTTGGCTTGATCTTCATGTGGGTCCCGATCAACTGGTAGCTATCTCAAAACATATTGAGTGTATGTGTGATATGTTCTTATAGCTGGGCTGCCTAGTCTGGCCTCAGTGTGAGCAGAAGCACTTGCCTAGCAGAGACTTGGAGTTTCAGGGTAGGGAGATACCCAGGGATCTCCTACCCTCTCAGAGGAGAAATTAGGGAAGGAATGTGGGAGGTGGTGACCAAGAGGTGGGCAGTGAGTAAAATGTAAAGTGAATAAATAAAAAAATAAAAGTTAAATAAAAAACTATGTTGTGTATGAATTTCAGTTTTATTCTGAATATGATGAAAGACACTGGAGCATCTAAAGTAAAGACTGGCATGATATTATTCCTATACTTAAAAGAATGGTTTTCACTAAAGTTACTTGTAAGAAGCGAAAAGTACATCCTCTAGAGCTAAGAAGATGGCAGACTGTTTAAAGTTATTGCTGTATAAGCTTGAGGACTTGAGTCCAGATTAACAGAATCTATATAAAACCATAAACTATAGTGAATATCTGTAATCCATGAATTCTTGCTTCATGATGGGACTCAGGCATAAGATTCCGTGGAAGCTGAGGGCTCAAGAAGATTGGAATATGCATCAATGAACAAAGAAACCAAGTTGGAAACTTGAGGACGAACACTCAAGTCAAGAACATGAACAAGAATATGTATGAATGGCCACAGGGATACATACTCACACATACATGGATGCATACACACATATACAGACATGCTCACATACATACACAAAAAATACGCATGTATACATATATACATGTACATAGTTGAAATATATACACATGTATGCACAAACACACACTATATGTATGTATATATATATATACATATACACATACATACATTCATACACACACACACACACACACACACACACACACACACACACACTCTTCCATACGAGAGGGACTGTCTATTGACAATATATCAACAATATCACATAAAATATATAAAACACTAGCTGGTTTGTCCAACAAAACAAAAACTGTTTCAAGCTCCATTAATATGTATAAGTTCCAAGGACTGGTGTGCCAAAAGCCAGTAGCGCCGACATCTCTGTCCTGAGAACTTCATCAGGCTTTCCCTAGTAGCCTTTCCATGAGGTAAGATTGCACATATGACATCGTTTCCATTCCTTACCAAGCACTATTTTGTTTCAAATTATGAGAACAAACAAAATTGTGTTATTTAAAGAAGCTTAGAGATAGCCTGCCTTAGAGGCTTGGAATGAATCCTTGGTGGAGATCTGCTTGCTTGATTTTCAAGAGATTGAAAATCGAATCACTTGCTAAAAAGGATTTCATAGTGTTGACTTGGAAATTTAATTTTTGGTAGGTGCAGTGCATGCAGGAGAGAGTGTGTGGTAACTGTTAAGAGTAGTTCCACTAAAAAGACGCCAGTTCTTGGGAAGGCCAATTATGAAGAGTTGCCCGTGGCACCACTCAGTGTTTTTGCTAGGGAGGTGACAGCTTTTACTGATGCTTTCTGAAAGCCCTAGCTATCACCAGTGCCCGGTGAATTCTCTCTGCACTTGGATAGGATCATTTATTGCAAGTTTATTCAAGTTGTTCCAGGCTCACAACCAACATTATCTTAAAAAAAAAATGACTAATGGCTGAGCTTTATATAGAAAGAAGACACACGGGGTAAAATGGAAGTTGACAAGCATCACAAACTTTCTGCCAGAGATGTTGCACGAAGGATCCTGTGGCCAAGGATGAGAAAATATCCACAGAATCACCAAACCAACTTGTGAATAAAAATAAAATCAACTGTGGGGAAAGGTGAAGGAGAAAGTGAAGCAGAAATAAAAAAACCTCTGCATTTTCACATGACAAAAATCTAATTAGAGAAGAAATTGCAAACCATTAGTCAGATCGTTGTGAACTGTGAAACAACACAGGGCAACTTGAGAAAGGGCTGTCTGCAGTTCCCCAAGCTGTGACACAGCCACATGGGGCATGATATAAATAACTTTCCTATAACACTTGGCTTGACTTTTGGCTGCTCATGTGTGTCCACTGACCCAAACTGGAGATTTTACAATCAACCTTGAAATGTTTAAAAGAAAGCTGTTACAATTCTTTGGTAATTTGGATTCAAAAGGGGTAGTAGACAGATGGACAGACAGACAGACAGACAGACAGACAGACAGACAGACAGACAGACAGACCAGAGCTTCCTGTTGAATTGGTTTTCTTTGTTAATTGGTAGGAGAGGTGATGAGAGAAAAGCCCAGACTTCCTGATCAGTTTTCTATTCTGTCCTCTTACCTGAGTGTTGCCATTTCCCTCCCTTGTGTAACCTGCAAGCCTCTCTGCCTCCCAGCTAATAATAGCACCCTGGCTTCTGTTATCTACTTGATCTGCAAACTGCTTCCCTGACAGCAATATTTTCCCCCTCAGGAAAGTCCAATACAACTGACATTTGGAGAAGCAATTGGAAGAATTTCAGTAAAGGAAGCTGATATTTTCCATCCAAATCAGGAAAAAAAAAAGAAAAGAAAAGAAAAGAAAACCACTCTAGAATTAAGAAACCTCTAAGGGATCTTATAAAAATTCTGTGGATAGAAAGGAAATGAATAGCTCCAATGATTCCCTAGCTGTTTAATAGGCTGTGTGGTGCCTTCATGGAAATATTTAGTAAAGATAGTCATTAAGATACATATTCCTTCCAAAACAATGTATTTTTGGTTTCTATAGAGATCTATATAGATTTCTATATAAGATTTTTAACAGCACCTAGGTATAAAACCAGGACTGTCAATGAGAGAGTGGAATCTCAAGGCAGACATTAGTATGGAGATTAAAACAGAGTTGGGTCCTAAAAAACCCTTCTTTGGAGTGTTAATTCTGGGTTTGTGGTATTTAAGTGGCTTAACTCCAGACTTCTAAAATGAATCATAATGTTCTGACAAGTTCTACCCATATGCACATATCTTGCCTTGAAAATTAAAATGTGATGCCCATACTAGTTTCATAGTGCAGTATCAGAATTCCACAAAAACAGTTGAGTCTTTCTCTCACAGTTGTGTGGGAAATTTTCCCCAAATCTGGATGTTAACAGGCTGTCATAGTCCCTTCACTGGCTGTATTGAAAAATTTTTTCTTGCTTTGTCTGTCTTCTAGAGGCTGCTATAATATGTGTCCCTTAGCTTATGGCTGTGTTTGTCCAGTTTACCTCTCCTCTGTGTCACATGGTATTCTGATTGATCCCCAAATTTACATTCTATTTCTTAGAAAGACACTGCTCACTGGATTCAGAGTTTGCTGAATCCAGAATGGTCTCACTTCAACTTAGTAACACGAGCTCAATAATTTATAGTCCATTCTCTTTCCCACAGTCTTATTTTCTTTACTAGCCCAAAAGTTTTTGTGAAGACCTCCAGGTATATCTTCTCTTCAGTAACATATTAAAACCATTATAATAAATCTAAAGAACAAATACATTCTAGAAAGTAGCAAAGCCCGGATGAACGGCTATATTCACGACAGCTTTGGTGATATGAAGATAAACTCTATTTAGCTACATATTCTCACTTAAAATGAATTTACATAAAGTATGAGTAACCATTTCACAAAGAAAGAACTCAAAAAGGGAAACAGGACTGTATGAAAGGTATGCATAACACATTGGACTTCATGCTGGGCTGCTGAATTTCTCTAGCATTTCTTTAGGCAAAAACACCAGTAGCAACAAAATGCATTTCTCATTCCAGCTCGAGAAACAGAGAGAAAGATATTTTCTCAGTAGTAGACAAACAAATCTCCATCCCTCAAGAAAATGTGTTTGTTTTACGTAAAACCTGGATATAATTATGTAACAATCATTTGCCTGCTGTTTTCATGCTAATAAAGGCTTAATTTCCCCCTGCTGACACTCTCTAGCTAAAGAGTCACTTTTGTGACTTCCTGCTATTCTTGTTTGCCCATTTTCATATACCCATGCTTCAAAAATGTGACATTGGCTTTGGAGAGTCAAGTTGGTATGTTTGTCCTACACTATCATGAGATGCCTTGTATATTTAAATTGAAGTAAGCTTGTGCCCTAGGATTTAATGCTGTGAACAGACACCATGAACAAGTGATCAAAGTAACTTTTATAAGGACACATTTAATTTGGGCTGACTTACAGGTTCATAAATTAAGTCCATTATCATTTACGCGGGAGCATAGCAACTTCCAGGCAAGCATGATGTAGGAGGAACTGAGAGTTCTACATCTTCTACCAAAGGCAAACAGGAAAAGACTGGCTTCCAGGGAGTTAAGTTCCCTCCCACAATGACACACTTCCTCCAACAAGGCCACATCTATTCCAACAATGTCACACCTCCTAATAGTGCCACTCCCTGGGCCAAGCATATTTGAACCATCACTGCTTAGATATCCCTTAACTTTAAATTTTTAACAAAGCTGTTTTGTTTGCCACCTGCAGTGTTTCTTGTCTTTAAAACTTCATGTCATTATCTCTTTACAAAAATATGAAAACTAAAGGATAACATAGGCAAATGGTATACACTGTCCATGCAAATGCTGTTTGCTGTGGGGTGGAGTCTTCTGAGGAGATATGCCTAAGTGGCCATTGACCTAAGCCAAGGAATCGACAACAGACAAAAGGAAGGGTCTTCCCAAGTTTGCATAGTGAACCAGTTCATTCTCAGGGTTTACTATCAGAAGTATTCACTGCAGGACAGTTTCCTACCTGGACATAAGTGATACAGAGCCAGCCAAGGCACCCAGAGGCCCCACCACAGCATGACTCAAAAAGGTTGTATCACTTGAGTTCTTTGTTCAAACTGCATGCTTCACCCAAAGATTCTCTCCCTTCCCCAATTGTTCACTGTTTTTATACACATGGTGAGGCTTGTGTCTTTTAATTTTCTTTTTAATTCTGACAAATTCACCAACTTCCCACTCCATCCCGGAGAGGAGCAGTCTGGTTTTCATATAGTATGATGTTCTACTATACCCAGGAGGACAAAGAAACAATGGATGTTTTAAGTCTGGAAAGAAACTGAAGTTATGTATATTTTGAACATTGCCTCCCAAACATGAGAATATCTTCCTTCACTTACACCTTTCTGAGTCAGGTGTGGTGGCTCATTTGTATAATTTCAGCACTTTGGAAGACCAGGAAGGACAAGTTGGAGTTGAAAGCCATCATTGTAGAGAGCCGCAGTGAGCGGTGTGACAGCATTCGCCATTACAAGATGGCGCTGGCATCCTGCGCTCCCGTGGGTAAACAAGTAAATTGCGCATGTACAAGTGGTGAAAGCGCACCAAGTCACCGCCCAGCCCGGGGCGTCATACGGGATTTTGAGCAAGCAGCCAATCAGATATGTCCACGCCACCCTAGGGTGTATATAAAGCAGTGCCATCTTGGGGCTCTCTCTCTTCCTCCTTTCATCGCAATAAACAGTTGCTGCAGAAGGATCCTGGTGCCCGCGTGCGTTCTTGCTGGCAAGACGATTGCGCGGGCCACACATCATCATACTGATGGCTGCATACTGAGCTGGAGTCCTTCATGGACTATTGCAGACCATCTCAGCAAAAACAAATCAGAGAAGGAATAAAAAAAAGGAAGCTGTTAGGAAGCACAAAACATTAGAGCAGTCCTGTGAGATCTGGAACGCAGCTGGCAGAAGCTGACACAGATCTACCTTCACCTGGTGTTTTAGGATGGACAGGGGCCATGTGACCACAGAGTCCATGGTCACATCATGGAAGGGTAAGCATTAAGGGCAGTCATCGTACCAAAGACAATGTGACAGACCACGAAGCAGTAGGGCAGTATAGAAACTGTAAGAAAGTTAGCTCAGGATGAATGAGCAAAAGATACAGCTGCCATTGCCATGAACCATATGGAGAACGGGGACACATGAAGAGGGAAGAGGAGATCACGAAAGTACACCAGCTGGAGACTAAGATAAAAAAGCATATTTGTTTAAAAATCTGGATATAACCTAGGAGACGGGGACCAGGGAGTATCAGGGTGCTTAACAAGGGGCAAAGCTAAAGCAGACAGAGAAGACCATGATTTAACTTAAGGAAGAAAAGAAAGGAAAGAGAGATAAAAGAGCAGAGGAAGTGTAATAAGCATAGTAAAATAAATGCCTTTTAGAAATGTAAATTAGCTTAGTCAAGATCACCATTACAGCCAAAAGCTGCACCTCATACTAGAACCCAGTGATATCACTCAGTCAAGAAAACCCAACACAGTCTTCGAACCCCATGATGGCTACTGGAGAGTATATAAACAGAGACCAACAGCAGCACTCTGTTCTCCATATATGAAGAGACACCACTTATCTGCTTTGCAGCTGGAGAGTCTCCTGACCCTAGAATCAGAGACTTCTGTTAGAGACTGACCTTCAGCTAAGATATTTCCTACAGGTTGAGCAGCCTTGTGGTGTCAGGCTTAGGACTGTAGTTAGAAATTTAGAGTGAGAATGTCAACATTGTGTGATAACCCTCAGCATTCTAAAATATGTTTCATTATATTAAGTATGAGTAGCTACCTTCTTGCTCACTTAGGAGGGGAGGGAGGAAAGTAAGGAAAACAGGAAGGGAGGGAGGAAGGAAGGAAGGAAGGAAGGAAGGAAAGGAAAGGAAAGGAAAGGAAAGGAAAGGAAAGGAAAGGAAAGGAAAGGAAAGGAAAGGAAAGGAAAGGAAAGGAGGAAGGGGGAAAGGAGCTCTCCAAAGGCAATGAGATTTAAGTTGACCCTGATAAGTATAATTCCTTCTGCTACACATGCAATGTGCTGCAAAGGTAAAATCAGCTTCTTAAAGACACATGATATGAAAAACAAGAGTCATTTTCCCCAAGTGAAAATATATCTATGACAGAAAATGAATGTGGGAAGGGAGAGCCACGGGCCCTGCTTGCCCGCACTTAGCACCTCAAGTTTGTATTTAATCAGGAGTCACTTGTCCCACATTAGAAGTGCCATTCTGACTTAAGTGTAAGAGTGAAAGGAATTCATTTAAGAGCAGAGCTTATGAAATTTGAGTACTACATGACTTGGCTTTTAGTTCTTACAGCTCCAACTTCATTTATAATTACTGACTCTGTGCAAAGACTCTTCTTCTTCTTCTCCTTCTCCTTCTCCTTCTCCTTCTCCTTCTCCTTCTCCTTCTCCTTCTCCTTCTCCTTCTTCTTCTTCTTCTTCTTCTTCTTTTCTTGATTCGCGTTTGATCTGGATGCAGCTTATTATTCACCTAAGAAGAAAAGGTTCAATCGATCGATTCCTCTGTGTTCATATCCTACATTGGACAGAATAACACACAATCGTACCGGGAGAGATTTATTCTGAGGTGACATGAAGAAACATCCACTCACCTTAGACAGAGAACCAAAGTCAAGCTAATGTAACACCTCTAGCAAAACCCAACTTGACAAACCAGCATGTTTATCAGGTTACATAAAGAAGTATAGGTGACAGTTTTCCTACTGGAGCAGGATCGACTCCAAGGCAGTTGCATCACTGAAAATTCACTCCAGTATGTGTGACAACTCAAATGCTGAAATATGAAGCTGTCATAAGACTAGCAGGCAGCTACACAGGTCCGAGAACCTCCTCCATGCTACTCTGCCGCTCAGTGTGTCCCTCCTTCTAGTACTTTACTGTTTCCATGATCTTGGTCAGGATTCTTTTGTATCTTGTTATTTCTTGGGGACCTAAACCCAAGAAATTACCTGCTGTTCTGGAAAGCCTAGTCACTACAAGGTTAAGAAAGGACATTCGTGGATCTCAGGTCCCAGGAACTTAAGAAAGTCTAGTATTTCCTGAGAGTCACATACAACAGTTGGATGGTCTTAGACCATGAGGATTGAATAGTGGGATAGCCCTAAGCAATGGCCCTTGCCTAAACTTCCTGTTTTGCTGTGCCTTTATAACCTGTGGCCTGAAATTAAAGTTAGAGAGCTTGATCAGAGCCCCAGACTTGCTCTCCTCCTTTGTGTCTCTTGTCCCTTCATTCTTTCGCCCCCTTCCCTAGGGTCTCATTGAATCCCCATGGGTGGGGCATTGTTAGTTTCAAGAACTTCTTGAAATTTATGGGTTGCTTAGCTACTGAATGTCATGTACCTTCTTTTCTTTCTGGAGGGGGTGTTTTAACTTGGAGGAAATTGCAGCAACTAAAACCAATCGAATGGTTGGAAATCCCCTTTCAAAGCATCTTTCCTTTGCAGGATCAATCAGGCCTTAGAGTCTTAACCCAGGATCCCCAGATAACGAGAGGAGGCTGTGAATAAAGCAAGGGGGCCACATTGAAAACATTAGACTTTCTTTACTGAGCCATCAAACTATAAACTGAAATGTCCCAATCTCTCCTTGTTCTTGGAGCATCTCAAGGAACAATTCTGTCCCTTCATTCTCCCTATCAGAACTGGTAACCATGCAGGCAAATTGTTTATCTCTCCTGCCTTTTCCTGGGTGTGATATCACACTGAGACTATCACCTCTGGACCACTAAAGATCTTCTAGGGCTCCCTGGGGACAATATCTAGTCACTGCTTCACCTACCTATTCCAGGTTGGAGTACACCAATGGGAACTAAGACCATTTCTGCTCTTCCTCAAGTCCAAGATTCAGACAAGGCAGAAAACAAAACAAAACAAAACAAAACAAAACAGAAACAAACAAAAAACAGAAACCATGAAGCTGTGCGCAAACTTATACAAAGTCATAAAGTTATGCTTCACTAAATTCTAGTTGATGCTATTCCACTCAATGGGAGGGAAAATGGTAATTTTACTAAGATTCATGACTACGCTTTGGTTTTTTTCTTCTACATTGTAGAATAGTAATATTTCAAAATCTATCTGAAGATTTATGAAATAGTGCACAGAAAGGGTCCATGTAGCATGAAGTCTGAAACAGCTCATTGCTCAGTACATGCAAATGATTAATGCAATGAGGCACATGGTATCATCACTACATATAGATATAAAGAACCACGGAAGTAAGGTAATTCTTAAGATGTTAATAATTAATTCTCTATTAATCTTATAACAACAGAGGCAGTGCTAATAGCTTTGTTTACGGAAAGGCTTTAGAATAATTTTGCCTATCTATCCTTTGGAGAGGCTGTTTAAAACGATGCTTTTGTTTGAATGCATTAAAATTCTACTGAACATCAAGTAAATTATAGGTCACTGTCCCAACCTTCTCCATTTTCTTATTTGTATAACTATAACAATTGTTTATATTGAGCAAATAAATTTATGTGTTATTTAAAATTATAATTTTGTCATACTTAAAAAAGCAAACATAGTAAGTATTGAAATAGAGAACAAAAAATGGAAGCAATGTGTCAGGCTAGGAAAACACGGGCTGTGTTTGTTTTGTTTTGTTATTGGTGTGTGTGTGTGTGTGTGTGTGTGTGTGTGTGTGTGTGTGGGTGTGTGTTTAGTTTAAGAAAACTGAGTTCTTATGTTTCATTTCAAAAGAGACAGGAATATAAGCCACCTTGTCAGTCTTCACTATCTACTGATGATGACATTTCTAGAGCTATATTCTGGTAGGACATTGCCTGTCTTGAGTCAGTCAACTACAGAGACCTTATCTTCTGGTCCTGCTGGTTTGGTATATCAAATCCCTAACAAGGGATGCTGCAACAAATTTAGTACATTTTGAGCAGTCACTGCCAATTCCTGATCTGTAAGTTACAATCACAGTGTATCCCTTATTCCACTGAAATATTGGGCAAAACTATTACATAAATGCTGTTTGAACCCTTTCTGGACAGATGCTATAAATAAAGAAAAATTATTAGCTTTGTATTTCAAACTTTAACCATACGACATATCAACAATACAGAAGACAGCACTTTTCTGTGACATAAATGGATGATTTATCATCTCTCTCCTACAACTGCCCAATTCAGTTCCTTTCAATTTTTCTACATAGATTTAGCCTTTCCTAGCTGAATAGTCTTTGCCAATGTGTAATTTAGATTTCTCAGCAGATGTCACATAAGGCTGGAGTGAATACTTCCTAGGTAAAAGATACATTCTTGGTATGGTACATAAAAGTCAATGTTCCAATTGTCATCTAAAATGATAAAGAAGTGACTACAGTATTTTTGAAAATAGATATCAGTATATTGTTCTCAGATTTTTGTTATGAGTATTATTTACTTAAAATTGTTTAAAACAGAACCCCTGAAGTCTTACGTGGCAGTTGAAAAATGTATTATTTGTATCTTCAAAGTTATCATTGTCACCTTTTTTCAGCATTATTTCTGAGTGGCATCACACAGTACCCACAAGCCAACAAGAATCCAAGTGAAGGTTGCCTTTTTTTCCCAACAATATACTTGCATTTTACCGTGTGTTGTAAAACTCAAAACTTAGATGTTTGATCAACCTCTTTTGTTGGTTGTTTGTAATCTACAGACTAAAATATAGAGTTCCTGGCATGGTGTGGGAAATGTTTTTCAATATTATCTCCTCTGTCCCTGCAGCTTTGCACCCCACCCCTCTCTACAAGGCAACATGGAGCTCTCTGTGTTTCATAAAGAAGCAAGATTAGTGAACAATAATCTATCTGCAACATCACTTCTCATTTACCTTCCTCTCAACCAGAAGGTCACAAGTATCAATGGTGTCAATGGCAATTTGCCTAAATTCCCCAGACTGTGTGTGCGTGAAATATTTCAGACTTTTAGTTTATCTTATTATGCAACAACATATTTATTCATAAAACTTTCTTTAAACATTTTAAAAATATATATTTACTGAAAAATGCCTTATTTTCCTATGCATTCTTTTAAAGGTATGTTTATCTCATCGTACTATATTGTACATTGACTGGGAAAATGATAAGGTAGTAATTATTCATTCATTGGACATGGTGACAGAATGAGGGAGGAAGATTTAAAACAAAGAGGAGTAAGGGCATGACAATAGACTAACTTGGCCTGTCAGAACCCCCTGGGTAAGTAGCTGTGAGCTCTGCCCTGTTCCTTGTGTTAGCCATTGCCTAACCCAAAAATCTTCTGCATTCCCAGAGGTCTGCTGCCACCAGGGACTACCAGTGGCCCATTTCAATCAGGACTACCAGAGGCCTGCTCAAATCTGGGACTGAGAGGCCTGATGCCATCAGAGACTGCCAGGCCTGCAAGCAATAGAAAAGATGGCATAAGGCCAGGACAACAAATTGACAAAAGGGTAAGGACAAAATCAAGAGGAGCCAGATACAGCACCACCAGAACCCAGCTATCGTACTATGGCTAGCCCTGGGTATTCTAACACAGCTGAAGCACAGAAATCCAATCTTATAACGATGGTAGAGGCTTTTAAAGAGAAAATATATAAATCCCTTAAAGAAATACAGGGAAATACAATCAAACAGGTAAATAAATAAATAAATCTGTTTAAGACTTGAAAGTGAAAATAGAAGCAATAAAGAAAACACAAACTGAGGGTATCCTGGAAATGGAAAACCTTGGGAAGAGAACAGGAACTCCACACATAAACATCACCAACAGAATAGAGGAGATGGAAGAGGGAATCTCAGCTTTAGAAGATATGATAGAACTTGACATATCAGTTAAAGAAAATGTTAAATCTAAAACGTTTCTAACACAAAACATTCAGGAAATCGAGGATACCGTGAAAAAAACTTAATCTAAAAATTATAGGAACAGAAGAAGGTGAAAAGCCTCAGTTCAAAGGTCCAGAAAGTATTGTCAGCAAAAGCATAGAAGAAAAGTTGCCCAGCCTAAAGAAAGAGATGCATAGGAATGCACAAGAAGCATACAGAACACTAAATAGATTGGATCAGAAAAGAAAAGCAACTGCCACATAATAATCAAAACACTCAATGTACAGACAAAGGAAGAATATTAAAAGCTACAAGGGAAAAAAGGCTAAGTACTTTGTAAATGCAGACCTATCAGAATTACACCAAACTTACCAAAGGAAAATTTAAAATTAAGAAGGGCCTGTTCAGGTGTCTGTAGTCTTTAAGCAACCGCAGATGCCAGCCCAGACTACCATAGTCAGCAAAACTCTTAATTACCATAGATGGAGAAACCAAGATACTCCATTACAAAACCAAATTCAAGCAATATCTATCTATCAACAAATCCAGAACTACAGAAGACACTAAAACTCCAGCCCACAGAGGTTAACTTTGCCAAAGAAAAGGCAGGAAATACATAAACCCACAGCCAGCAGAAACAAAAGAAGGGAAGCACATAAACTCTACTACCACCAAAATCAAAACAACACGAACTAACAATCACTAGTCATTAATATCTCCCAACATTAATGGATTCGATTTTCTAATAAAAACACACAGACAAACAGAGTGGATGCAAAACCAGGATCTATCATTCTGCTGCAGACAAGAAATAAACCTCAGAAAAAAAGATAAATATTACCTAAGAGTAAAGGGCTCTGATCAAAAAATGTTTTCTAGGCAAACACATCAAGAAACAAGCTGAAGTTAATATCTAACAAACCGAATTAATCAGAAGAGATAGAAAAGGACTTTATATTCATGAAGCAAAAAAATAGAACAATTCTGAATCTCTATGCTCCAAATGCTAGGGCACTGTAGTGATTTGAAAATGCTTGGCTAAGGGAGTACCACTATTAGGAGGAGTGACTTTGTTGGAGTAAGTGTGTCCCTGTGGGCATAGGCATTAGACCCTCCTCCTAACCACTTGGGAGCCATTTTTCTCCTAGCAGCTTTCAGATGTAGATCTCTTAGCTCCTCCTGCCTGTCTGAACACTGCCATTCCTGTCTTGATGATAATGGACTGAACCTGTGAATCTATAAGCCAGCCCCAATAAAATGTTGTCCTTATAAGACTTGCCTTGGTCATCGTGTGTGTTCTCAGCAGTAAAACCCTAAGACAGAAGTTGGTCCCAGGAACTGGGGTATTGTTGTGATGGGCCCAACCATGCTTTTGTTTGGAAGAATGTGGATTTTGAGACATTGGATTTGGAAAGCAGTGGAATCCTTTAAATGGGGCTTAATGGGATATCCTAGTAGGAATATGGAAGACTATTGTTGAGAGTCAATTGAATTGTGCCGACCTGGCCCAAGAGATTTCAGTGGAGAACAGTTTGATTTATATGACCTAGAGAGTATTTTGTACCATTTTGGTGAAGAATGTGGCTTCGTTTTGCTCTTGTCTGAAGAGCCTACCTAAAGCTGAGGTAAAATAGATTTATATTAATTGCATTGACAAAGGAAGTCTCAAAAAAGCCCTGCAAAGACTTTGTTCTCTGGTTTAGTCTCATAAAGTACATAGTACATTCTGATCAAGCATAGCAAGCATAAAAAGAAATAATACAAAATGTATGACTCAAGCAATAATAAAGAGGTACCAGGAAGTGAAATGGGGCTGAATCTTACGTTCAAGGAGATAAAGATATTAAGAGAGTGGTGTGACCTTAGGGCAAGAACCCCCCAAGATAAACTTATCATTTGTGTTTGCAGTTGAAGGAGGAAATGTTTGGACTTTTAATCTGGAATGAACTATAGTCCAAAAATAGAGGGCATACTTGTGATCCAGATCTTGACGAAAGATGGCACAAGCTTCTGATTTGGATCTTGAGGAACAGTTGCCAGGAAAGGCTTAGGCCTAGGCATGTTGGTACACCTTTAATTTAAGGAGACAAAGCCAAGCAAATATCTGAGTTCAAGGCCAGCCTGGGACAGAGCAAGTTCTAGGTAAAGAAATGTTTAAGTCCAGGCCTGGTGGTACACACCTTGAATTTCAGCATTCAGAGACAGAGCTATGCAGATCTCTGAATTCAAGGTCAATCTACAGAACAAGTTCCAGAGGTGCCAAACTTAGGCAGTGAGGAAGTTGGGAAACAGAAAGCTGGTAATAGAATAAGAGGTGGGGGGCATGTTCCAGTCCTAGAAAGCAGCAACACTTGGCAGCTTCAGCCATGTGGCTCTGGCTTTAGAATCAAGAATAGAAGGGACTACCGGGATAATTGATGCTACTTGGCTAGAGCTAAGAAATTATTGATGAGTACAAAGAGACCAGCATCACTGAGGTGAAATCTTCTGAGAAGTGTTTTCTGAGATCACAAAGAAGCTGTGTTCCAGATATAGCCAAGGTTGAACCACATGTCCCAGCTGGACTTGGTAATGTGTAAGAATCACCAGGTGGTACTGGTTTTGAAAGTATGAGGGGGATTAGAGAGAGCAGCTGAATTTTGGCACCGTGGGAAGGCCAGGGAAGGCCATTGGTGAAGGTGTAGCTTCAGCTGCAGATAACAGCCCAGGACTGAAGGGGTCATGCAAGGAATTTGATGTTCAGCACCACGAACAGAGCCTATGAGAGGCTATTGATGAAGCCTAGTTGCAAAAGAAGACTCCAGCATGTTGGAGATGCCAGAACCATGTGATGATCACCAAGAACAGCAGCAGCAGTGGGATGGAGTCATCCAGAGTCCACAGTGCTATTGAGGGCGGAGCTGGAGAGGTTACACAAGCTTTTTGGAGGAGGACAAAAAATCATGTGTGGATTCCAGACATTGGAACAAGAAGCTTTAAAGGGAAAATTTTACTTGGAGACCCCAAGATATTAAAGACAGACCAGTGGAATATCTGTGGAGGAAACATGCTTACGGGGAGTAGAAGCAGCCAAAGAGAAAGAAGTTTGTTGCAGTCATCAAAGATGAAAAAGGAGTTGCAGATCTGAAGATTGCTTTGACATCAAACATGGAAATGCAGAAAAATCCTTTGACACAATCCAACACTCTATCATGTTAAACATTTTGGAGAGGTCAGACATACTAGGTCCATATATAAACTCAATAAAGGCAATACACAGCCATCCAATAGCAGACATCAAATTATATGAAGTGAACCTTAAAGCAATTCCCCTAAAATGAGAGACAAGAAAAGCCTCCTCACTCTCTTCATATCTCTTTAATGTAGTACTTGAAGTTGTAGCCAGAACAATAAGACAACTGAAGTAAATCAAAGGAATACAAATGGAAAGGAAGAAGTCAAAATACCGCAGAACATATTTTAGTCAAACTATTCACAGATGATATGATAATGTATGTAAGTGGCCCCAAAAATCTACTAGAGAATTCTTACAGCTGATAAACACCTTCAGCAAAGTGGCTGGATATAAACTTACCTTTAAAAAAGTAGCCCTCATTTTTATAAATGATAAACAGTTTGAGAAAGAAATTATGAAAACAACATCCTTCACAATAACCATAAATGATATAAAATATCTTGGTGTGACTCTAACCAAGCAAGTGGAAGACACCTTTGACAATAACTTCAACTCTCTGAAAAAAGAAAAAAAAAGCCTGTATGACAATAACTGCAAGTCTCTGAAGAAAGAAATTGAAGAAAATATCAAAAGATGGAAAGATCTCCTATGCTCATAGATCAGTAGGATTGCCACAGTAAAAATGGCCATCTTGCCTAAAGCAATCTACAGATTCATTGCAATTCCCATCAAAATTCCAATATCAATTCTTTACAGACCTAGAAAAAGCAATTCTCAACTTCATATGGAAAAATAAAAAATGCAGGATAGCTAAAAGAACCCTGTACAATAAAAGAACTTTAAGAGGAATCACCATTCTTGTTTTCAAGCTGTACTACAAAGCAATACTAAAAAAAACCCTCATAGTATTGGCATGAAATAGTCTGACCAATGGTATCAAATTGAAGATCCAGAAATAATTTCATACACTTATGGACACTTAACTTTTGACACAGAATCCAAAAACCATGCAATGGAAAATAGAGAGCATCTTCAATTAATGGCCCTGGTGGAACTGGCTGTCTGCTTACAGAAGAATAAAAATATAGCCATATTTATCACCTTGCACAAAACTCAGGTCTAAGTGGATCAAAGACCTCAAAATAAAACTGCATACCTGAAATCTAGTAGAAGAAAAAATAGGGAATAGCCTGGAACACATTATTACAGGAGATGACTTCCTAAACAGAACACCAATACTCAGGCGCTAATATAAAAAATTAATAAATGGTACTTCATGAAACTGAAAAGCTTCTGTAAACTAAAGGACACTATGAATAGGATAAAATGGCAGCCTACAGCATGGGAAAAGATCTTTGTCAACCCTACCTTCAACAGAGGGCTAGTATCTCTAATATATAAGGAACTCAAGAAATTAAACAGCAACAAATCAAACAACCTAACATAACATAACCAAATATCAAATAACACAACATTAACATAGTAAAAATGGCCATCCTACAAAGCAATCTACAGATTCAATGCAATTCCCATCAAAATTCAGACACTGAATGAGCAATGCTCAACTTGTAAATAAATTGTAAAATAAATTGTAAAATAAAAAACACAGGGTAGCTAAAGCAATTGTTAATGGGACATTAACAATACCCTATAAAAATAGGGTGCAGTGTTAAACAGAATTTTCTATAAAGTAATTGTTAGTGGCTGAGAAGTACTTAAAGAAATGTTCAGCATTCTTAGTCATGAGAGAAATGTAAACACAATTCTGAGATTCTATCTTACAAAGGTCAGAATGGCTAAGATATAAGTGATAGCACATGCTGTCAAAGATGTGGAAAAAGGGAAAGACTCCTCCATTGCTGGTAGGAGTACAAACTTTTATATAATCCCTTTGGAAATCAATCTGATTGTCACAGAAAAATGGAAATAGTTCTATCTGAAGTTCCAGCTACATCATTCCTGGGCATGTATTGAAAAGATGCTTCACCATACCACAAGGACACTTGCTCAACTATGTTCATAGCAGACTTATTTGTAATAGCCAAAAGCTAGAAATAACCTAGATATCCCTCGATGAAGAATTAATGAGTAAGCTGTGGTACATCTGCACAATGGAATACCACTCAGCTATTAAAAACAAAGAGATCATGAATTTTGCAGGCAAGTGGGTGGAACTTGAGAATATCATCCCGAGTGAGGTAACCCGACCCAAAAGGACATGAATGCTATGTATTCACTTGTATTCATTTTATGGATGTTAGCCATAAAATACAGGATAATCCACAGACCCAAAGAAGCTAAGGAACAAGGAAGGCCCATGGAGTATGTTTGAATCTCACTCAGAAGGGGAAATAAAATAGATGTCTGAAGTAGGTGGAGGAAAGGAACTGGGAAGGAAAGAGGTGGAGTTTGGAATGGGTGAAGATCAGGTGCAGGCAGCAGGGATGGGGGCGTGGAGAAAGAATAGAAATTGGTGAGGGAGTAACTCTCAGACAGAGGAAACTTCCAGGAGTCTTTAGAGTGATTCTAACAGAGACACCTAGCAGCTAGAGATATGGAGCCTGAAGTAGCCACCTTCTGTAGCCAGGCAGGACTTACAGTGGGGTGAGGGGGGCACTAACCCACCCACAAAACCTTTGACCAAAACTTGTTCTGCCTACAAGAAGTACAGGGATAATGATGAAGCAGAGATTGAGGGAATGGCCAACCAGTGACTACCCTAACAAGAGACATATCCCATGGGAAAGAGACATCCCTTGACACTATTCATGATATTATGCTATACTTGACTGAGTCCAGTTATATCTGTCTTCTGAGAGGTTTCATCTAGTAGCTGATGGAAACAGATGTAGAAACCCACAGCCAAGCAAGACAGATCTCGGGGCTGGGATGTAGTTGGGGAATGTGGGAGCTGGAGTTGTCAAGAATATCACAAGTACCACAAGGAGACCTACAGAGTAAAGTAACTGAGTCCATGAATGCTCACAGAGACCAACCAAAAAGTATGTGTGATCTGAATCTAGGCCCCTTACACATATGTAGCAGATACATAGCTTGTTCAACATATGGGCCTCCTAACAATTGAAGTGGGGTTATCTCTGTCTCAGACTCTGTTGCCTGCCTTTGGATCTCTTTCCCTTAGCTGCTCTGCCTTGTCTGGCATCACTGAGAGAGGATGCACTTAGTCCTGCTGTGATTTGATGTACTAGAATGGTTGAGCACCCATGAGGTCCTCCATTCTCTGAGAAGGAAAGAGGGTGGGAGGAGGCTGTATGAGTGGGATTGGGAGGAGAAGAGGAGGAGGTGGCTGCAATCATGCTGTAAAGTCAACACATAAATAAATTAATGGAGAGAAATAAATCTCTTGTTGACAAAAACAATCTAAATAAATATAATGAATTTTTATAAAAAGAAAATAGACTAAATTATTTTTCAGTGTGCTGAGAACACAACAAATAGAATAACACAACATAAAACTGGAAAGCATTCACTGAACCCACAGTGTGTACAATGACTTCAACAAATCATGAAAATCTTAACAATAAAATTATATTGTCTTAGAACTCATGAGTGCAAAAACTGTTAGAGAATATTCAGACAATTCTGCTCTCATGGCAACTTTTCATCCTTACCATACAGGCTAAAAACAAATTTGAAAAGAATTGCTGTTTATGTGTTAGTTTATTGTCTGTTTTAATTGTTGAAAGCGGCCCTGTCTCATAACCCAGGCTGGTCCAGATGTTGCTATGTAGCCCAGGTTTTGTGAACCTATGATGCTCCTCACTGGGCTTCTCATCTTATGTAATCACCTCATGCTCAAAAAACTCTTCAAAATCATCTGCAGAAGTTACTATTGCATTCACAGTTGTTAATCTTCTCAACATTCAGTATCCCAGACTCCTTTGTCATATAGTACTTATAAACAGCTTCAAAGAAAAACAAACCATTAAAATTTAACTTATTTCCAACCTTTACTAGTTCTATAGAATTAGAAGGGCCTCTGTAAAGAGTCTAGGCAGAAAAGAAAGCAGGAAGATCGGACAATCAGAGGTCATAATTTCCATGGACTAAATCTCAAAAGTTACTTCTCTATAGATATAGTAATTCACTATAAAAGGCCAAATGTAAAATGATAACACATTAGGTAATTTCAAAGTTTCTTAACATAGCTAGTTAGATCAAGTTCAGAGACAGATAAGACTCAATGGAAGACTCATGAGCCCAGAACAAGGCCAAGCAAATGAATTTCAACACTTACTATGAATTGTTTTATTTTCAGACATGACTTGAGGTGTGTGGCATCCTGTGCACAGAATCTGTCCAGGGGAGGAGGTAGGAGAGGGAGTAGGAAAGTTCCATGACTTTTAGTGCCCAAGGCACTTGCCACAGTAGAGATAATGCTTACATGTAATTTTTTTTAATCTAGAAATTACATCAGTGCTTTTCTATTTTTCGCACACTTTTTAACAGTAAATGACATAAAATACACACAAAATTAAAATTAGTAAATGACCCACTTAGAAGGGAAGAGCAGAGAAGTAGGGAGTAACTTGTGCAGTTTTGTTATTTCTGTGAGAATTTTCTTTAGTACTAGAATTTCTGAAAGACATGGGAGAAGAGATCTACATTGTAGCAGTTTCTTTCTTACTAAAAGAAACAAGATTTTCATCCCCTGATTTAAAACAAATATTACATTTTGAAAAAAAAAAAAAAAAAAAAAAGAAAGACTCTTCCGAAGAATTATTGTTTAATTTATCCATTGTGTCTTGTAATGACCATTTGATCTGTAATGGATACTGTCTTTCACAGCAGTTTTGTGAAAGATCTGAACCATCCCAATGATCAGTACTTTATAAATTGATTCTGTATAAAAGCTTCCCACTTCTCATTGCAGAGGTAACTTTTAAAATATTTGATGAAAGAACCTGACAGGCATTGGTACAGCAGTCTAGAAAAACCCTGATGTGGCAACGATTCCTGTACTTGCTCAGTTTTAAGAATCTCCTGGGGTCTCCAGGGAAGACGTTTGATTGCAAAGGAGACGCTCTGGGGCTAAATGTAGTGATTACCAAGTGGTACAGTAGAACATTCAGTAAATTTTAACAGTTGGTGTGGTTGTTATCTTCACAGGCAGGTCTCAGTCTGTAAGTCCAGACTAGAGTGTGAAGCACTCTCTGGAAGCATAAAGAAAATAAATTATAAGCTCATTTTCCCCCCTGTTCTAAGTCTCAGTTGCAACATGATGGCCAGCTGAGATTTTCATTTCAGTGTCCCCAGGAAAATCATTGAGTGTAGCTGCCAGTCATCGTGAATGCTCTCATCTAAGACCAGTTGTGACGTTTTTAAATAAAAATCACGTTTTGCAGTCAGTAAAGGTTCCCTCATTCCTTTTCAGTTTGTGTTACTGAATAGTTCAGGATCTTGACCTGGAGGTGACAGGTGACAGGTGATAGTGTCACAAGTAAAGAATATATGCCCTTTTCTTTTCCTTTCTTCTCATGCAGGTCAAATGAGTCAGTCAGTCTGATGAATAGCTAGGCACTTTCTGTGCTCCACAAGCCGCTCAGAAACGTGGCTGTTCATTCTTCCAGAGATTCACCTTCTCTGCTTAAATCTATACACCCGAGTTACATTGAATGTAAGTGACTCGAGTCATTCATTTGATAAGCAATTAAACAAACATCGTTATTAGATTTAGACTGTCACTTTACATCAGCATCATACAATGACATTGGATGACATTGATACCAAATTTAAAGAAGGCAAAGCCCAAAACAAAGCAAACAAAAGCATAATTCCTGTAAAAGTAACCTAGTTCTGTCTCAGCTTGACATGTGAAATGTAACTCACCCTTCCCTGTGCCCAAACTAGTTAATTTACCCAAACCAAAATTCTTCGTTCCTTACACCTTCTTAGCATTCTATGTGGGAATAAAATACAGAAAAAAGAGCACTATGCAAGAAAAATTTATCTATTTGTTTATGTGTGTGTGTGAGAGAGAGAGGGAGAGAGAGGGGGGAGAGAAAGAGAGAGAGGGAGGGAGGGAGAGAGAGAGAGAGAGAGAGAGAGAGAGAGAGAGAGAGAGAAAGGAAGACAGTTTCAGGGAGAGAGACAGAGGGACTGAGAGCTGGCCAGAGGAGTCAGAGGACAACCTCAAGAGCCAGTCTTCACAACCTGCTGTGTTAGAGACAGGTTCTCTCTTGTTTACTCCAGGCTAGCTCTCTCACGGCTCTCACCAAGTCTTCGGTCTTCACCTCATTTCCCTGAGCTGTTCTGTGAAGGGATTAAAGACACTTGTGTTACTGGGTCCAGCTTTTACCTGAGTTCCAGGATACCAAACCAGGCTTGCATTTCAAGTTCTTTACCCACTGAGTCATCTCCACAGTACTATCTGTAATCCTGAACGAGTTTGAATAGGCATACGTATGAAAACATTATAACTACCCCTTCTAACAGGCAGAACATTTAGGAGATCAAACTCTGAAGCTCATTTCTACAGACTGATTTTCTCTCTTTTTTTTTACTATGGATTTTTAATATATTATTCTTAGATTATTTTAACATGACCTGAAGGCCAATTCTTAATTTTAAAATAGACACATTTTTAATATGTGCCTTCACAGAATAGACAAAATTCACATTTTTTTAAATTTAAAAACAAATTAGAAACCCACTGAAAAATCACATTCAGTGAAACCATTATGTCATCTGAGACGCTAGATTAGCAAGAACTTGGACTTTGGGACTGGATGTTGCAGAGTCAAGTTTCACTTATTGGGTATAGGCTTCGACGAGGTACATACGTCTCCAAAGATTCAGAGCTTCATCTGCAAGCTCAGGATGCTGAGAATGAGATCTCCCAGTCAACACGAATCGATGAGATAATGCACTGGAAATGTCAGCAAGAGGGCTAGACACAAATCATACATCCACTACCCGGTAGTAAGCAGATATTACAGAGGACAGAGATACAAAAAGCATAATACAGCTATAATAGAAAAGCTCAGAGGGAAAAGATCTTTAAATATTAAGGCAGGGTAATATGAAACAGAATAAGTTGTTTACTTCTAAATTTTTGTGTATGTGTGTGTTCTTGGCATTTTACTCATTTCAAATTGATTCCTACCTCACTATTGTATAGCAGAGATAAGCTCTGCATTGGCTTACGATGGGTTTTTCCTTTAAGGAATAAAATTATGAAATACTTCTCTTGCCTAACTAGAGAAAGTCTTAAGAAATTTTAATATTTGACCACCTAGCACAGAAAGCTGATAAAACCCTTAAAATAGCAATTTATAGAGATTACCCGAGTGCTTAGCACTGTACTGTGAGCTGAGAAGATAGAACGCTAACAAGCAACGTGTAAACGGAACTACTTGCTTTGCTCAGGCCTGAGCTTCTGATACTTACTCATTAAGATGAATTCCACAGCACTCACGACAGGGATGATGCTATCTCGGGGTTCCCTGAGCAGGTACAGAGGACGCAGATGAACACATGATCATCAAGAGTAGCATCAGGCATTCCCCGTATGTTGAGGGGCTCCTTACAGAGGTCAGTCAGTTTGTTGATAAACTCAACACAGGCTGAGATCATGTAGGAAGAGGGAACCTCAAGAAAAAAATGTCTTCAAAACATGGACCTCTAGGCAAGTCTATGCAGCCTTTTCTTGGCTGATGCTGTGGGATGGTCTAGCTCCCTGAGTCTAATGCCAAACCTGGGTAGTTGATCCTAAAGTATATAAGAAAATAGACTGAGTAAGTCAGTAAGCAGCATCCCTCTGCCTCCAAATTCCATAGGAGCTTGAGTTTTTGCCCTCTAAATGTATTCATCTAGCCATATATATATATATTTTTTTAAAAAAAGATACTAGTTATTATGCTTAGTTCTTACCACCCTTTGCTTGTGAAAATATAATAATCATGGCTGCTTAAAAAAATGCATGTTTATGCTGAATATGGTGGCTACATGTTCATAAATGCAGATCCAGGGATGCTGAAGCAGGAAGACTGTTGCAAGTTTGAACATAGCCCAGGATTAAACTTGGGCCCTCCGGTTTACATGCGAGCACAATTATCCTCTGAGACATCTCTTTGGTTCCTGTTTCTATTTTTATTTATTTATTACTACTTTTTAAAAAAAAAGAAAAAAAGGAAAACACTTTCAAGAGCCATTCTCAACTGGAAGTATGGGAAGATAAAACTCAGGATGCTGCTTCACAGAAGACAGGAAAAGTACTATGGATGTAAAAGCCAAGTTTCAGGTCTTTGTAATGGCTTTTTCTACTTAACAGGCTATTCGTTCTTCCACCCTTCTCTACCCTTTTTCTTCCACCCTTTCAACCCCCTAACAATAGATAGAGGAGAAATAAAGACAGAGAAGAAAAGAAGGAGATCCCTAAAAGCTGTGAGTTGGAAAAGGGGCTGCTTCATTGCTGGCCTACATCTCGCTGATTAGAGACTTCAAGCTCCATGGGCAAACTTTGCTCTTCTCTGTCAGATAATTTATTTCTTCCTGGATTTTTTTTCTTTGTGAATGATTACTTAAGAAACATGACCAACAGCAAACAACAACATTCAACAACCAGACAACACCACCAATCCTGCCTATCTGGGTTCCAGGATTTAAATACCCTCTGAAAATTCCCCAGAATTCCAATGTCACCCAGATGCAGAAACTATCTGTGGATAGAAATCATACATCTTTAAAGCACAAGGCAAGTCATATTCAGTGACTGTGAACCATCCAAAGCAGCCCCATTTCCTACTTCTGTGATTAAACCCAAAACATATTCTTATAATATTTGTTTGTTTGTATTGCTGTTCTTTTTATTTCTTTTCTTAATGCAACACCAACACATTATGGGTGAATTGGCATTTACCTTTTTCTTTTTTTAAATTGTATTTAATCTTTTTTTGTAGTCCAGATTTTATCCCCTCCCCACCGTCCACCCTCTGAATATTTCTCATCCCATACTTACTCCCCCCCTTCTCCATAAGTAAGTCCCTACCCTTGCAATCCCCACCCCACCAGACCTCTCCAGTCCCTGGGGCCTCCAGTCTCTTGAGGGTTAGGTGTATCTTCTCTGAGTTCAGATCCAGCAGTCCTCTGCTGTATATGTATTGAGGGCCTTATATCAGCTGGTGTATGCTGCCTGGTTAGTGTTCCAGTGTCTGAGAGATCTCAGGGGTCCAGGTTAGTTGAGACTGCTAGTCCTCCTACAGTGTTGCCCTCCTCCTCAGCTTCGTCAAGCGTTTTCCTAATTCAAACACAGGAGTCAGCAGCTTCAGTCCATTGTTTTGGTGTATCTGTATCTGACTCAGCTGCTTGTTGGGTCTTTCAGAGGGCAGTCATGATAGGCTCCTTTTAGTGAGCATACCATAGCCTCAGTATTAGTGTCAGGCCTTGGGGCCTCCCCTTGAGCTGGATCCCAATTTGAGCCTGTCGCTGGACCTCCTTTTCCTCAGGCTCTTCTCCATTTTTGTCCCTGCAGTTCTTTCAGACAGGAACAATTCTGGGTCAGAGTTTTTGACTGTAGATGGCAACCCCACTCCTTACTTGATGCCCTGTCTTTCTGCTAGAGGTAGACTCTACAAGTTCCCTCTCCCCACTCTAGGGCTTTTCATATAAGGTCCCTCCCTTTGAGTTCTGAGAATCTCTCATCTTCCAGGTCTCTGATACATTCTGGAGGGTCCCCCTACCTCCTACCTTCCAAGGTTACCTGTTTCCATTCTTTCTGCTGGCCCTCAGGGCTTCAGTCCTGTTCTCCCGACCCAATACCTGATCATGTTCCCCTCTTCCTCTTTCTGTCCCCTTTCCCACCCAGATCCCTCCTTTTCTGCACTGATTGCTTTCTTCTCTCTCCCAAGTGGAATTGAGGCATCCTCACCTGGGCCGTTAGGCTTGTTAACCTTTTTGAGTTCTGCAGACTGTATCCTGGGTATTCTGATTCTATACTCCTTTTTTTTTTTTTTTTTTTTTTTGGCTAATATGCACTTCTTAGAGAGTACATGCCATGCATGTCCTTTTGGGTCTGAGTTACCTCACTCAAGATTATATGCCCTAGTTCCATCCATTTGTCTGCAAAACTCAGGATGTCCTTGTTCTTAATACCTGAGTAGTATTCTATTGTGTAAATGAACCACATTTTCTGTATCCATTCTTCTGTTGTGGGACATATGTGTTGTTTCTAGCTTCTGACTATCACAAGCAAGGCTGCTATGAACATATAGAACATATACCCCTGTGGCATGGTGGGGCATCTTTTGGGTATATGCCCAAGAGTAGTATTGCTGTATCTTCAGGTAGATTTATTTCCAATTTTTGAGGAATCTCCAGAATGATTTCCAGAGTAGTTGTACCAATTTGCAATCCCACCAGCAATGGAGGAGTGTTCCTCTTTCTCCATAGCCTCCCTAACATGTGTTATCACCTGAGGTTTTGATTTTAGCCATTCTGATTGACTATGTCGTTTGTCTTACAGATGCTTTCCAATTTCATGGGGTTCCATTTGTCAATTCTGGATCTTAGGGCATGAGCCATTGGAGTTCTGTTTAGGAAATTTCCCCGATGCCAATTATTTCATGGCTCTTTCTCACTTTCTCTTCTATTTGATTCAATGTATCTGGTTTTATATTGAGGTCTTTGATCCACTTGGACTTGGGCTTTGTGCAAAGTGACAAATATGGGTCTGTTTTCATTTTTCTATGTACAGACTGTGAATTTTAAGGAAGCAAAGTTCTAGAATTCTCACTATGGGTCTTTATGCAGAGGTTTCTAGAAGAAATGATGTTATGACAATTATCTATAAGCTTCACTAAAAGTGTTCCAAAGGGAACCTAGGACAAGTCAAAGCATCAGTTAGCAACAGATGACCAATGACCTGTCTATCATTAGTTCATTAGGTCACAGTGCTTTCATTAAACTTAGCTCTGTGCAAGAAAGTGTTGGGAGTAAAGATGCATATCCGTAGCAAAGACCAGCCATGCCACTGACAAAGTGCAGGACCAGAGTAAAGTTACATATGCTCTCAGCTTCCTTCCTCTTCTGCAAAGACTAGGCAAGTAAATAAGCCCCTCTCAGTGTAGGTGTGGTGACTAAGTTGGTGCATATGCTGCCTAGTACCCAATGAATGCTACATGATTAGTGAGTGCTGTCATCATCATTGCTGTTATCATTAAATGATTAAGAAGGTTTCACTAAAGAGTAAAAGTTCCAATCTAATACAATAAATATATTTGAGAATTTTATGGTTGTCATTGCATTACTCCGATATGTTACTGGGGAGATGATTAATACTCACCTTTGGCCTCAATTCACTTAAAATTAATCAGTTTGTCAACAGTGTTTGCTGAGTGTGTACATATGTCAGATGGTTCACCCAATAGGGCATGACGACAGTGGCACAATGTGAATCGAGCACCGTGTCCTCATTGCCATAAAGGAGATGCACATAGAAACTACAGGACCAAAGTGGAATGATGCACTGGTAAGGGAAAGGTCAGCAAAATGTCAGAAAGGGGATGGAAAAATCAAATGAGAAGGGCTAAAGAACAAAGCCTGGATACTCAGCTAACAAATATGCATGGCCAGCTGAGTCCTAACCAATGGGCAGCCATACTGTGCATCCGTTAACAATTTTGGAGAAGAATGGTATGAATGGTTATCCAGGGTTGCTGCTGTAATTTGAATATGTAATTTCCTCAGCTGGTGGTAATATTTTAGGAAGTACTAGAGACTGTAACAGGACACTACTGGAGGTTGGTTCAGGAAGGAAAGCCTTTGTGAAGGTTACACCTAACACCAAGTCTTCTCACATCTATCCTTTTTCCTGTCTGCCATAAATAAGAAGCTCCTCTGACATGTACAATTCCTCCCTGGCACATCTAGAAAGCAACTATGGAAGCATCATCATTTAAAACTGCAAGCCAAAATAAATCATTTCCCCATTACATTATTTAACCATTTTGTTACTGGGATAAAAACATCTATGATAAGCACACCTACAGAACGAGTGGTGTATCTGAGAAGGTTTTTAGGGAGACAGATTATCTACATGGTCTTAGAATCATAAGATCACCATGAAGAAACATAAAACAAAACAGCATTGAATAAGTCCCTCATAATGCCAACCCTAGTAGACATGACACAATGGGCAAGAAAGATTTTTCAAAGTCCCACCCCAGATAAAGAGTTTGCTATCAATGACTGCTGAGAGAGAAAGGATTAATTTTCTCTAGGAACAAGCTCCCTGATAGGTTATTCAATGTAAAGTGGTCAGTCCTAAACACACATACCCCACTAAATGGATTCAATAGTATTTATGATGTATGTATATAAATGTACATGTATGTGTATATGTGTATCATATATATATATATATATATATATATATATATATATATATATATATA
>JANHMN010000009.1:8737086-8799037 GCA_030674055.1 Rhabdomys pumilio | reverse complement strand
ATATATATATATATATATATATATATATATATATATATATATATATACCAATAATACTAAACAGAGAGTTATGAATAAAAGAGACTGAGGAAACACAAGAGGAAATGGGGAGAAAAGTGTTATAAATACAGTACTTATGTATGAAATTCTCAAAATATTTAAAAAGACAGAAAATAGCATTCTAAAGTAGAAGAACAGGATGAGCTCTGGAAAAGTGGGATGGAGAGAGACCACGCATCTGGAATACATAGAGGGTATAGCTAGGAAGTGCGTTTATTAGAAGAAGACAAAGATGAAGAGGAAGACAAAGACAAGAAGAAGAAGAAGGAGAAGAAGAAGAAGAAGAAGAAGAAGAAGAAGAAGAAGAAGAAGGAAAAGCTATAAAGAGTGACAGTCAAGACTGATTGTTTTGAGAGTAGTACAGACAAATCATCCACGAGAGGAGTAGCCTGGATTTTGCAGTTTCTGAGTCTTGAAGATTCCCAGGCAGTGATCAGCTGACTGAGGAAGCCCCAGTGGAAGCAGTGTAGCTCTTCCAGCTGATACTGTGATCCAGCTGAAGAGAGACAGAAAACTGGGCAGTGGCAGAGGAAGAAAACGGAGGAGGAACCAGCAACCTTATTTTGTTTGAAATTATCAAACAACTATTCGAAGTCATCTCCGTGTTCACCATGAATATGGGAAGGATGGACATTTCAAACCATGGGGGAAGAAAGAACTATTGTCTGAGAAGATGCTAATCATGTTACCATATTCTTTAAGCTAACATTTTTTTCTAAAGATTTAAGTTAAGCTAAATTTTGAGCTTTTAAGCTTCTAGATAGCCTTGCAGATGACACGCTCCCAGGAATTCTGAAGCGAGTGGCAGGGAAACATTTTTTTTTTTACTGTCTAAAGTCATCTGCAGTTTGTTTCGTATCACGCATAGAAATATTTAAGTGTGTTGATAATGTTCATTTCCCCTCGCAATCTGGTTTAACTGGCAACTGGCAAAAACAGTTAAAATTAAGTAGATGGATAATTTGAGCTAAAGTACAAACGATTCTGCTGGAAATAGGATGTGGTAACTAAACTGCTGCCATTCAGGACTTCGTCTACAGAATGTGAACAGTGGAAGCACAGAGAGTCTTTAACTTGGGAGCTGGAGAAAGGGCTAAGCTGAGTGCCTTCATTTCATTCCCAGGAGATTTCCAGGTGGTTTTCAATCTTCTCTAATTCTGGTTCCAGGAGATCTAATGTCCTTTACTGCTCTCAGTAGAATCCAGGTACACACACATAGTACATAGACATACATGCAGGCAAAACAGCCATGCATGTCACTTTCATTAAATTTAAATTATTTTAAAATTTAAAATAAAAAAAAAACAAACAAAAAAAATCCAAGGCTACAACTTGCCTGTGTAGAGCAAACACTGCAAAGCTGTTCTTAGACTGACTCTGAGAGGCTCACCTCCCCACCAAGTAGCAAATATGAATAGAAATCTAATACTAACACAGATAGGGTCCTTATCAACCTCAGCTCCTAACACATTAGGCTAGAATTGCTTGCCAAACTTTGCAGAGACTTAAAAACACACTCTAGTTAAAGTGCACATTTAATTCCTCCCGGTGTTCGCATCACACAGGGGTACTTGATCATTAATCAAAATCTACTCCTCAGTTAATAGAAGATTTGGTATGTCACTCAAACAGATTGTTTCTCTAAATTTAACTATCATTCAAATCTTAGAATCTATTTAACACCTCACCCACACACACACACAAGCCACCTTAGGAGGAATGGAAGGGAAGAATCTCTTCTGGGAAACAGGCCATCACAGGTGCCTCGATCCTCTGCTAATTATGTTCTGCATCAGGCCGGGGCTTTAACAGCTAAGCTTTCATTACTCACTCTGCTGGACTCCTTGTGGAAGGTGGCCCTCCTGGTGCCCATGAATCTATTTTTAAAGAATAATAATTAGGTATACTTTCTCATAAAAATGATAGGGGAGCAATAAGAAGACTTGAAGCCAAACGCTATTGTCCTGTCTTGTGGTGCAGTGTGGTGGCTGTCCTCTCTCCCAAACCTAAGCTATTTTCACACATACAGACAGGATCTGTCTCTGTCACTGTCACTTTTATTATCTCTCTGGCAGACAGTGTGAGTAGCCTGAGATTATAATAAGAGAAAAAAGCCACAGAAAGTGAAAACTTTTAAGAGGAGGTCAGTCTTTCAGCTACAGAAATTCGGATTTTAATTTTCTTATCTTCTGATTGTGGAGCTTAG
Organism: Rhabdomys pumilio; assembly: GCA_030674055.1. Lineage (NCBI taxonomy): Eukaryota > Metazoa > Chordata > Mammalia > Rodentia > Muridae > Rhabdomys > Rhabdomys pumilio. The sequence continues at coordinate 8,796,771 of JANHMN010000009.1, read as the reverse complement.
GACACTATGCCCCAAAGTATGTAGCCTCTGATTATGGGGCTCAGAATACAAGACCCCAAAACTGTATGTCCTCTGATCGTGGTGCTCAGAACATGATGCCCCAAAGTATGGTCCTGTTTTTCTGAACACAATGGAAAGACTATGAAATGGAGCTTTTGGTCTCTGACTTATTCTTGTTCCTTTTTTCCCCAACACAAGGCACAGAACTCCGCATTTCTCTTCTGTCTGGAAGAAGGATTTTCAAAATGCCTAAAGCTAGTTATAAAATTCAGAAATATTGTCTTACCTCTCCCAATAATTCTGAGTAAGAATAGTTGTAAACACTTCTCTTCCTCAGCTTGTCTGGCATTGGTTTATAGATGCCCATTCCGGATGGGTCCTGCATTACAGTTTGTGACAGGATAGAGTTCTGTGGAGTGACCTAACTTCTATTTCTCCTCCTGGACTACTAAAGGCTCTTCAGGTCCAAGACTGTCTATGTTTCATGGAACTTAAGTATAAGACTGAACAGTTTTCTCTTTGGGTCATCAGCTCTGAAAATTATGTATATATATATATTACATATATATAGTTTTATTTACAATTATAATATATTTATATATTTCATTATAAATATTAATTTCTTTATAATGAAATTATATATATGTGTGTATATAATTTGTATAATGTACATATATATATACTATATATGCAACCCCTCCGAGATGCACAGGGGGAAGCCATCTCACTTTCCTGTCTCTCCACAGCCAGACATCTTAAGAAACTTACCTCATCACTGCAAGGAGAGATTGAGGAGAAAGAGCTTTGGAGGAAAGCCACTGGAAGCTATGCTCATATTTCTTCACCATGCAAAATCAAGTTCTAGAAATTTATAATCAAAACAATACCTGAGTGATTATTGTTAATAAAGTTTGTATCAATAAGGCAGAAAGCCTATAACTACAGTCTTATACTTAAGTTCTATGAAACATAGACAATCTTGGACCAGAAGAACCCTTAGTAGGCCAGGAGAAATAGAAGTTAAGTCACTCCACAGAACTTACTCCTGTCACAGACTATAATATAACACTTCTTGCCATATTTTCTTTAGTAAACACCCTCTATATAGATCATCTCAATGTTTTAGTCCCTATGTTATTTATCCCAGCAGAATTCAGTATGTAATTCATTATATATAATGATAATTCTATTCAGTGAATCAATATATTAGGAAATAAATATGTTTAGTGAGACAATTGAGCCTTTATTCTTAAACTTCATAATATTCTCAGGATTTCTATTTAAGCATTTGCAAATGTTTACCCATCTCTAATGTCAACTCTAATAAACATTCCATGAATTCTACCCACATCGAATGGCTATTTTACCTTCTATGTCTCTCTCAGTTTCAGTGAAGACTCACAGGGAAAAAAAGTTCTTTTTCCATCAGAAAATCTACTGACAGATGCTGTATCTTTTTCTGCACTCAGTTAGGTTTATTATACATAATAGCTATATGTGTGTATAAAGAAGAGGAGAGACAATTTGTCACTTACCCATTAATTGCCTGACAAGAAAAAGCACCCCAGTCAAATTGTATGTTCTTACAGATCAGGGATTGTGATAGGTTCAAGTGACAATCATCAAATTTTGCCCCAGAAATTAGTTAGTGAGTTAAGTATGTTTATAAAAAAATAATAAGCCAATAACCAAATAATAAATACTAATCAAGCTACTAATTTACATGAAATTTAATTATATCAACAAAGACAGGCAGGTAGTCACCAGAGCCATAGACAATTTTCATGTATTTTAAAATAAATTTAAATAAATTTCACTGTATATATTTGAGCTTTATCATATTCTGTTATAAGGTGGATGAGAAATGAGAGATTCTGATTATCACAATGAAGTAAGCTAACACAATTTAACATAGTTACATTTTATATAAAAACTTCTACTAAAATCAACTAATATAACAAAAATTCAAAGTATAATACAATTTTAGTTTTTAAAGCATACTTTGCTAACTAGCTAATCCCATGTGTTTTATATTTTTTACCTGCATGTATTCATTTTTAATTCCCCCATGTGCATTGTAATCACTGACAGAAGTTCTACTTCATATTTTATAAAATAAGATACAAACAGTTAAAAAATTAGTCAGTGGTGCATAGGTTATAGATCTCTAATGTGCAATGAAAAATCACAGGTTAAGTATTTATAGATTGGAATCAATAGTAGACGTTAAAAAGAAATACCAAATAGAAACAAATACGGATGTGGATTAAAAGACTTTAGTTGAAAAGACTATTTTAGGACTTGGGAGAAGCTCAGTTGGTGAAGTATTTGCTACATAAGCCTGAGGACCCCAGGTTGGTCCCCAACCCCACATAATGAAATGGTATGTGCCTATGCTTCTAGCTGTGAGGAAGTGGGGGTGCGGGGGGGGGATCCCTGATACTGACAGACAAGAAAGTCTACACTAGTCAGTGAGTTCTAGGCCAATTAAGTTCTTGTTTCAAATACTAACTGGATGGTATCTTATGAACAATGCCCAAGATTGACATTTGGCATCTACATGCATGTGTGCACACATGAACATGCGCGCACATGCACATAGGTGCACAAAAGACAATTGCAATAGGAAGAGAGTGATCCCTGCTGTATGAAAGGGGATAGTTAAAAGAGAGTACCTGGGTCAGTATCGGGACACTGTTACAGTAGGAGAGATAATTTCAGAGTCTAGTCTGTTAGTGCTGAAATCTGTGCAGAGAATGGCTTTCCTCTAAGGGCTCCTGATTCTCAGGAGGGTCCAGTAACAAAGGGTTGTATTGTATGTCAGTGACTGAGGGTAGGCATAAGTTTCAGAACCTATGGGGAAAAGAGGAGCCAGAGAGACAAATCGTGGGTATGGGAACAGGGCTTGTGCCTCACTTTATCGTACCTAACCCAGAGGAATCTGCAAATTTTATCTAAGCCCTGTGCAGAAAGGAACGTTTTAAAGTAAATATGTCTTGAGCACAAGGAGTGAAGATGTTTCTTGGCATGCACTGTTTTCTGTGACCGTAGGACTCTATTAATATTGTCAGAAAAAAAAGGAAAAAGAGGAGCATGTGAATGGAAGGGAGAAGGAAGAGAAGAAACTGAGAGAAAGGTCACCATGGGCTCACGTGTTTTTCACCGCTCTGTGGACAGGAAGAGGCTGTGTGGTATTCTATTAAATATAAATATCATATAGAAAACAGGTGAACCATGAAGTCCATATAGGGCATTACCATGTGTATTCGTCCACTCGTAAACACATAGAGGGCTCAGCAGTTACATTCTAAAGTCTTGATTGATTTCAGAAGCTTTGGTGCTGAAACAAAACAAACAAACAAACAAACAAAAAGAAACCCTTATATACCATGGATATATTTTCTAAAGTTAGATACACTAAAAAAAATTAAGAATTAACCCTTTGTGGCAGGCAGTTCTTTGGAAAAATAGCATATCCTACTTGGCAACAGAGATTAGAAGCTGGTTCCAGCTGGCGAAGAGCATGGTTAACCTTCAGTGACTGAGTGAATATCTGCGTGAATGTGGTATTCCTTTTCCAAAAGTTGTAGAAATACAACTCCACTGACCTTGGATGTGAAAATCACCAAGTCATACATCATTTCATCTGTGAAACAGCAGCATTAGAGGAGGTTGTGCTAAGTTCTCCCGAGGCTGCTCTATTTATGCCAAATAAATACAAGAGCCACCCCCAGAGCAGAATAAACTGTCAGCTAGCTGTTCACACACGGTAATGACTTCTGTATAATGCATTCAGTCCGACAAACGCAAGGCTCTGATTTGCACTCTGCTTATTATGAGATCTCTATGAGACGGGTAGCATCACTGCTATCTGTAGGAAGTGAAGCTTTGGGGTTATTGCGCTGCTCACCTGGGAAAGGTCAAAGAAAAGAGGCAGCCCAGCCATAACCATGGATGTACCTCGAGCTAACAGTGCTGACATTGGCTACATGCTATAGGATCAGAAGTCACCTCTCTGAATTTGTACACAAAACGAAGTAGGAGAGAAGCACAGAGCATGGCTCATCTACTAGCTTGGAGCTGCTCTGTAATGATACCCAAGTTACTTACCCTATTCACTGACTGCTCCAGGAGCATTAGAGGAGGTTCAAGATCTCTCCCGAGTAGAAAGCCAGTAGCTTTACAGGAACTCTGTGGGTATCTTTTTCTGGTCACTAGGTGATATCAGGAAAATTGAGGTCCTTTCGGGGTGTTCATAAATAAAAGAATTTAAGAATAGACTCAATGGGAGCTCAGTAGGATGGAGAAGGGAAAGGAGAAGAGGCCATCTTGCTTGAGTTAAAACTTCAGGGAGGTCAGTCACTTGGTAGCTGGGAGCTTTGTGGTGAGAGGGGCACTTTAGAGAAAGAGTAAGGAAGCCTAAAGTGTGCTTAGAACAAAGCCAAAGTAATTCAGACAAGCAGGCTGACTACAAAGCTGCATGTCTGCTGCCCTGTAAGAGGCTTCACTATGGGTGAGAATTGGGGGAGGGGAGCAGAAAAGCGCTGTACTCATTAAAAGGATGTTTATGCCTCTGTTTCTGTTAGGCATAAGTGGGAGAGGAGATTCTTGGTCCCATGAAAAAACGAACACAGAGTGTGGGGAGGAATTCGAGGATGGGGAGGTGGGAGTGGGGGGTAGATGGGGGAACAGCCTCATAGAGTCATGAGGAGGGGGGATGGGATAGGAGGTTTCTGGGTGGTGGAAGGAAGTGGGGTAAGGGGATAAAATCTGAAATGTAAATATAATACCCATTTTAAAAAAAAAAAAAAGTTTAATTACTAAAAATTTCTAAACCCTCTCCCCAAAAAAAGAAAAAAAAAAAAAAGAAGCATGACTTAAGGTGACCCTGCCTCCCCAGATTGACCCTACCTTCTTGAGGGGTGGTCCCATGGCCATGTATATGATGAATTTTCAGTGGCATGTCTCCACCTAAATGTAGATTCCGTTTTTTTTTTCCCTAAGGCTTTCGCATCTCCCAGAAAATACTACTGTTTCTGCTGTCTTTCTGGAAGAGCTAAGACAATGCCTCCTTAGCACCTAAGATGGTCACCATCAGGGTTACATGCCTGAGACTAAGGCCACAGATTAAGAAGCTTACAATAAGTGGCCACTGCAGCTACCCTGCTTAGAAGGTAAATGACACAAAGCACAGAAAATTCCTTTTTTAAAACAAAGAACTAGAACAAACTTTGAAAACACAGTTTTACCCACTCTATTTCTTGTGATGCACAGAGCTGTGTGGGACTGACTTCCTGCTTCCACTTTTTATTTTCTGGAAGCAGGGATAACAGTACACTACACCTATGAATATCACAAGCTCAGATAAGATCACTCTGTAAAAAGCTTTGGAGGTAGGGGCATTTATAAAGAGAGTCTAATTACTCCTCACCTGGAGGGCTTTGGGGACAGGTAATTTATCTGTCATGGGGTTCCCAGGGGAGAGCAAGCAGGGCTTGAGGAGTAGCTCTCTATTTCCTTTAGAGCAGCATTTCTGAGAAGGATCAGAGGAAGCATTTTGTAACCAAACCTGGGAGCATTGCAATATTCCTCTTTAGAAGCTTAATGTATTCAAGTCATGTGAGCTGGAGACTGGAGTGAATTATGACAGGGAATAGATTGGGCAGTGAAAAGAAGGAAACGCATTGTTATGCAAACGCAGCTCTCTGGATCTTATCTTAGTTTGTTTACATATGGGAGGCAGGTGGGTGGGGTTTCGGATCCTACCTCATAGTCACCGCCCCAGGACTCATCTCCACCTGAGGACTGTAGTAAATCCAAAGTAGCTGGTGAGTGTATCACTTTCTTTTGTATAAAGAAGTGTGTGAGGAAGAAGGGCAAGAGTTCTCACTCATCTATGAAAGCAAAATTGCCAATGCATTTGCAAAATTTTATCAAAATCTGAAAGAAATAACGTGAAGTAACAGGAACATTGATTAGCCTGATCGTGGTGGTTATTGCACACTGGTACCTACATAGGCACACATGTTTATCACAGTCTCATGTTGTGTGCTAGGTAACACTTACACGATTCATACCTCTGTAAATATGGGGATACAAGAAGAAGAAACACAGTTGGCATGTTGTGTTGTCATCTGTAGTCGCATGTGCCCTGATGTCTTATTAACACAAGTCAATAACAGTCATGTCGAATAGCTGTTCTAAAAGGTTACTGTAGGATTATATTTTTGCAACTGTTAAATTCTTTTAGAATATTTTATTGTTTGATTGTTTTTATGTATTTATACAATAAATTTTATTTACTTACCCTAATTTCCCTTTAACTTCCTCTCTCTTCTTCCACCCTTCTCTGAAATTCAGTTTCTAGCCCAGTCTCACTTTCACTGCGATGTTTTATGGGCAAACCATAATTTCACACTTAAGCCACTTGTCATCTTAAAAAAGAAAACCCTTTAAAGGAATTCCCACAGTCAGCTCTTCTGTGAGAGTTATTTATTTCATATTCATATTGTATTTTATAAACTATTTTATACCGAGATGGATGTACTTGTGTTAATGAATTCTTGTCAGCAAACTAATTCTCTAGAACAAATACAACTACATACACCAGCAGACATATATACACACGTCATACACACACATACCACATATACACACACCAACACATACGACATACACACACTACATACATACACAGACACACACATGTACTAAATATACACTTATACATACATATATACTGCATAACACACTATACACACACAAAACACACATAGCATACACACAAATACACACATATATACTATATGCACACACTATACACACACACTACAGACACATACATATACTCACACACACATAAAAACTGTATAAACACACACATACATATAATATATACTATATACACACATATTATATACAAACATATTACATTCACATATACCACATAAACACACGTATACAATACCTATATGTATACACAAACATACTATGCATATATCACACACATGCAGCACTTACTTATACTATGTACACCACATATACATACAAGCTATATGCATACACAGACACATACAAACTACACACACACACACACACACACACACACACACACCACCACCACCACCACCACCACCACCAGACTCAGACCTAGACTCAATTTGTAGGTAGAAAAGGCTTTATTTAAAACTTCCACATAGAGAAAGACCAACATTTAGATTTCACTGAAAGGAGAGATGACTGGATGTTGCAGAGACAGCCCTCTGAACCTGAACTAGTACTTGTCAAGAGTAGACTTGGAAAACAGCCTTCAAGCTTTCTGAAATGCTAGCAGGTTTTTCATAAATGGTAGACCAAGGTGTTCTTTCTAAAACAGTGGTGACACCACAGTGGTCCAAAGGATTGAGCACCAGCTTCGGTATCACTCTAGTTCTGTGGAAGAAGTGAAGGATGGAGGTCTTGGTGAAGGGCCCATGAGTTTCCATGCTTACCTTTTCTTATTGCTATTTTTGTCTTCTATTCTCTCATACAGACTCATTAATGAAAACCAGAAATGAGTAGACTGCTTTTAATTACCAAAGGTCTTATCTGAAAGCTCTAGCACCGACTTGGCATAGACACAGCATGAACCAAATCAGAATCCCCAAATTCATAGCAATTTAGGAGCCCGCCTTATCTAGTTAATCACTGTCCCAAGAGTGATGCCATGATACTGCAACAGTAGAAGAAAAGATCAAGAGTTTAAAAGTTAAAAAAAAATGAACCTGAAAGTTTAATTTATAATATTCTTGGCAATATACACAATGTGCCCAAAGGAATTTATTTAATATCTTTACTGTCAGTGCATTTCCTTTTGACAGGAGAAATTCTGGATTAATATTTTTGAGATGGGTGGGTGACCCCATCCATCAATCAGGGACAGTGTCTATCCACTGGATATGGTATCTACAGGTTCTATTTCCCCTTTCTTGGGTATTTTGGCTAATGGTATTCCTGTTGAGTCCTGGGAACCTCTTGAGTCCCCGGCATCTGAGACATTTTAGTGGCTACCACCAGCATCCCCTACTGCTACACACCTTCATTCAAATTTCTGACCCTCTGTACTCCTCCTGCATCTAATCCTTCTGAATCTGAACTAGTACTTGTCAGTACCCCTTTTTCCCTCCCCCTACTGTCTTCCTCCCAAGTCCCTCCCTCCTTCTACCTCCCGAGATTATTTTCTTCCCCCTTCTGAGTAGGGCTGAAGCATCCACATGTTGGTGTTCCTTCTTCTTGGGTTTCATCTGGTCTGTGAGTTGTATCATGGGTATTCTGAGCTTTTTTGGGAGGCTCATATCCACTTATCTGTGAGTACATACAATGTGTGTTCTTTTGTGACTGGGTTGCCTCACTCAGAATGATATTTTCTAGTTCCGTCCATTTGCTGATGCCAAGAAATGCTTGCTGACAGGAGCCTGGTATAGCTGTCCCATGAGACAGCTGCCAGAGACTGACCAATACAGTCACAGATATACACAGCCAACCATCAGACTGAGCACAGGGAGCCCAATGGAGGAGTTAGGGGAAGGACTGAAGGAACTGAAGGGGTTTTCAACCCCATAAAAAGAACAACAGTATCAACCAACAAAACCTCCCCCCCCCAAAGCTCCCAAGAGTGAAACCACCAACCAAAGAGTACACATGGAGGTACCCATGGCTCTAGCTGCATATGTAGCAGAGGATTGCCTTATCTGTCATCAATGGTAGGGGCAACCCTTGGTCTTGTGGAGGCTCCACACTCCAGTGTAGAGGAATGCTAGGGCGCTGAGGTGGGGGGAGCACCATCATAGAGACAGGGGAGGGGGAAGGGATAGGAAGTTTGTGGAGGAAAACTGGGAAGGGGGATAACATTTGAAATGTAAATAAATAAAATAGCCAATTAAAAAGAAAAATATAAGCTAGGAATTTTCATTAAATAAATCTTTACTGTCTGTCTGCTATTCTATAAAACATGAAATTGTGGAAATTCTCAATAGAAGGCACAAGCTATATTAATGGGTCTATGGTAGTATCTTTCTTTAAAAAATAGATTAAAACAAAATTCTTTTGTTTTCAAAGCTGAATGAAATTGCTAGCATCTTAAGGGGAATGGTATCAACAAACACACAGCTAAATTAATCAGTATAAAGTAAAACATAAAGAATCTTTTGTGAGGTAAGATCAGTAATTAGGGGAAGAACACAGAGACCGCTACACTGGATGGAAGCAAAATTTATCAATAACTATAAAGTAATAGTGAACTAATTAGAAATTCGATTTTTAAAAAGCTGGTCAATTATTATCTACAAATTTCTTTCACTGCAGTAAAACTATAACATCAAATTATCTTACTGGTTTGAAATTCATCCTCTGTAACATATTCTTTCTCTCAAGAAACAATTCTCAATTTTCTCTCAAGAAAAATTCAAATATTAATCTTAAATTGAGTCACATATTTTATTCCAAATACATTATTATTTTCCTGATAAATCACACAAGTTTCTAGGTTACCTAGGCCCATTGCTATTCCAGAATAAACAAGGTAGCATATTTTAAAGGCAACACACAAAATAGAAGCATTAAAAAAAAAAATAACTGTCTTAAATCATGGTGTCTCGCTGCTAATGGGCTATGACAAACCATTTTTCCAGGCTAACATTTTCAATCCATAGTTCTGAATAGTTCTGTTAGATTTTGCATCAGTTTCACAGATTCTCCCACATGATCATGCCACAGTAACAGATAAGGAACATCTGCAGCAGACTGATGGTATCGAGAGCTGTTTACTGAGAAGGAAGGACTGTCACGTGCACGCTGGCTGCAGAAAGAGGCTTGAAGGTTACTATTATTAAACAACCAATGTTAAAGGGACCTACACAACACATGAAGTGGAAACACAAAATAGGCTGGTTTTCTTGCTTAAGCCAAATATTTTGGAATTCATGCACATTGAGCTCCCCCTTTTTCTCACCATGGTGCTTGATTCTGTGATAAGTTTGCATACATTATTCTACCCTGAGGTACATTTACTTTAATTAAATTTTACTATTACAAAGTATTAAAACCTCCCTCTCATAATCCTCAGGAACTGTGGCACTGGAGCATATTGCCTCTGAAACACTTTTCTGGAAGATTTTTATGAACACTGAGCACACAGGTTCAGACCAGACTCCTTTGAAAAAGGAGGAAGACAGATGCCACAGTGCTGAGCAATCCTTACCACAGGCTCTCTTCATTTAGGGGACATTGACAGTAAGATGTTTGAAGGGTTAAACACCTCTGCTTTACTTTCAAGACTCTCAACTGACCTTTCCTCCTTCCCTCTTCCCCGTGTGAGTGTGAGTGTGTGTGTGTGTGTGAGTGTGTGTGTGTGTGTGTGTGTGTGTGTGTGTGTGTGTGTGTGTGTGTTTGGATATATAATGTACACATATGTAGGGGTGAATTCCTTCACATGGACACTTGCTATTTTTGAGACAGAGTTACTCTCTGATAATGGGAATTGCCCTTTTGACTAGACTATCTGCCCAGAGAGCCCCTAGAGCCTGCCTTTCTCCATACCCCCAGTTCAGGAGTTACAGGTATGAACTGTGGTTTTTTGTTTTCTTAGGTTTTTACATGGGTTTGAGGGATTCAGTCTCGGGTCTTGATCCTTGCACAGCAAGCGTTTTACTCACTGTGTGTTTTTAAAACATCTAACTTTGATTCCTCTGTATTGTTTGATATCACTCTAATTCTAATTTTTTCCTTTCTATAAAGGAAACACAGAAAGAAGTAACACCACAAGCAGCAGAAAACATAAGCTTTCCAGTAGCTCTCTCTCTCTCTCTCTCTCTCTCTCTCTCTCTCTCTCTGTGTGTGTGTGTGTGTGTGTGTGTGTCTGTGTGTGTGTTTGTATCTATATCTCTGAGACGTTTATAGAACTCTGCCATCCTGCACACCTCATGAAGTGTTAGCTCAGAACCTACTGTGTGCTTCGTATTATGCTAAGATCTGTGTATACACGGATGAGTAATACCAAAGGCTCTCTGCCAAAGAATTTACCTCATCATGTAAACTCCCTGCCATAAAAAAATTCTTATTGAAAACTGATTTTGAAAAAGGGATAGGTGCAAGCTTGGCTATTCATTCTTGAGACAGAAAATTGAAAATCACATTACAGCATAATTAGAACACTATCCTGCAATACGCAAAAGGACTCAAATGAGGGACATAATTGGAATACATTGACTTGTTCTGTACAGTGTTTTTTCAGATGGATTTACTTAGTACTCATTTGATCTGAATTGGTAGCTGAGTACAACACAGCATTTAACAAAAGAGAGTCCTAGTCTACTCTCAAAAAGCACCATGCAGAGATCCTAACACACTAATCAGGATGTGGAAAAACACACCAGTTACCCTGCACTGGAAACCAAGAAATGCTTTAGAAGCCACGCTTCATGCTGCGAGGTCATTAGCAGACCGGCCGTCCACTGCAAAACATTGTGCCACAGGTAATAACGGGCACACTTACTGCTAATGCTCTCTAAGAATAGCAAAAATGAATGCCCAGTGTTTGTGTCCAACCAAAGAACCAGGCTTTTCTTGTGGTCGATTATTTTAATCTACATTTCATACTTGGCATCAGGGATCTTTTTCAAGTAAGCACTCCAAAAATAAGGATTTTAATATGTGGGTATAATGCAAGTATAAGGCTGAGTTACTTCTTTTTTTTTTAATTGGATATTTTATTTACATTTCAGATGCCAATCCCTTTCCCCATTTCCCCTCCCTAGAAAACCCCTATCCCGTGCCCCCCTTTTCCATTTGGCTTTTATACATGTTTATAAATGTTAATCAAGGGCTTTATAAGTATGGTAATGCTCAATCAGAAGTGTAACCAAATACCCAACCTAGCTATGTAAACTATCTTTGACTAGTGGAGACACGTGAACTTCTGCCTCCATGCCCCCTCTCTCTTTCTCTCTCTCTTTCTCTCTCATTACTGAGCTTCTCATCTACTTCATCTTCTTCTCTCCTTACTCCAGACTGAGTTACTTCTAAGAAAAACATCTCAGCTCCTGGATGAGGGGAAGTTTGTGTCATTTTTTTTTTTTTTTAAAAAAAGAGGTTCCTTCCATCTTCAAATACTTATTTGATAATCTTTACCTTCTTCCATGTGCTGCTAGTTTTAATACAATACAGTTAAACTATGCAAGCCATTTCATCATTGTCCTTTTATAAACAGGTACAAACCTCAGTCCAAAAGCCTTATATGTAATGTCAGTTAAAGTAGCTTAGCTCATAGCATCTTGGTTTCTCATGTATATTGTGTAATTGCTTATTAGAGTTTTTAACAACACTCCTCCATCTCAGGGAGAGGATACTTTGTTACTAAAACATACAACTCCCACAATGTGTGGTTATAAATAATACAAATTTATTTCTGTTGAGAAAGATCCTCTTTGGGACCAGAAAAATCTCTTCAGAATATAAGACATTCAGGAATTTTGACCCTCCATTCTCAATACATACCTTTGTATTTTCCAAGAGAAGCTGAGTAGCAGAGAAGTGGTCAGGAGTACTGAAGCCAGAAAGTGTTACCCAGCACTTGACTCCCTATTTAAAGATCAGAACTAAGCTGATGTTCACATACTGCCAAGAGTAGTAGACAAGAAGGACATGCACACACACACACACACACACACACACACACACACACACACACCAACCACAAACAGGCCTTGACATTTGTAACAAGGTACTAGAATTGTTATGAGTAATGAGGGGTTAAGCGTGGAAAGGATGATTACAATAGTGGTGTAAGAATGCTGATAACCATCACACGGCCTAGGTAAGTAATGAGAACGTCGTCTCACTGTTCTCATTGTTCAGTGTTCACATGCAACATTTTCTTGATCCAAGTACAACCTTCATTTCTACTACATAATAGATTCGTGCCTCCAGTTCAAGCCTGCATGGCCACTGCTGGCTCAGAGACCTTTTCTCCCTATGGCTCTCTCACCTCTTGTTTTGCTTTGCTTGGCCATCAGTCCCTAGGGTGTCAAGCTGTACTATCTTTCCACTAAGGAGGCCATCTTGAGTTCTTACTGCACACCTGTCTAAATAAACAACTTGATACCATCCTATGTGTTAGGACCTTATTAACCCACTTTCTAAGTTTATTCTCTTAATATATATTTTTTCACATTCTACAAATTATTGACACGATTCTAAAAATTTATTCATATTGCCATCCAACCAAAATTGTAAAATTTCAAAATAGGGTCCAGAGAAGGAGGAAGTTGTAATTTTAACATAGCTTTTTGGCAGAATTTTATCTTTACATAATTGGAGACGGATATCAAGAAACATTTAATGAACTTTTGAGTAAAAAAAAAGCTACCAGATATTATTGTACTTCTTTCTCTTTTTTTTCCTTAAGTCTCATCCTCCATTGGAAAACTTTTCAAAAAAATTACTTATTTGGGTCATTTGTATATGACTTTGTGCTTACTTCTTTAGTGACATTGTCTGCTAGACACTAATTGTCTTCAGAGTGTAGATGCAGCTATCGTTCTTCCATCCTAAGACTGTATAGAAGACAAATCAATAATGTGTTCCTCCTTCGTTTTGCCCCTTACTTCATCACATAGAAAGTGGTGGATACCTTTAATTATTCTTGAGGGATAAGTGCGATGATTGGGGGCAGGGCATAAGACTCTACTATCTTTGGCCCCCAGCCGAGGCCAACAGTTCTGGAGGTTAGATTTAATTAGTGCAGTTACATCACTTCCTGCCCTGATTTATAATCTTCTTTGTACCCTCCCAGCCCCCACTGAGAAGAGAGGGCTAAGATCAACTCATTATGCTAACTCTAGAATCCTTATGTTATGGTTCCTTTCTCCTGATTCCCTGCTCCTTCACTTATGCCATTCTTAGCTTCACCCATATAATGAGGTGAACTCTTAGCATCCAGGCAAATTTCTGGGAAAGCTTTATTTTCCCTATTTCTGTAACAGAAAGTAATTATTTTGCTTTTTGATGACTTAAGTGTGATGACATTCAAAAGTCATAGATCCCATTCTAATCACTAGAGTTTGTTCAGCCTGGGTCTGACTCACAATCCCAAGACAAAGAAATAAGAATATGGTCCTGTGCCTCTCCCTTGAATCAGACCATACAATTCTGGGCACTTTAGAAGTTATTCTCTACATCCTTCAGCTCTTGCAAGTGTGCTTGTTAGCTCACTAGCATACGGTGGCCCGAGAGCTTCTTGTAAGGTCTCTTCTACCAGACATGTAGGATCAGCCTATCATTATCACATGGCCGTAGATATGAAAGACAGGTCTCGGGTGGGGAGCTTCATTTTCTCACCATATCTCCCTCTGCATTATGATTCTCCAACATTCCAACAGCCACATCTCCTTGCTCAGTTATCACCAATAACACAGATATCTAAGGTACTTTTTATACTTCTGATTTCATAGAAGCTGAAAGTATTTTTATACTTGAGCAAGTCTGATCTTCATTGTCTGATCTCTTATAGTCTCTGGATGCCTTTACAAGAGGACTCTTCTTCAGTCAAAGATACACAAGAGCTGCCTCTTACTGCACACGCACCTATCCCAGGGTCCTCAGGTGGGCAGCCATGCACACAAAATTTTACTCCAGCTATTTTTCATGATGTTGTTTTCTATTATTTTAGAGATTCTAATATTTATCATTTCTGTAAGAAGTCAGTGTCAGGGGCTACAATATCTTGCTTTCAACCAAAATATTCACTTGCTTTAAATAGCTACAGTGTTTGGGAGTTTGCAACTGCAGAAACGCGTTCTATAATTTGAATACTTATTTATTCCAAAATTGGTGTTGAGAAATATAGAAGAATTTAAGCACTTATAATTCATCCCTATATATCAGTCATAAACTTTTCTTTACTTCCACCATATTCCCTTATGTTTAGTGATAGCTCAGGTATCAATCCTTGATCCACCAGCGAGAACTGCTTGTCTTTCAGCTAGACACAAAGGAGAAAGTGAGAACAAAGCTTCACAACCATTTGTAGAACAGGTCTGCGATCAGCACACATATTACCACGTTTTCTAGTATTGCCTCACTGTCTGTAAATAGTAGTGCTCTCACCAGTTTCTAATGCCTGTTCTAGTCTGTCATCCTCTGAAGTCAAGTAAGCTAAGTCCCTTCCACGTCTACACATACTGCTACATATGAGTTCATCACCTAAAGCACCAAATTAGAACAGAAAGAATGTAACAAGTTCTGGTTTCTGATTACTTCTCTTCTTTTGCTCACTGCTTGTCCATTTCTCTCCACCTTCATCCCACAGAAACAAACCACACTTATGGCAATGTGACATCATTCTTGAAATACTCATAAGGAATGTCTGTTCACAGGTATCAAAGCATTTATAAAGCAAAGCTGGCATAAATGGAAAATTAGTGTAACTTATTCTCATCTCATGAGGGGAATTTTGCAATCTCATCATGAAACTGACATATTCCTTTTGACCACATAGCCAAGGAGAATGAATTGTGGAAAAGAATGGACAGTAATAAGAGATGTGTTTTAAAGAACTTATCACTGAAAGCACAGTCTTCTAAGGAGTACAAAATAGATGTAATTGTAGACATGGGAAAGGGTAAGGTAGGCAGAGGAAGGTCCAGATAAAAGGTACCATCACCAATGGGGCTGGAACATAGGTGCTGTCTCAGCCAGCCAGGCATCACCAGGCTTCATGGCATTGCACTAGGACCCCCGATTACAGCAACTTTCTAGGAGATGCTGACCTCAAAAGTGAGGGGATTAGGGGGCTAAGCAGAGGTGATCAATGGATCACTGGATAAAGCATATACAAACCTTCTGAATTGAAGAGTAACCTGCAAACGCCAGAGTTCTGTAGCGTTAAATAAACCTTCTAAAGTTCAGGTGCCAATCAGGGTTTCAGTCTGTAAAAGCAGAGCTCTCAGGGGCTAACTCTGCTGACAAATTGCTAACATTTTTTTCCCTTAGGTTAAGCCAAAATGTCAATGGAAGCCATGTCATGTACTCCACAGATTGCACCATCCAGGCATGGCCAATTGCAGGGCTGAGGAAACTCATGGAGGAAGAATTGTGAAATTCCAAGTCTTCATTTTTATAATTGATGCTTCTCCTAGACTCAGCTTATGTGGAACCAAATAAGAAATATGGAAAAGTTTTAAGAAATCCCACAGTATATAACTCAGCTTTTCTCATGTTCTATGTACTACCATGGTAGTATACACAGGTAGGAGAATGATTTGTGGTGTCTTTAAGGACATGAACTAAATTGAATGTACAAAAATGATGTCTGAAAGATTGAATGATTGGTATACCATTATTGATAGATGACAATGAATGAAATGAGGTTTATAAAAACACAATGTGTACAAATATATGGGCATGCAGGCAAACACATGCACACGAACACTCACATGTAGGTGCATGCAGACACATGTACACGAAAACACACAGAAAGAGAGAAACAGATTTTGCTTGCATAGCGTTAAGAAAGAATATATACACTCACATAAACACACAATTTTTCTATAGTTTCTTGGTGTGTGTGTCTACAGTGAGTGTGTATTCAGATGTGGCACATGTGTATAAAGGTACATGTATGTGCACACATGAAGTCTGGAATTGGGTATCTTTCTTAATGCCTCTTGATTAGTCAAATTAGCCAGTTTACTTCCAGCATCCCCTGTTTAACTCTGTAGTGCTGGAATTACAGGCTAGCCCCAACACCTACGTGGCCTACACTTGGGTGCTGGGGATCTGACATCCTTATTCAACCATCTCTTTGTTCTTTATTCAGTTTAAATGAGCCTTCCTACTCCATTTTTTCCACTAATTGGTTTTATTGAATGGCCTATGTTATATGTACAACATTTCTTTAGAGAAGCAATATTGCCTGTAGCATACACAAAAACTTATGTTCTTTTTCTGACACCTTTCTAGGAGGTCTTAATGCATAAAAGAAGTTTGTGATAGAGACAAAAGAGTTGAGGTAGGAAGTTCTGACATACTAAAAATATCAGTGAAGATGTTAACATAGAGACAAGGATCCAGAAGGGTTCTGTCCTTCCCCCTACCAAGTGCAAAACCATTACACTATTCTAGAAGTGGGATGTGAAAGTCCTCTAGGTACAAGAATGTATTTTCTCAACTTTCCCAGCTGGACCCACAGTGAGAAATAGCCATGAGAAGTGCCTGGTCTCACAGGAGATTCCGCTGGAGGTGCTGGAGCTTCTGCTTTCTCATTATCTGAAGAAGTTCTAGTCTTTATCGGAAGGAATCCTCCTTCATTTCTTCCAGCAATAGAAAGGCGTTAGAGCTACATGATGAATTTGAGTGGGAGAACCCAGGCTTGACTCCTCTGTCCCAGTCAGTGTCTAAACCTGAAGCAGGACTCCAGAACATATGTGGAGGTTACAAAAGAAGGCTTAGACATTAACAGCGATTGGTTCAGTCATTGGCTGTGTTCCTGAGACATCAAAGGAGCCCCATTTCTACAGAAGCTTTGGTTTGTATGCCCAAAGGAGCTTTTTATTATTTCTGCCTTCCTCTGTAATATGTAGTCTCAGGACATATGCCTACACAACTTTAGGGAAAGGCTGAAAGAGAGAGAACCCACATAAAATGTAGGTGGTAAGAAGCTAGCTATTATTCAAGAGGAATGAAAGAAGCAAAAATCGTTGTTTATACACTTCCTTTTCATAATATACATCTAGGTTACTTTTTAAAGTAAATCTTCCTGTCACAATCAAAACTTTGTTCTGACCTTCATTACATACTCTAGGTGATATTAGGCAATGGGTCCCTCAATGGGTGATATATATATATATATTCACAGATTCTCACCTTCAATGAGGCCTTGAATAATCAAGAGAATATTTCTTTGTTATGAAGTGAGTCTGGGAGTCTGGAGTATGCTTCATGGTGACACCATCAAGACATAGTTTAGTGGAAATGCATTTTAAATAACTATGCAGTCACAGAAATACTGACTTATGAAATCATTGCAAGACTTTATCTGCCTCCACTATATATCGTCCTTGTCCATAAGCATTACTGGGTTTTTTTTTGAGGCTGACATCACTACTTATTCTGGTATCTAAGCAACATCAAAAACAAACAAACCAAACAGAGCTATAGGGCTTCAAGCACATCGTAAAAGTAACATTGGAAATGACTCAGAAAGAACAAATCAAGAATCCTCTTGAGTACAGGGCAGGTGATTTTTTTGTCTTCACCCACACAATGATAGTTAAAAGCATGGAGTTCTGAGTGAAGAGTTCAAACACACATTTGGCAGAAGTTCTGTGAAGAGAAGGATGTGGCAAAGGTAAAGTATTTTAAGAGAAAGTGAAGAAAAGTAAAAAGTGACACATTTTTTTCCAATTATGAAATAAACCAGGCACTGGGGAGGACATAAAAGCAAAGTTATTTGTAGAACTAGTTGAATGAATCTCCACATGAAGAGAACCAGCCACAATGATAAGATACGGTACCACATGAAAGTACCACAGGGATTAGACAATAAAAGGCAACCATTCAGGTAGCTTAGGTAAAAGGAGATCCACCTGTTCTCACTAAAACCTTCTTTCCAAGAGTGATGGTGACAATGATGGAGTCTGAGAGTTGTAACTGAGCCCTGGGAAGACTTACCTCTTAACTGAAGAATAAACTCCATCAGATATGCCCAGGGACATATCTGTGGTGCGTTTTCTTAGTTTACAATTTATGTGGGGTGGCCCAGGCTACTGTGGATGGGTGCCATTCCTGAGCATAATTGTCTCTGTTATCTTATGAAGCAGGTTGAGTTACCCAATAAGCACTGTTTCTCCATGGTCTCTGCTTCAGTTCCTACCTCTGAGTTTCTATTCAAGTTCGGCTGCACTAAATGATGAGCAGTATAAGCCGAATAGATCCCTTCAACACTGAAGATGCTTTTGGTCAGAAGGTTGTCACAGAGTCAGACAGCAAACTAGAATACTGAAGAAAACAGAAGCTGATAAAGACCAAGCAGATGAGGAACACCATGAGGTAAACAAGATGGCCAGGTATGGAAAATCTAAGTAAGAGTTTGCATTGCTTTCTAACTTGTTTATTTTGTGATCCAGGAAAGGCTGAGATAGAATATAACAAACACATTTGTCATTAACGAGAAAAAAAATAGAATTACTGCCAAGGATGTTTGGTTTTATGAGACCTAATGCATATGGCATACATTTGCCCTACTGACCAGGGCTATATCCATCAGGGTTCAAATACCTCCTCATTTCTGGCTTTAATGTAGTTTTTTGGTCATTTTTTTGGAACTTACAGACACATATTTATAATTCAGTTACTCATTTAAAATTCACTATACTTGTGTCCTTTACATTTATAGTTCCATAACAGAAATGAACTTTTAAAGCTCAGAATGTATTTGTTGGAAACTGACATCTAAAGCTCTATTTATAACCAAGTTTTAATTTTGCTTTGAGCGTCTAAGACCTAAGAAGAACAAACCTCTGTTATCTTCACCTCCTGCCCAGACCATTCGTTATAAATCCGTTGTCACTGGGTAATGTATAATACTAGGAAATAAGCATGTGAAAGTGGTCAAGAGGACTTTCTCATTCTCCTGCAAGCCTGGTTTAGTGCTGAGCAGCTTGTGCTTCTGCATGTTTATGTCAACATTGAGGAAATATCTAAAATGTTTCTAGAATGAATGACAGTCTTGGAGAGGATTGAGCACAGACTGGTCCTGTCAGTTTGTGAAATTGACTTAGGTAGCAGGATTTGTGAGGGCTCATGTGTCAGTGTGGGGTGAGTTTGGACACTTCAGGAAATGTCAGGGGAATCTATTTAGTGTTCTAAAAATATAGTTTGGAAAATTATACCTAGTAGCCCGAAAGAATCAGCCACACTCATTTGTGACACATGACCCGTAGCATGGGAGACTCTGCCATCATATTCAGATCATAGTCAAGATGAGTTCCCATCTGGAAAAACCATCCTGGAAATTGGTTTTGATTTTCAGTGAAGCAGCTGTGGGGAAATGAAGATTCTGTAAAAGGATTCTGTAAAAGTTAGAGACCCCACACCCACATCTTATGTCCACTGGGAATGTTAAAATGAAACTTGATCTGTACTCTTTTGATATGTAACTAGAAAGATGATATTACACTGGATTAGAGTGGGAACATCTTCAATCACCAGTGATGTTAAATAAAAGAAAACATGAACACGAGTAGATACACAGAAGAAAGAAAATTTTGTTATTTAGACAGGAATTAAAAATCTTGGATAATATTGAGAATGGACCCCTGCTTCATGATCAGCTTTAGACCCTCTACTTGTCTCCATGGTAACACTAGAAAGGATACTATCACAACTTCCCCTGAGACTTCCTGGTTTAAAGAAAACAAAACAAAACAAAACAAAAACAAAAACAAAAAAAGAAGAAGAAAGAAAGAAAGGAAAAGGAACGCCTCTGGCCTTGGGTGGAGATGTTACATGATCTGCTCTAAAGATTAGAACATTACATACTTCTGTCTTTTCCTTTAAGAGTAAATCAAGCCATGCCCACAGATTATTTGTCCAGGACTCCATATCCCAGGAAAGCAGACTCACCTGCATACATGCTAAGGAGATGGAGGAACTAATCACTGCCTCGCTGCAATCATACAACAACACACTTTCCCGAAGCCCCTCCCCATGTGCAAGAGTTTCCAGATATTCATTTCTCAGCCTGCCTGCGTTTTGAATTCTAAACTTTAAAAAATTGTTGAATTTTTCTCTCTCCTTTTCTAACAGCCTCAGTGTGCTTTGTCTGTCTAAGCTTGCTTTCTCTGATTGTATTGGATTCTCTGAAATTCTCCAACTACTCTACCAATTCTCTACCATACAATGGCTGTGGCCCTCCATTGCAGAACATGTTAGCTTTTGTGGACTCTAACTCAAAGACTGAGTTTTTCAGTTTCTTTTTTTCTATCTCCCCATACTTTGTAGCTGCTGAAGCCATAGATTTATAGCCTGCTCTGTTTTTCCCTTAACTCTAAATTATTCTCCAACTCCATTCTGAGTCTGCTTCTAAATTATTTGATTAATTAGAATAAGAACCCTACGTCGACCCAAATTTCCCTGACTAAAACATGAAGATAGAGACAAGAAAAATGTCACATCACTGTGGTGCCAGAGATGGGACTGGAGTGTAGTAAATGAGCCCAAATTTTCAGCCATCACCAAAAGCTAGAAAACAGGCAAGAAATGCTCTCTTGAAAAATTCAGGTCACAAGTCTGCTATCAGTGTGCCTCAGTCTCATGCTCCCCAGAATTAAAAGACAATTTAACATGTTTTTGTTTTTGCTTATATGTACAGGCATGCACTTGGCAGGCCATGAATGTGGAGTAAAGAGGGCAACTTACAAGAGCTGATTTTTCTCCTTCAACTATGTGAATTCCAGGGAATGGAATGTGGGTCATCTGGCAGCTAACCAATAAGCCACCTTAAAGTCCAAATTTCAAATATTTAAAGCCACACATTTTAGCGTGTGTGTGTGTGTGTGTGTGTGTGTGTGTGTGTGTGTGTGAAAGCAATACCAGATGTAATCTTTCCCACAACTATCTTAGGTGTCTTAGCCTCTTCTGTCAACACAGAGTTCATGGATAGCCCTTAGTTTCATTTAATTCTGACAGCACAGCTCCCTGAGGCCATCTCCTAGATGGGGGCAATTGTTACCAAGCTGCTGTCAGGTTCAAACTGACACAATTATGAGACACAATTCTAGCTCATGTTACCAAAAGCAAGGATGTCCAGCTCTCTACCCTTGAACGGCAAATGACCGTTTCAACGGTTTGGAGTAATAAAGGTGGTACTTGCAGCAAACTCTTGCCAAGGTCTCTGGCAGCAAGCTCCCTGTTGCCCCCATAAGGTAACTGACCCATAAGGTAACTGAGGTTCCAAAAGCATCTTATTCAAAGCCAACAATCACTCTGCTCACTGCAGCCTTCCCAGGGACATCCCTGCTTTCTCTCTCTCTTCTTCCCCCTCTCCCTCCCTCTTACTTCCCTTCCCCCTTTTCTTTCCCTTTTTCTCCCTCTTTCCCTCTCTCCCTCTCTCTCTTCCTCCCTCCCTCTCTCTTTCCTTTCCTCCACCCTCCACAAAGTCCCTGAATATAAGCATATTGAACACTGCTTAGCCTGATAATAGGAACCCATATGTGGGCTCCAGTGCAGATTTAAAATGCACTAAAGCCTGAGAAAAATACACAAGCTGTAACTGCATTCGATGTAATTTGTCAGGTGAAAAGAGAGCTAAATCAATTCATTTGAAGACTTGATGAAGCATTTCAGTCTTTTGGAGTTGCACGCACTGGGATATGGGTAAAGATAAGTTAGGCTGGGCTTCCACTGATGCTGAGCAGTGAAAACTGACTGATTTCACAGTCATTGCTCTGGACTGTCTCCTAAGGAAGAGCCAACTCTGGCATAAAAACAGTCCAAATCCAGGTGAACAAACATTACTTCTCCTTTGAGGCTCTGCCACACTTCCAGCAAGTCTCCTGTAGTGCCTAGGTCTAATTTACTTGTATATTTAGTTAAATGAAACACCTTGCTCAAGTGGTTTTGTGGACTTTGAAGAATCATGCAGAGCCAACTCTGGTTTTGTGGTGAATTACTCTGTCTGTTATACAGGAAATCTTACAAAGCAAATAATACTGCCATTACCAGTATAGCGACCCTCTTCCAGCTATTTCCTCTTTTATTAAAAAAGAAAGAAAGAAAGAAACAAACAAAGCTAAACTTTTTTAAAATTAACGAGGCAGTTCTCTTGTAAGAGTGATTGGTTATTGAATATATCTTTTAAAATATGTTCTATGTCAGAAGAGGAATATATATATATATATATATATATATATATATATATATATAGAGAGAGAGAGAGAGAGAGAGAGAGAGAGAGATAGTATGTCAGTTGTCAAACTGTAACACTATCACTCTGTATGTGGCTTCTCAAAACAACATGCTATATTGTATAACCTTGACCAAATTTGAATTTGTCTTAGAAAAGGCTGTGTGTGTGTGTGTGTGTGTGTGTGTGTGTGTGTGTGTGTGTGTGTGTAAATGAAGAACCACATATAAAGACATTTTCAAAGGTTTTTGCTGATAGACTCTGCTGTGTAGGGCATAGAGAACGTATCCCGAAACATATAGCAATAACTTGGAAGGATATAGACATTACAGAATCAATCAACTACAGTGAACACTAAGGATTTCAGGATCTAATACACCTAATGCTAGGCTCTCTGCTCTTGAAATCTATTATCCTGACTCTGAGAGTAGAGTTCTCCCCATTATCTGTCAAATGTTCTTCTAAATTCTACCACTATGGTTACAAAAGGGAAAAGAGAAAGAAAAGCAATGGAGGAGAGAATGAATTTGACAGGCTAGCCAAAGGTGTCTTACTCTCTACGGAGTTGTTCTCACATGCAGAAACAAGTCTGTAACACAAGCATCGTCAACACACTAGAAAGTTTCATCAGTGGAAATTGCAGATTTTCAAAACAAGTGAACATACCTGACCTCCCTAGAAAGCCGAGCTTCTAAAAACATCTCTTTGTTTTTGTATCCAGCACAGTTTACTCAGTGTTTATTATGAGGGTCAATATCTGGTGCTTTTCAATAAATGTTTAAAACCACCTGTTAGGGGAGCACAAATACCTAATTTGTGAGCGTATTTAGAGAAAAGATAAACATTGATACACAAAAAAATAGTGTCTCTGGAGTCTATTTTGTAAAACTCGTGTTTACATGGCTTCTTTATTCTTCTCCTTAAGAATATTAAGAATATTTTGATTTCTAAAATAAAATAATTTGTGGCAGGAAGGAGGTGAAAAAAGGAGAAAACAGAACATCCTTTTTCGTTGTTGTTCATTTGACTAATAGCCTTATATTTCTTCTCTCCCATAATCTTACGTCCCTCATGATCATTGGTGGCAAGTTCTCTCTGAGCGTGCATTAATGCAGAAGATCTGAAGTCATCCAAGACAGACCACACGGAAACAAGGAGCCCATGAACACTGCTTGGGACTGCACTTCCTGTCAGATGAAAACCAATCCATTATGCAGAACAAGAGTCCCATACAATCCTTAAGTTTCTTCTTTTTGTTATTTATTTATTTATTTATTTATTTATTTATTTATTTATTTGCAGGTTTTACTAAAAT
The DNA here is from genome assembly GCA_030674055.1 of Rhabdomys pumilio. Classification (NCBI taxonomy): domain Eukaryota; kingdom Metazoa; phylum Chordata; class Mammalia; order Rodentia; family Muridae; genus Rhabdomys; species Rhabdomys pumilio. The sequence goes on along the minus strand of JANHMN010000009.1, from coordinate 8,772,517 downwards.
TAGCAGTTTGCTTTTAGTGTTAACTTGCAAGTTGGGAAACATCTCATCCATACCCCATGGGTATGATTAACCTTCGTATTCTTAAAGGGATTGAGTAACTGTTTTAAAAGAACTAAACTCAGGAAGAACTCGCCCTTTCCCTGCAGTTTTGTCACGGTATGTTATCTGACTGTGATTATCACCATGACTTCCATATAAACCCATTGAAATTTTCCATGCAACCTCAAAGTGGTGGAGAAGAGTTGCTCGTGTTTGGTCAGCGCTAACTTTGTTTATCTAGTCTGCATTCTGGGCTGTACTAGACAACCATCATTTTTATGGTACTAGAATTCACTTTGGTTGCTAGTTTACTATAATAAATCTGTGAACACCATCTAGTTTGTACAGAACTTACACACAAAGTGCTACCCTACCCTTAAGCTCCGGATGTACTTATAGGGAATAAAACCCTAACTAACATATTAAATGTTTATATGCATAGCATTATCTTTCATGGATAGTTCTGATTAGTGAACTCTAGACATGTGCCTTTATTAAAAAGCATGTTATAAACCATTGCTGTTTCAGTAAATAGTTGTCCAAATTGTTTGCTTACTATTTGCTGACTCTACTGCCTACAAAGATGAGTCAGTCTGCCAGGCAAAGATCTCCCTTAGCCTTCGGGTTTGTTGTCCACACTTGAGAATGTCAAGTGTGCGGAAATTTAAGAATGATTAAAGTGATATGCAACATTCTCTTAATTAAAAGTAAAGGAATATTTAATATTTCATTAAATCACCACACAATATAGAATTTTTAAGCTCTCATAAAGAATTTTTCTGTGAGTGCATAGTTTCCATTAGGAGTGAATACTTGGACTTGAAATAATATTACAGTTCAGATAATAGTGTTTAATTTTTCATTGTTTTGCAATCTAAAAGCTCCCTCTTCTGATAATGTGGAGAAAGTTCCCTCCTGTGTGCTTCTGTCGAGATCTTGCATTTCCAGGACACATGTTCTCTATTAAAAGCTGGTGTGAACCCTAAGAAGTATATAAGCAAAATCAGCATTGTATAAAGAGACAGTTTATGCTCAGTCCCTGACTGGAACAGCAACTGCAAATAGCACACCAGTTTTTCTTAAAAGGCAGGAGTAATCCTTCGGAGAAAATTAAAATTCATTACTCTGTTATGCGATTTCAGTATTCTTTTTACTACAAATACTATATGAAGAATCACCAACTTTAGGACAGATATTCAGGACTTCATAAGTACCTTTTATTTTATAAATTCAAGGTAAATTCAGTCTCAACATATTAATTTACCTACTAGAATCTTTGAAAGTATGGTTTTTACATCTGTATAATATTAAATAATTTCATGAACTGTTTGTTGAGAATATTTCTAGTCATTATTTTAAAAAGTAATCAAGAGATTATTTTAAATAAATACTCCTTATTTCCTCATGAAAACTGAAAATTAATTTTCTGGGTCAACACTCACCAACCATTACAACAATCTTAAATTCCTTCCTGAAACTTAAATGCCACAATTGAGTAAGTAGCTCATGAGCTTTCGCTATGTCTTCAAAAGGGCTCAGTATTTTAGATATTTATTGATATTTATGTATTTGTAGAAAGCTATTGATATTTATATAAAACTTGAAAATGCCATTGTGTAATTACATTTCTTTGAAATCACAGGAAACCTTTTCCTCTAAATAATAGATGATTTCTATTATTTTTTGTAAATTAACTTCAGATGTCTTTAGGCACATTCTAAATAAGGTATTCACTATTTCCTCCTGTTTCGAGTAAGTCTTTTGTCACCCATAACATTCATGTATTAATTAAACAGTTTATTCTCTTCTTAGTTGTTTCATAATTCAAAGACTTTAATATTTCATGTAGTCAAAACTGTATAACTATATATTTATTTGTGTATTTTATTATTTTATGGTATTGATTTAGTGCTATAACTAGCATTAATTTTGTTACAGTACATAGGAATAAATACAGCTTTTATTTCCCTAACAGTTAACTGCAAATAGTACTTAAAATGTCAATATTTCTCCTATTGATTTTAATACCAAATGGATTACATACCTATTAATTTATGTTTGGACTTATTTCTGTTTATTCTGCTGTTTTTTTATTGATTCTATATGTACTCAGGTGTAATATTCATTTTTACAATGTTGTGTCTTACCATGTAAGAGGCAGTAAAAGTTCCTACTTGTTTCAGTGAAAATTAAAAGAACTTTGTCAAGTTTTCCGCTGTTATACATAAATATTCCTACATATATTGATATTTATTTAGAATGTTTATTCTTTGCTGTTTCATGACACTGCAATGAACTATATGTTTAAAGTTAAGTAAATTATTCATTTTTTAATGATGCTTTTTAAAACAGTCACAGTAGAACTGTGGCCACAATCTCTTGGCACCACTTTTAATTTATTATTGAAATTCCTGATGTCCATGAAGAAAATGTAGATCCAGGCCTCTTGGAAAGTTTCTGTGCCTCATAACTTTTTCCTTGTACTCAGAAAGCAGTGTTTATGTGAAGCTAAGTATCTCTTCAGCTTGGAAATGATCTCTTTTACATCTTCAAGTGATTCTGTTCATTCAGAAAGACAGTGATGTCTATTTTAATGTCTTTTAGTGCATTTTAAATCTCAAACTTTATTTTAATTTAGCTTCCTTTTGAGTTTGTTTACTTATTTATAGTTTACTTTTCAACACTTTTTTTCCCCCATCTGACATAGATACATGTCATCTTTCCTATCTTGTGTATGAAACCCACCTTGTCTTATGGCTTACTGAGGTAGCCACACAGGTATTGCCCTACCATGCCTCATTCCCTATAGTCAGACTTTCAAAGGTATCTCCTGGATGCTGAGCCTTGCTTTCTTCTCCCTTACTTTGAGTGTAGATCCTTTGACAGTCTTCTTGATAGTATTCCTACTCTGAGAGGGTAAAGGGTTCTCTTCACCTGCTCTTGTATATATATCTTCTCTTCTATACAAAGAAGACCTGCCTTCTGTTTTCTACCTTAGTCCATCTGCTTGTGGTTAAAAATCCACTCATAGATTTTAATCTGAGAATGGTTTTGTTGTTCATAGTTTAAATTTTCTTTTCTAGTTTAGCGTAAATCTAGCTGCCTGTTTAGTTGGGGTTTCTATTGCTGTGATAAAGATCATGACCCTGAAAGCAACTAGAGAAAGAAAAGGTTGAATTCACCTCACAGCTTCCAGTGATCAAAGGAAGTCAGGACAGGAAGCTGAAGGCAGAACTTGATGGAGAAGTCATGAAGAAGAGCCACTTACTGTCTCACTACCCATGGCTAGTTAAACCTGCCTTCTCACAGCACCCAAAACTACCATCTCGGGGATAACACTGCCCATAGCAAACTGGGCCCTCCGACATCAATCATTCATCAATCAAAAAAAAATGTATCATGGAATTGCCCACAAGCCAGTGTGGTGGGAGTACTTTCTCAACTGAGAATTCCTCCTCTAAAACAACTCTATCTAGTGTCAAGTTGATGTATAACTAGCCAACATAGGACTTAACATTGAAATATAAAGAGGGTCACCCTGGTTGCATCAAGCCTCATTCAGTGTGTTCCAGAGTGCATCTTTCTGTATCCATGATTATACTTTTTCTGGCCTCTAAGATATGTTGTGGGTATAGACTTCTCCTTGAGAAGCTACTTGTTCAGGGAAAAATTCTGTACAGAAGGCTCCTGCCCTTCTCTTAGTGCCTGTGAACTGGGGAGTCAGAGCGTCCTCTATCCTCTATGTGAAGTTGTTGCTTGAGGTCCAGAAGTTGAAGTTGTTTCTCCCCATGTGTCTTTGTCACCTCCAAAAGTCTTCTCTGTTTCAAGGAAGGATGTATTCTTTCAGTGCTGCCAGGATTTAACTGCCTAACTTTGGCACCTGTGCCATCTTCTTATACAATATGTCTTGTCTTTACAGTTTTGTCTTCTGATTGTTTGCTTGCTTTCCATAACTATGGTAATAGCAACTGCTCCGGGTACTTCCAGATCTCTCTAGTTGTGAGATAGAAACCTCTTGCTCTAGGTGTCTTCTCACATTTCTACGAAGTAAAGAAGTGTCTGCTCTGATCAAGGTCAATGCAGGTTTTCTCTTTAGACCCCTCACTCACCATTTTCTTGACAATAACAGATGTTAATAGCAGGTACTTTGAATGAGTTATTTTCCTCTGTCCCAAAGACATTAAGGATACATCCATAAGGTTAAGATCATAGTCTGAGGCTGCCGACCACAGCGGCCAAGTGAATTAACTAGCACATCATGCATATTCATGTGGGGAAGTTGTGAACTTTCCATCATAAATAAAGTAACCTGGTTTGTGATCTCCAGATACTTAAAATTAAAAGAAATCTCATCACTGCAGAAGTTTCCAGCATAATTACAAAGAGTAAAGTATGAGTGGAATGATTCCTCAAAGACTAATATTTTCATAAAATAGTTATTATGCCATTTGGTAGATGTGCAAAATCTGTTCCCAAAATCATCAGTGCCTCCGGCTGCCCTCCATAGCCATTTCAATATTATAATTAATTACCTGCTGGATGTGTAATAACGTGCCACATTTGCTTCGAGACATGTTCTTTGTCCTAAAGAAGATTTTGTTTGGAAGGAGTAGCTGAGAGCTGTGACTGCTAACTTCTTCCCTATGGGCAATTTTAAATTACCCTAAGTCCAACCTTAATAAAAAATGTTCTGATCAGTTTCTCATATGTAAAAATAACTTAAAGCAGAGAAAGGGTCTTTCAGAATAATCACCATGTTCTAGCCACAGAATATGCACGAAGGAGGGGAGGATTCACTGAGTCCTTCCATGGTAAGGCTCTGCCCAAACATTGCCCTTACATCATCAACTCTGGTGTCCCTGTTGCGGGCAACAAAGACAATGGGGAACAAATATCCTTCTACATTTATTTTGAAAATCAGATTAACCAAAAGGAAAAATATATATAAAACAAGATTTTCATCTCAGAAAAATATGGTGGATAGACCAAATTGAAAACTATGTCAGCCATGTAATTGAAGACACTATGGGAGATGGGGCAGAAGGAAAAACTGGAGTCCTGATAAGACAGTTAGTACAAATGAAGCATTTGAAGAAGTATCCAAGGGGGTAAAATGGGGATACCTATCCTAGAGAATACTTAGAGTTTTCAAACATGTTCAAGTTTCCAAGGGATAGAAATTATGCCTTATTGCTGAATCAATTTTTAATCTCATCCCTCAGTGCCTAGAAGTGGCTTGTGTGGACATAGGGGATAGAAATAGATAAACAGAGTCACCACAGCACAGGGAATGATTCCATGTGGTAACTTTCATCTGCTCTCCGAAATCTCTAAATGTAGCAACAGGCCAAGTGTGCTGACCAAAGACAAGCAGATGCTCTGGATTTGGACATTTTATTTACCAATAAAAGGTGGGAGGCCTTGAAAGCAACATGCTCCCCAAACGAGTTTCCTAAGGTAACTGTGTAGAACAAGCAACACTATAGCATCTCAAAGAATATGACACAAAGCCATATGCTTGTGCTGCTGCCAAGTTAAGGTCGATGTTTGGTTTAGAACAATGGACTTCGAGCAAACATTATTTGATGGACATGACAGGGCCCTGTTACAAATGACATCATGTAGTGACTTCATGCTGCTGTATCTTCCTACACTAGACCTGCAGCAAATCAAGCTAATCTTGGCACAAATAAGGTTGGCCTCATGAAGTTCCAGACCTGTCAGCTGTTGGTAATTGGTGGCTACTGGGAAATGCACACTTGGTGTTCTAGAGGGATGTGGTCCATGAAGGAATGCATTCTCCAGCAGATGGCCCTATATCTATACACATATGAGCAGTGTTAAGTGAACTCAGTGAGCTTCTAAATGGGCACATAAAGTTGAAAGTAAATAAGGTAGAATAGGAGAGGAAATGTGAGAATATGGAGGGGTACATGTCATCAAAATATAGTGTATGCCTGTGTAAATTTCCTAAAAATTAGTATTGTTTGTACCTCCCTTGAAATTTGTAATAATGATACTTTTAGACTTTTATTGTGAGTGTGAAGTCCATGCATCCATTTGAGCAGAGAAGAGACTACCAAAACGATGTCTGCTATTGGCTGTTCTTGCTTTATTCCACCTGCTGTTTCTTGCTCTGTTTTTGTACAATACTAAGCAGTGCTCCATTGTGGGAAAATATGGCTGGGGAACCCAGGGTTCCTCCCACCATGCTGTGGGTAGTTGGCTGGGAACGATCTGGGTTCCTCCAGCTGGAAGTTAGGCCCGGCTGCTCATTAACTAAAAGCCTCTCCACGGTTCCTCACTGTTCCTCATGGCTCGGACCCAACACACGAGGAAGTCCTTGGGTTTCCAAAACCGATTTATTGGCATGGCGGATGGTGGATGGATCTGGATTCATACCCCACAAAAACCCAGGCCATGCCTGAGTGAAAAAGGGGAGAGGGGAAAAGGGGGAAGGGGCTGGGGAGGAATGCTTAGTTGGCTCCACCCTCTGGTCTTCAGCTACCTTATTAGTATGTAAATCTCTCAAGGGCCTGGGGGCTGTTTATCACGCCCACCTGTGTACTGTGACTGAATGGTAAAGGTGGAACCGGAGATTAGGCCTCATGTCAGGAGCCTGGGTTCTGGGGACATGGCTGAACCCACAGCCCAAGAACCAGGATACCCTTCCATGGCCCAACACTCCATGAGGGTCTTAGTCAGTACTCTATTGTTATAAAGAGAGACCATGACCATGCAAACTCTTATAAAAAGAGGCCTTTAGTTGGGCTTTTATTAGTCTCGGAGGGATAGTCCATGATCATCATGGCAGAGCTGAAAGCTCTATATCTGTATCTGTAGGCAGCAAGAAGAGAAACCCACTGGGCCTGGCTTGGGCCTTTGAAACCTCAAAGCCTAATTACACATACTCCAACAAGGCCATACTTCCTCATCCATTTCAAGTAGTGCCACTTCTTGATGACCAAGCATTCCAATATATGGGCCTATGGGGGGCATTCTTATTTAAACTACCAGAATGAGTAAAGCATTAGAGAGTTTGTCTTACTGTAGTCTTAACACAACAAGGAACTATTTATGTTGAGCACCCAAGGAAGAGCATTTAGGGTGCTTTAGCAATGCCAGGCTGATTTCTATGCCACTATTTAAAAAGTCAAAATGGTGACAGTGGATGTGAGGAGGTGGTGGCAGGAAGGTAACTTGGCCAGTGGACTCATTTGTAACTGGTAAACAAGAAATGGAAAGGGAGGATGAAGAAAAGTAGCTAACTTTCTGATTATGTATAAAATCTTTGCTATCTAGACTCTTATCCAGCAGTAGCTAATGTCGAAGAGAGGCCATTTTAGTGGATCTAATCATTATGCCCTTCAATTGGGTCCCCCTAAACCAGGCTCAGTGATTGCTCTTTAAATACAGAAGCAATGGCCTTTCAAGTTTCCAATCCCCTGTGTCTTAGTTATCATTCTATTGCTGTGAAGAGACTCCATGACAAATGCAACTCATAAAAGAAAACATTTAATTTGGGCCTTGCTTACAGTTTCAGAAGGTGAATACATAACCATCATGGCTGGAAGCATTGCAGCAGTCAGGTAAGCATGGTACTGAAACAGTAGCTGGGAGCTTTATTTATTTGCAGGTTAGAGGCAGAAAGAGAGAGAGAGAGAGAGAGAGAGAGAGAGAGAGAGAGAGAGAGAGAGAGAGAGAGGCAGACAGAGACAGAGAGACAGAGACACAGAGAGACAGAGACATAAAACTCCTGAGCCTGATGTGGGCTTATGAAAACACAAAGCACACCCACATGGGCACACATTCTCCAAGAAGGCCACACCTGCTAATCCTTTTCAAACACTCCCAACCAACTGGCCATCACGTATTTAAATGAGTGTATGGTAGCCATTCTCATTCATACCACCACACCCTGCATGTTTCTTATTATTTTAGATATAAATATAGCTAAAAGGGTTTATGATGGGCCTAGATTTCTTCCAAGTGATATATTGCTTTAAGCCAATTAAATAAGTTTTAAGACCTTAATACGGTCTTTAATAACATATTGTTAGCTTTCCAAAGCATCGACATACTAAGTATTAATCATCAAATGAAATGAGAATTCGACCTTGCTTTCGGGAGCTTGACTTTGTGTTTTTGGTTTACTCTTCCTATAACCTTTACTAATAAAGAGCTGGTAATGGCTTGACGATGTGCAGCTCCAGACCCAGTTTGATTAGATTTCCTGATTAAAGGACTAACATCGACTACACAGTATGGTGCATAGTAATACATATTTTAGTTGTCTTTAAAGGAAGGTTTATTTCTTGGGTTTGAAATGAAAAATGTAATTTTCACTACCCATTTACTATAAATAAACAGAAATTGAGTGGAAGAAAACATAAGCCTGTTTTCCTCATTAATGTTATTTCCATGCATATAATAACTACTTATTAATATTGACTTGAGAAACTGTAATTTGATTTCACACCAAATCAATGGATAACAATGTCTGTATCAGGATTCTTGAGTAATATCACACGGCATCAGAGAACCCTGTCTTTCCATTTTTGTTTATGCTTTTAGGCCTCTGTGCCTCACTGAACTGTTTAGCCTGTTTGGAATTCATCCGACATTTTGCATGGAACAAAGTGTGAAATGCCGCTTCCCTTCCTGCTACCTTATAAATTATTCAGCCCTGCTGTTTATCAGACAGCTTCTGCTGATAGATAAGAAGTCACCTCTCGTTTGCTGCACACATCACAGACGCCTCAACAATCAAATGTGGTGTGTGGCCAGCTAACAGAGCAAGGGGAATGTCCAAGCAAAAGCCAATTGGGTTATGATGCCTCCACATTGAAACAAATCACACCAGTTTCACTTGGAATAAAATAGCAATACTTCACTTGGCAGCATCAAGAGTTGAGAGCACAATGCCTACTCTCAAAAAAGCACACAGTATAAACTTTCTCTTTCTTGTTGAGTAGCTGTGTTAAGTCAGTAAGCAAACAGGAGCTCTCACTATCTCTACACAGCACCTTAGAAACTGCCACAACTATAACTGTCAAGAATGTCACTGATTTGTTTCTAATTTTAAAACAAAGTAACAGCATTTCTGCCTACATTACCTTGTTGTCAGTACTTGGTCCTATAATTTGTGGTGTCTTCCTTATGGTATGGTAGTGTTTTAATATGGGCATTACCTGATTGGAATATTCAATGTTAGAGCAACCATAAGGCAACAGATCTACCAAGAAAATTACAAAAGCATCTGAAGACACTTCCCAGTTTACTGGATAACAATTTGGATTAAATAGGCAGGACTACATTATTATTTCTGATCAGGTGCCACTAAACCATCTATTTATTTGGCTTATAATTTTAGGTAACAGTCTATTGTGGAGAGACATCAAGACCTAAACTCCAGGTAGAAATTTGAAGGCATTCCTGCTTGCTATTCCATATGCCGTCACATGTGACAAAGAAAGTCATGTCATAGTATATGAAGAGCAGCAGGAACCACGGAGGATGCTGTTTGCTGGTTAGCAGGCAGACTTATGCACAGGTAGCTTTCTTACATGGGTACAGAACACTTGCTTATGGAATGATGTCTACTGCAGTGGTGGCCCCTGCTACACCCATTAACAACCCAGTCCCTGAAGATGTGCAAATAAAGTAATCTGATCTAAGCAAATCCTTAAATGAGTGTCTTCCCAGATAATTCTAAGTTGTGTCATGTTGACAGTAAAAGTTAACTAGAACATGTACCATGTTGTGAATAATTGATGAATTTTTGACAGCCATCCTTTATTTACACTCCCTGGGCCGCATCCTCTCCCCATGCAGGAATTCAATGTTCTTTCACTGAGGATAGAGCCTCCTGCCATAGTTCAATTCTGTACCATGAAGATGCTAAACCAGCAAGAAGGCAGAAGATGTAAATGCTTGGAAATAGCTGTATTTAGGGTTTCTTCTTTCCAACAAACACCAGGACCCTGGGAAGACTAGCCGCTAGCAGATAAGAGACTCACAGATGAGACTCAGTGACAAAATGCTACACAGACACACAACCCGCAGCTAACCTCAGATATCTAAGTGAAGAGAGCCGACAGCCGTAAAGCAGGGAAAGGCCCTTCAGCCTGGGAAGGATGAATCCTGTTGCTGCATGATAACTATCTGTTTTGTTGTATATCACTAAGGGTTTTGTAGTAAATTGTAGTATAACAAGATACTGTTAAAATAATGCTATTTATGGATTCATAATACATAAAAAAATATTGAAAATATGGATAGCAATGAGATAAGAATTATTGTATTCACACCTTGGTTTAGTTTAAAGAGTATCTTGAGGAACAAAAAAAGATGAAATGGAATTAGTTTTATTTGCCATTCTTGTAAGAAAATTGATACTATATGCCACTTAAGTTAAAAAATGACTGAGAAAATTGTTCTACTATTTAAAGGTACATATCCTCACTCTTACATTACTACATACCATATGAGACACTGCCAGACCAACTTAGAAAAATGGAGAACTAACTTCAATGTGTGAGAACTTCCTAAGGGAACACAAGACATTTAGATGAAGGTGAGTCTTCCGACCATTCTTTTCCTCTTATAACCTGAATGTGAATTGCAGTTTCAGCGCCTCTGACCATCCTAGCTTACCTAGCACTTCCTTAGTGTCATGAGCAAGACGGTAGATAAACATAGTTAGTATAAACAAAGCTGCATTTATTATGCTGAACATCATCACACAACGTTGTCACTCTAAACTTCTTCCTATGGTCCTAAGCCTAGATCCCCAAGGCTGCTCACCTGTGCAACATATTAGCCACAAGGTCTGGTCCAGTCTGTAATAAAAGACTCTGATTCAAGGGTCAGGATATTGGGGGAGACTTTCCAGCCTCAGGGAAGATCAAGATAATATCTACCCCGATATGCAGAGCAGAGCATTGTTCTTAGTCTTTGCTTCTATACTGTCCACTGTCCGGTGGGTGTCGTAGGGTTCTAGCACTAACTATGTCTCATTATCTTGAGCGAGTGATATCATTGGGTTCTTGTTACTACATGCAGCCTTGGGGTTCCTGTCTAAGTTATTTTACATGTCTAAAAGGCATTTTTTTTTTTTTTACTACATTCATGACACTTAGACTAAGAGATATAGGGTGTATTCCTAGGGGAATTTCCCAGGAAACAAAGATGAGTACTATAAGAAACTGAGCCCACCTTCCTCAGAGGAAATGACCAGACAAATCCAAGTACTTAATGCTAATGCTGAAACCACTACAATCACCATCAAGCAGCTTTATTGTTGCCACCGCCAACAACAACAACAAAAAAAAAATAAACATGGGCTGGAAAGATGGCCCAATGAGTAATGGACTTGCCACCAGTCCTAATAATATGAGTGCTATCCCTGGGCCCCACATGGGAGAGGAAGACAATCGAGTCCTGCAGGTTTTCTCCTGGTTTCCACTGCCATGCCATAGCATGTACATGCATGTACACAGTAAAGAAACACAGAGTTAAAACTTTTAAGAGAAAAAAAATATTTCATCTACATCAATTATTTTTCTTGATGCTGTGACAAAACCACCTGCTGCAAGCACAGTCGATAGGGAGGGTAGATTGGCTCACTGGCGTAGGGAGGCATGGTCCACCAGGGTAAGGAAAGTATGGCAGAACACGTATAAGGTGCTCACATCGCATCTGCAGCCAGACGCAGAGTGCTGGATGCTGGTGTTCTACTCACATTCTTCTTTTCCACTCTTTATAAAGTCCCAGAACTCAGCCTATAATCAGTGTGGCGTTTCTCTCCTCAGTGGGTCATGCCTGGAGGTGTATCTCCTAGAATATTCTGAATTTAACAGAGACAATAATAAAAGTCAATCATCGTACCTCCTGATTATTATAATTAGAACCCAGAATGTGAGAGGCATTCCAGAAGCTGCAGACAGGGTGCTTGTTAGTTGTCCTTCACTGGAAGAGAAATTAAAGCAAGTTGCAGATAATATGCTGGGAAAGTCGCATAGTTTTCCTCCCTGATTGTTGTGTGCAGCACAAACACTTGGTCCTCTAAAGGGGAAAAGCTGTTGTCTGAAGTGTCTTCATGATGGAGGGGCCTGTTTACGTACCTGTACTGCATCTGCCTCTTGGTACTTTGTCTAAGAGTTAATAACATGCATATCAAAACCAAATATTTTAACTGTGTATTGCTTAGGTAGAGACTCAACTGTATAAGAAGTGAACGATTCTATTAGAGTCAGCTACACAAATAAAATTATAGCTAATGAGGAAGTTAGAGGTGTCCTGCTGAGGTTTTGAAAGAGGCAAGCAAAGTGGAGCAGGAAATCCATTTGCAAGACCTTCTAGGAAACTGCCCAGACAGTGTTGGGACTGAGTGCTTCAGGGCTCCTGTCTGTGGTAAGGAAGGTCTGCTTTAAGGTCTGCATTATAGCCACTTCTCTGGTTAAACATCACAGAGCTTTCAAAATTATTTTAAAAGGGAAAGCAGAAGTATGGGTATGGGTACAAAAGGGAAAAATAAAAAATAGACAGCGTGATAAAGATCAAATAGATGATTAATGATGACTAAATGTAAATTTAAAATGAGCAGCAAATTTCATACTATAAAGAGCTCAATACAAGCCATTAAAAACTCCAATAATATCAGCAAGTTAAACTTTAAAAAAATTAATAAAAATTGATTTGTTATAATTTTGTATGAAGCTAAGTATTTTCTACAAATATATTAGAAAGAAGACTTTTTAAAGGTAAGATTAGAGAAATGAAAAACCTAAAACCCAAAGAATAAAATAAGACTAATGGAAAATAACTGTGAAGGAAAGAGTCTGTAAGAAAGAGATACAAAAATATGAACTTGTATTAAGAAATTAAGACAGAATAGAATTTTAAAGGCAGGTGAAAACTCAGTACACATACGAAAGAAAGGAAGGAGGTGGAAAGTTTGGTAGCATCTCTGCAGGATGACAGTGGAACTCCTGCAATGCTTTGCACAGACCATCCCCTGCCTCTGCTAGGAACAGACATACACTGATAACTTTCACAGGCCCATGTTTGAGGCCTTTGTCCAGTGGTCTTGGTGCCTTGTTGTCTTTGCATTAGTTTGCTCAGTCCTTCAGTAACCAGCATGTTTCTCATCTGAATGACGGGCATATTTCATAGTTAGGGTTTGTAAAAAATACATTTATCAAACCCAGACACTATTGTGGATGCTAAGAAGTGCTTGCTGACAGGAGGCTGATATGGCTGTCTCCTGAGAGGCTTTGCCAGAGCCTGACAAATACAGAGGCAGATGCTTGCAGCCAACCATTGGACTGAGCACTGTGTCCTCAGTGGAGGAGTTAGAGAAAGGACTGAAGGAGTTGAAGAGTTTGCAACTCCATAAGAACAACAATATCAACCAATGAGATCCCTCAGAGCTCCCAGGGACTAAACTACCAACCAAAAAGTACACATGGAGGGACCCATGGCTCCAGCCACATGTATAGAAGAAGATGGCCTTGTTGGTCATCAATGGGAGGAGAGGCCCTTGGTCCTGTGAAAGCTTGATGCTCCAGTTGTAGGAAATGCCAGGGATGGGAGGAGGGAGTGGGTGGGTGAGTGGAAGAGCACACTCATAAAAGCAGGGAGAGGGGGCATGGGATAGGGATTTTCCAGAGGGGAAACATTTGAAACGTAAATAAAGTAAATATCCAATAAAAGAAAAAAAATAAAAATGAAAGTAATTTTCAAAAGTAATATATAAATAAATAAATAAATAAATAAATAAAAATAAAAACTGCTCAAGCTCTTTAAGTGTGATATTTTCATGATTCTTTTCAAATAGTCAGGAAATAAAACTCAAATAAGTCTGTTAAATAAAAGCCATTTGTTTTTAACAAGCCATCACTGGTTTTCATTTGCAATATGTAAGTTAAGGAGTTCTGATGTTGTCATCTTCATAGCATTTTCTCTTTCAATAAATTTTCTCCTTTGTTTAATAATTTTCTTCTTGTTAATTCAAATTGATAATCTTGTCTTATATCCCAAAGCTATACCTTGATACTTGAGAACTGAGCCTCGTATTTTAAAAAGATATCCTTCCAGCCTGGCCAGGCACTTAAACAGCTGTCTTTGCTCATTTTAAGATGGATTTGACTTGGAGGAAATGAGGAAGTGGCTTCATTGGAATCTATCTGAAGAGATGATGTGATTTAATGTTGCTGCATTAATAGTCTGTGGTGGCTTTAGTGCTTTGTGGAGCACACATACCTGTGATCCAGGTGTCACCAAAAGACAGTTTAACAGCTAAATTGGAGTGTCATAAATAAAAAATAACTATTTGGAGCAGAAAACAGTGAAGCAACTGCCAACTTTTCAGTAAACCAAACCTGTTCTACTTGTATAGATGATCGTATTAGATTCATTTATTTCTGGTATTGTGCTAAATGCTTAAAGGGACATGCACGAATATCTTTTATCTGGACACCACTTTCTTTATCTCTGCAATGACAAATTAAAGCAAAAATTATTTTTGACCTTTTCAAAATAAATATTGACTTTTTAGTTTAAAAGCAATTCATAATAATTGTAGAAAAGAAGAAAGACTTAAAGTAAGTCTAAGTCATTGTATGTCATATTTTCCAACTAAATATATATATGTTTATATAAAATATCAATTTTTGGATTTGTTGTTGTTGTTTCCTTGACATATGAGCTCACCAAGTAGCTCAAGTTACCTCTGGACTTATAATTTTTCTACTTTTGCTTCCTGAGTGTTGGGATGAGACCTGTGTCACTGTATATAGATGTAGTTTTACAGACATGTTTTATACATATGAAAACATGCCTATAATAATAGAGTGACCTTATGTTCCACATTTTAAATATTTATTTTTGGTTACATGTGCATGTGTGTGCCTGCCAGGCAGTGTTGGCACATGCCTTTAATCCCAACACTTGGGAGGCAGAGGCAGGCAGATTTCTGAGTTTGAGGCTAGCCTGGTCTACAGAGTGAGTTCCAGGACAGCCAGGACTACTCAGAGAAACCCTGTCTTGACAAAAAAAAAATCAAACATGCATGTGGGTTTGGATAGTGCTGTGTGCTCATGAGTAGAGTGTGTACAGCCAGCAGAGTGTGTTGGGTCCCTGGAACTGGAATTACAGGAGGCTGTGAGTCACCTGACTTGGATGCTGGAAACTAAACTGAGCTCTTCAGCAAGAGTACAACATGCTCTTAACCTCTGAGCAATCTCTCCCTTCTCCATGTTTTTTTTTTTTTTGTAATATTTCCCACCTAATACATCAAGGAGATTATATTTTCATTTCGTAAATTGTAAATTATAAAACCTAACCCAATAAACTAACCAATGAACTTAAAATCATTTTATATTTTCTGTTTTATTAATAACTGTGATTATCCTTAAACGTGTTTTGTTCAGTTGATGCTTAGGATCATCGCTGGATGTAGAATCTTTATTGCAGAAAGTACAGATGTTTTCATTCTTAGTGAGTCTTAATTTTGAACCAACTGATAAAAAACGTTTAAAACGTCCTTGTATGTAGTGTGGCTATAGCTGACTATGTGCTGTAAGGATCAGCTACTTCCCTCCATGCTTAGCATATATCTGTTCACTGCTACGACCTGATGCTAACATAGCTGCACGGCGATGCACCATATGCTAAGGTGCAATTAGAACACTGGGCCTTCCCTATGGTACATTTGCATAAAAGATCCAAACCAATAAATAAACAAATAACAGCAGATGAGAGTGCGATACATCTTAAATGTTAAGGTCTTGGAAGGAAAAGTAAAGTACAACAAGGGAGCCTTAAATCTACCTGTGCACAGATAAATAGTAAAATAGTAGATAAAATCGCAGCAGTGCCAGAGTGCATTGAAAAGGAGGCAACGATAAGTATAATTCAACATGCAATCAGGAAAGGAAGACGCTCCCCCGCGTAGCAAGAGACGGTCCTCAGGAGCTGCCCACTAATGGATCATTTTTAAAAATAAGATGAAATCATGACTCTCAGACTGCTAAAAAATGAATACATGTAAAGATTGTTTTTAACCCAATTAATGAAGAAAGCTGTAAAATTCTTATATCCACTCATAAAATCAGCTCCAGCATAAAATCATGGCATAGAGAAACGTGAAAATGGATTTACAAATTGAGGCGAGCCTACTTTTTAATAAAGAAAAAGACCATTGAATCACCAGACAGATTTTGTAATATATCTGTAGACAAGAATTATTGTGCTAGCCATCATTTATCTGCAATTGATCCTGCTGTGACCTAGACCAAAGGGAATGAGAAAGTCATAGTCTTCAGAGAAAGAATCAGAATTCTCTATACACTTCTCAGTGCAAGCTGAAACTCTTATTTTCTCACATTGGGTTTCCAAAAGCAGTATTTATTATGAAAATAGCACTTAAATGAGTCTATTTACAGTCTTTACAACACCAAATACCTTACATGAATTTATTAATCAACAAAAGAGGCAAGCATTATATGAGTGTCCTTAAGCTGAAATCCTGAAATGCTCCAAAACATGAAAATGTTTACCACAACACTAATAGAAACTACCCATGTAAAAGCCTAGCATGATGGGTTAAAATGTAAGCACAATAAAACATTGTGTGATACCTTCAAGCTATGCATATAGAGAAATATCAAAACAAAGAAAACCTGCACTTAGATCTGAATCCTATCTCAAGACCGCTCATGTGTATTCCAAATTATAAAAAGAGACAAATAATTCTGAAATCCCAAGCATCTTGGGTAAGCTATCACCAACCAGATTGTTACAGTAATATGATAAACTATAATATTAATGAGTTGTCACTTACAAACTTTTGAAACATTTTGAAAGGCTCTGGTCTCACCAGAGACTCTTAAAGGCTGGAATGATAAGGGGAGTGGGCATCAGGAAATCCTTTCTCAAATCAGTCAGATTGTTGGGAATATATTCCTTTAAAATCAATATGAAAGCAAATCTGTCTCTCCAAAAACAGCTCCTTTGGCTACTTGAAATAATTCCTCTTTAAAATTTGCTTTGTGATTAAAACATACTTTACCATTGATCTCTGATTACTCTCTGAAATCAAGCTGTTCTGATCTCAAGAAAACAAATGTTAGGGGCTTTTATGAGTGAAAACCATTTTTTCCTCCCAAAATAAGAGCGACTTGACATTCTTAAAGTCCCCTGTATGAATCTTGTTGAGTCAGGCTTCTCCATAGTTCCCGCGTCTCCTGTTTTTTGGTTTTTTTCTTTTTGTCATTTACTTACGAGTCTAAAACTTACCAAATATAATATTTGCTGCCTTCCCTTTCTCTTGGGGCAATGGATAATGTATTGGAGGACACTGGTGTGAACTGGCCAAGTCTCAGATATCCAGCATTCAGATTAATGCATTGGACCCTTTCTGGGCTCTGAACGCTCAGACTTGATAAGAATGGTTTCTTTATGCATAGCCCCTTTGAATCTCAAAATAATTTTCACATTGATTTTAAAGTACTTTAAAATGAGGTATCAAATTCTGAATTTAATGTTAAATACAAAAAGAGGTACAGAAGTGTCACTTCATTAGAAGGTAAAGTAAAATTATTGTTATAATTTAAACATATTATTTCATGAAAAAGAGA
Source organism: Rhabdomys pumilio (assembly GCA_030674055.1). Lineage (NCBI taxonomy): Eukaryota > Metazoa > Chordata > Mammalia > Rodentia > Muridae > Rhabdomys > Rhabdomys pumilio. The sequence continues at coordinate 8,754,836 of JANHMN010000009.1, read as the reverse complement.
TATCTTACCTTGAGTCTTCTCACCTGTCTAACTCTAGTATTCACATGCTTGCTCCTCTCTCTCTCTCTCTCTCTCTCTCTCTCTCTCTCTCTCTCTCTCTCTCTCTCTCTCTCAATGTGTGTGTGTGTGTGTGTGTGTGTTGTGATTGTGTCTCCAGAACATATCAACATCTGAATGAACATATAACATGATAAAAATGGCTTCATTGTCTTTGAAAACTTAAAGCAGCTCATTGATAATATAGACCAATGCACATTCCTGGAAACATATATCTCTATTTAAATGACCAAAAGCAGGAAGGTTACTTCTGGTGAATTTAATAACCTCTGCTTGATGAGATATCGAGGTGTGATGGCAAAGCCAGGCAGTGTGGGGCAACAGACACAAGTGTGGAAGACAGGCAGGCTCACCTGGACTCCAGTCTTACTGTTCGCCAGCCTTCCAATACTTTCAAAAAGTTTGCCCATGGGTAAAATTGCAAAGAAGGAGGGCTACTTCATGATGCATTGTAATAGTGGCTAACAACATATATATGAGCATTTAGTAAATTTCAGCAATTGTTATTTCTCTGACTTCTCTCTAGTAAACAGGGCATATGAGCATGAAGTCCTGAGCAGACTTTGTGAATGGTCTCTCCGGTTTTCATGTTCAGTATCCTGGGGGTCAGACAAGAAAATGGAGTTTATTATAACCAGGGTAGATATTAAACACACCAAATATTTGGCTTTTGTTGACCTTCTTGCTGTCACAAACCCCTCCTTTTCCTCATCCCACTGGGAATCTGTAAGTACCCTTTGCCCTGAGATATACACTCAAAGTGAAGAAAAAAAAAACAACAATAACCTGAATTTCTGTCTGATGCAAAGAAAAGAGTGTGGGCTTTGGAGCTAGTGAGGCCTGGCTTCAAATTCTAACTCCTTTCCTGTCTTTGTGATCACTCTGAGGTTTTGTTCTTTTATCCCATACATAAAGAACATTTTGCTTTCTTTTAAACATGGCTGTTAAGGTTAAATCGCATATACCTGCAGGAAGCATACTGGGCTCAGAGTCTTTGTTAATATCCATTCTCTTCCTGGCAGCCTCTGCCTATTGTTTTCTAAGTGCTGCCAACAATTACTGAGAAAACAGGCCTGCTCCTAAGAAATCAGATTGTCTAGAAATGATGAGGCAGAGGAGGGACCTCAGGCTGGATGAAGAGAAGCAGCCTGGTGCTTCTTTGTCCTGAAGAATTAACCCTTCCTGAAGAGATCAGCCCTTTGTACTCTGCTGTTAGAAGCAATCTTGTTCCCCAGCCTGATGAGAGGAACTTTGTTTTTCCTGGGGACTTTAGCCACTAGGCACTCCAGACTTAAAGCCAGGCCATAAAAGTTCTTACTTCCAAAGAAACTGATGAGAGCTAGAGTCAAAGTTCAGTCACATAGCAGGTATGTGATTGACCGGGACAAATGTCTGCACAGCAAAGGCTTACCTGATTGGTAACATTTTCTGTTTACTGTCATATACTAGGGTCATGATAGTAGAATGCAAACTGTGACACCACATAGAGGAGAAACTAAACTCAGACCCCTTCTGGCTTTTTATGTATCTCTTTCCTGGCTGATAGCCATCTCCTTCCTTGTAATAACAGCTTATAATCATAAGCATAGAGGCTATGAGAGACGGCTATCTAACCTGGGTATTTGGGGATGCCTTCAACTTACATTTGATGTCAGAGCCAGGACCTGTCTTATTGGGGCTGCTCCCTCTAGCTATTTAGTTGGCCCACATTCCTCCTACTTCAGAAAACATAGAAAAGGTCAATAAGAAAGATGTTCTCAGATGGGGTAGAAGAGACAGTTAAGTATGAATGATTTTTCTTCCTCAGAAAGGCAGTGTTATGTGAGGTGGAGAAATGGACGTATATAATGAAGGGATATTTTAGAGTAGTCTCTAAGACTTCACCCACAAAAACTTATTAAAAAGCTTTGTAAGTGAATGCTAGGACCACATCCCTGGGCCTTCAGTTCAGTAAGTTCAGAGTTGAAGTTCCAGAGATATAATTTTTAAAGGATGCCTGTGTGCAGCCCTGCAGTAAAGCCACAGTCAGGAAGGATTAATGTTTCCAACACGTATGGAAGACATCGAATGCTAAGCTGAAGAGAACAGACATATTTTACGTTCTGTTCAAATGAGACTTTGTTGTACTGTTTTTCTTTGTACTTCTACAGTTGGTTGGGTGTTCTACATTCTGGCAGAGCATGTCTGGTGTCTTTCTATTAGTCAGGATTGTTGACATGAGTTTTGTAATCCACAGAACATAGATTGAACTGTCTCCAGATTTCCTTAGTGTTTGCAGAGAATTCTCTGGTAAAACATGGGTGGGATCACGACTGTCAGGGAGCATTAACAGTCTTATCAAAAGTACCATTCACATTGCATTTGATGCTTTTCTGCTTCTTTCTTTTGTTTTTTTGACAGCTCTGATGACTAAAAGAGAAGCAAAATATCTGCTCTGTCTGGAGTAATCTGTTCCAAATAGATACTTCAGGATCTTGGTAATATACTGATCCATATTTTTTGACATATCCCCAGAGACATTTCCTTGGGTCTAGGGTAGACATGACCCTGCTTCCTTATCAGTGTATCTCAGGTATGTGAGTCTTGATATCCATGACCTGGACCTGGGCAAGATAATAAATGCAGTAGCTGTGGGTCACACCAGATGTGAAAAATAATGTGTGTACCTTGGCTTCTTCCATGCTTCAAATGAAAAGCTGATTAATAGTTTCTAAGCCCTTACCCCATAGTCTGTTTTCTATGCTGTCTCTCTAAGTGAAACTGACTTGTTTACTTAAAAAGCCTTTATGATTTTCAAGGCTATAAAAAGCAATTCCATGCCCTATGCCTTGGACCACATTGAGAAACAAAAGGTATTTTGTTTCAGCTATTTAAGCAGTGTCTCTCTCAACAACTATTATAGTTCTTCACTGGCAAGGCAATCTGAAACACAATTTAGTTGCTTTGAATTAAAGGCAAAGGTATTCTTGTACACAGTAGCAAAAACTATTATTATCAGTGGGTAATTAATTTTCCATTTTAGTGGAATCTCACCTATGAACTTTCCTAGTAACTATGTATCAAAAAGTTACCTTTGTCTAATGACTCAGACTGCCCCAACATTCTAACTTCTATTTCAAAATTGGACACTACATTTTATAGCACATATACATTAAAATTTTTAAAAGATTTATTAACCCTTATTGTATATACTTTGGATGATTCTGAATATATTGTAAAATAGACAGAGGTATTGCATTATACAACTAATGTCCCTTTGGCTAACTATGAGAAGAGGAAACTATTCCTTAAAGCCATTGCTTGAAAATTTGGCCTATGAGGGGCCAAATAATAAATATTCTAGGCTCTGTGAGCCACTTGCAGTCTGCACCACAGTTCTTAAGCTCTGCCCCTGAAGGATGAAAGCAGCTATATATGGTAAGTTAACAAATGTGTGTGTCCATGTTTAAATAAAACTTTATTTATAATAGTCTTAAATAGACTATATTTGATACTAGACCTGTAGTTGATTGGACCTTGTTTAAAAAAAATGAGAAAGACAAAAATTTAGAAATTAACACACTGTTAAACTGATAAAAATTATTTTATTAAATTTTTTGTTAAGAGAGTTTCATACTAATTATTCTTACCCTTCCTTCTGTCCCATAAAACTTCTCCTGTGCCACAACTATGAAATTCAAAATTTCTTTTTGCTGCCTGTGTGTGTGCGCGCGAACGTGTGTGTGTGTGTGTGTGTGTGTGTGTGTGTGTGTGTGTGTGTGCGCGTGCGTGCGTGCGTGCGTGTGTGTGTGTGTGTGTGTGTGTGTGTGCACTCTTGTTCTGGGGAGAAAACTGATTATTCCTCTCTCAGCTACTATTGAATGTCTGCAGCTCTTTGTCTAGGAGTAGAACCTTGTAAAATGTTCCCTTTCCATGTTGTAACATTAACTTGTATTGATAGAAAATTTTAACAACTCTATCAAATACCAAACCAACAAGAAAAACAATCATCATATCTGCACACTCTAAATACTGATAGACTGTAATTAAATATAAGATATGGTTTTATGGTAGTAGCAAATTTAGACTCTGAGAGTCAACAAATAATATATAACATTGTGTAAGTGGAGAAAATATTGACTCATGTAGGAGACAATGAGTGGAAAACAAACAAAAAGAAAAATATTAACTCATGTAGGAAACAATGAGTGAAACAAAAGGAAAAATATTAACTCTCATGTAGGAGATAATGAATGAAAAAAAAACAAAAGAAAAATATTAACTCTCATTAGGAGACAATGAATGGAAAAAAAAAATGTTTGCCTCCTTAACATTTCCTGCCAGTTTATTTCCAAAGTCCAACACAGCTTTGTGTTTGGAAGAAAAATGGACTCCCAATGCAGTCCACTCCTAATCCTTAATACAAAAGGGTCTGTTCTGTCTGTGCTTGTCTACTGGCCCTGTTTCTCCTGCTCTCTCTTCCCCCAATACAAATTATGTTGCAAATTATGGTAAAGATTATGGTTACTGTATCATTCTAGATATCCCCTACAGACTTTGGTTTAGAATGCTTGGTCTCTAAGCTAAGAACTATTTAGCAGCTGGATGCTGCCCTATAGAAACAGTTCTCTGAAAGCAGGTCAGTGGTTGCAGGCTTATGCTTATGCTTTCTCATGACATGAAGAATCCCTCCTGCTATGAGTATGCCTACCAGCCAGGACCAACTGAAATTTCTAAAACCATGAGATAGAATGCTTCCTGTTTTAAGTTGCATCTGGCAAGCATCTTATCCAAATGATAAGAGAAATAACGTCTATAATTATCGACTTTCAGATGGAGAGATTATCCTTAATTACCAAGTACGCCCATTTTACAATTCACTTCGAAGCCCAAAACTTTTCACAGCTTGGGTCAGAGGAATATGTGACAGTGTTAGGAGCTCTAAAGATGGAAGAGGATCTAAAGATTGACATTCTTCTAAGGGCTTAAAAGAACCAGAAGACATTTGTCCCCTGAAAGCCTCCAAAAGTCAGTGCAACCCAGTGGACATCATATGCAGAGATATAAAAATTTCAATCTTCAAACCTGAGAGGCAATCACTTTTGTTGTAGCTGTTGTTGTTTTAAACCATGAAGTCTGTGGTAAATTACTTAGGCAGCATTGGAACTAATACACATTTTAATCAGAAATCTGTTTGGGAATTCCTCAGGAATTTGTGAACTTATTTAGCATATAACTGTAATGTTCATGAGAAATTGATTCAGGATCGGGAAGGAAGAGTGAAGAGGGCAAGTCTTCCAGTACTAATACATCATTAACTAAATAACCATGTCATACACACCAGCATCAAGAGGACAGGGGCCTCTGAGTGCACGCATCTTCTTAGACTGGAACATGATAGCTGACAAAGTTGTTACATACAAATCCTCCAGGAACGTGTGAGCTGTTTGAAAGGTTGTATTTGGAAAACTAACTGAAGCAGGAAGTTTTGGCTTGTTTGGAAAGTCAGTTATATCAAATGATGTTTTGCTGGGGCCCCAGGTGAAAGGACGTTTTTCTAAAGCAGACATACAAAAGGACTTGTGATGAAGGAATAGAAGTCTGTCCCCACAGACAGAGGGATCTCCAGCATTGGTTTGCTTTGCTCCTCCTTGCTATTCTTCACTAAGGACACACACTTATTGGTTGACCTTACATTCCTTTGCTGATCTCTGCTTGAAGTGACACAAGAGAGAAACTTGCCAAAAAAACAAAAAAAAAAACTTCTCATGAGGTTCCTGCAGCTTCTTGCCACTTCCTCAGCCTTGGGCAGGTTGGCAAACCTTGGGGTTTCTTCAGGATTAAACTGCAGCTGCTGTTTCATGTGTGATGTCTCCTGCAGAGAGGACTGAACTGCAGCTTCTGATTCCTATTTGGTGTTCCCAACAGGGCCAAACGGTTGACAGACTGCCAATGAAGATTGCACTTACCTCCAAAGAACTATGTCTAAACAGGTCTATTTCCTCATGTTCTACTAACTTTTCTCTTCCACTACCTCTGGTGGATGGTGGGCTAAGGGGGACTGTGAACATTTATTAAAGTAGGTTAGAAAAAAATTATGCATATACTAACCTATTTTAAATATATGAAACTTAATGTTTGCAAAAAGAGTTAAAATCTAAATATGAAATAAAGCTAATATTATAGTTTTTAAAAACAAGATTTATGTGACTTAGCATATATACTCACATTTGTGAAAATCAAAAGTTTCAAAATTAAAAATTTTAAGGCATATACATGTTAGATTAAATATTTTTAAAAAGACAATTGATGCTATCTATTGCTGGCAAGGCACCAGCAGACAGGCCAGCCTGTTCTCAACCTGGCAGTTCTCAACCAGACAGATTCTTTGATTCAACTCCAAAATTTCTCCACCCGGCTCACCAAGTTCCCATGGCGGGCTGTTGTCCCCCATGCCCTATGATTCCAAATTCCCCTGGCTGGCTGGGATGCCCTGCCGACATACCTTTCTCTGGGACCCAGTTGAGTCTCTGTGTGAAGGAAAACACCACACAGTCTTAATTTAGAATCAACAGGTAACACAATCGCTGGGTGCAGAAACTAGCATCCTAATTTTGTAAGCTATTTTAAATTATAAATCCTCCGATGGCCGATCCCAGCAGATCTGCCAAAACCTGGGGCCTCTCATTACATACATTGTATCTTCCATGATCTCTTCTGCCCAAAAGAAAGTATCTTTCTTCTGCCTCCTCTCTTCCTCTCTCCTACCTGGAAGTCCTGCCTACTCACCCAGTGATTGGTTCCTTGAAATCTTTATTCATTAGGGAAAGGTTCTGCTACGTATACCTGATAAAAATTGGTTGTGTCAAGTTAAAAAGTTTTCTTAAAATACATCATAGGAAAAATGAATGATAAAATGGAGAAGACACTTGAATATCTTTGGACATCATAAATAAACAATATTTATAAATCTCAGTGTGACCCTTTTTTATTCACAAAAATGCAGATGCATCCGTGATAAATAAAAATGCAAAGGGACGAATGAAAAGATTCATTTGCCAAGTGTGAGTCTATGAAGAAATGCTTGAACTTACTTGAAACAGTGGTCATGCAAACTACAGCCAGAAGGCATCCCTTTGCACTTGATGGATTCCCAAAACCTGCAAATCTTGAAGACAGATGTATTGTCAACATACAGAGTCCACAAGCATGGCCAGTGGGACTGTGTGACATTGCAGCTTCTGTGAAAACCATCTGTACATTTAGTTAAATTTATATAAGCCTGCAGTGTGACCCAGGCACTCTGTTGCCAGGTGTATAATGCAAGGGTATTTGTCTGAAAGACTCTTAAGAATACACAAGTAAAGGTATTTTTGTAACATTATTAGAACTATAGCGTTAGAAACAAGATAGCAAGAGTCTGTTGCTAGAATAATAAATAAATATGAATGGGAGACTAGGATGGGTACTACAGAGCTAAAGAGAACAACACACTATGTTTGCATTCAACGATACAGATGAATCTCAGAAAAGATGTAGGAAGAAAAAAATGGATAAGCAATTCAAAAGCAATTATGTACACTGAAACTACATGCACGCAGAAATAACATACTCTTTTCAAAAGCTTATACAAATAAAAAGATGCTATAATAGGTGCTTACATTAAAGGAGAGAGATAACAAAAGGAGTGGTGGTAACGTCAATTTGTAATTACATTATTAGAGAAGGAAGAAATGAGCTCTTGCTGACTGAATGAAGATAATGTACCACAAACTCATTATGTACATTTGAACCAAAAATATAACAACAGACATTTTGAATAGAAAACAAAGGATCCAATGGTCTCTTTTCTCCAAATTTCAACTCAAAACAATTGAAGGAAGGAGCAAGGAGATTCTTTCAGTAGTTGTTATCTTAATTCATTATCCTGAATTGTTATCTTGAAATGGCACAATATTGCATCATAGTGTAACCCCAAGGTATGTCCATTTCAAGTCAATAAGACCCACAAAAGCAAAAATAGAAAACCAAACTTCATGTATCTGTGCTTGGATTAATCACTAGTCTACTCTAGTTCTGATGATACATTTGTATTTTGCATTGATGTTGACTGTTATAACATTAACTGCTCCATGTAAATATAAGCATTTCACCCATATGCATAAATAAACATGAAACTGTCCTCCGGCTTTAGCTATGTTTACAACCTGCTACCAACTTCTTCTGTTCTATTACTTTCCTTGCAGAAGAGAAAAGCCAGGGCCCTGTACATACTCAGTCAGGGACCTGTCTCCAAGCTACACTTTAGTTTAGAAACTCACTCTTCCACAGGTGACACAGCACTGCCGATTACCAGAATGGCATGGAAATCCTCCATGGCTAAAAGCACTAGTCACACCTATTTGACTTTTATTTCTCAAAGATGTCAACACCGAGTCTTCCATATTGTAAACAGGTAATTCATCAAGAAACAAGTTGACTGTATTTCTGCCATGAGAAATAGTGTTTATTAATTAAGCTTTCTGTAAACACACTTCTTTATTCCAAGACAACCATTTACTTAAAAATATTTTTTAATTGTTAACTTTTAAAACCTTTTAAGGATAAATATTTATACATTTTTTATTACACAACTACCTTTTATTGTTTCTTATCATTGTGGTTCTTTTAAGTAATTTTTTTATGTAGAATGAATGGTCATAGGTGTTCACCAAAATGGAGTAGAATTTATTGAAGGCAACCATATCCACTAAAGTGAGAATTACCGGTTTTATAAAGGTTAATGACTTTAGCCCTTAGGTATGTTCATTCTTATCATTGAGATATAGATCTTAGCTTAAAGTGAAAAATATCTGTCAATGATTTTTCAAATTATCATAAATCCTGTTCACTTAGATCAATATGTTTGGAGAAACCTCTGGAAACAATTATTCAAAAATACAGATTCACTAATAATAAAAATCCAGTTATTTCTATAAAATTCAGCAAAAATCAAAGAATAAAAGAAATGACTATTCCTTCAAGGTTAAAAGTCCGAGCTATGCTCACTGATTTTCTGCTCCATTTCAAGGAGCCAGGGAGGAGCAAGTATGCTATTCAAGTCTGTTAAGGAAGTAGCTGTTTGTAGATACATGTACTAAACAATATATAAATAAGAGAACACAAATTGTATTTCTTTATTGTATCTATAAGTGGAATATGTGTGGATTGTATTTGTTTCTATGCACAAATTTGTAAGTGTATGTGCATATTCAGAGGCCAGAGGTTGGCATGGGGTATCTTTATCAATTATTCTCCATGTTAACTTTTGAGATAAGATCTTCCACACAACCCAAAGGTCACCAGTTTAGTAGACTAGCTAGCCAGTCTGGGAGTCCCTGTATCCAGTTCTGCACTGCTGGGATTACTGGTATATCATAATACCCTGCTTTTACTGTGAGTTTCGGGGATCCGAATTCAGATCCACATGCATGCATGACAATTCTCTTAGTGACTGAGCTAACTCTCCAGCCCACAAAAAAAAATTTAAATGCTTACAAGTACACATTACATGGTTCTTTAGTGCAAGGTCATGTTCCTGCCCGTGCCTCCCTCCGCCTCCACTCTTGCTTCTGAATAGCACTTTCAGGGTGGTGATAAATGAAGACAAGACATTTTGACTTTACCCTGATATGGACACAAATGCATTGTGTGATTTTGAGGAGGTCAACTCCCATGGATTAAAGTAATAATTTAAAAAATATATGCAAAGAGAAACTAGACTAAATAGGCATGGCTGTTTTTTCTTACTTAGAAGTCTGTAATTTTAAAAAGTAAAAGCAATTGCTTCAAACTTTTTCTGTTTCCCCAATTAATTTGATGCTATACAGAGCTGACTGATTTTGGTTTGGGGTCTTGTTTTTGTTTTAATGCTGAGAGGAAATTTCTGGAATAGAAAAGTAATAATTCTCTAGAAATAAAGTTTTAGGCATTAGGCTGATGACAATAACTGCACAATAACAGCAGCAAGATCTCATTTGTGCTGAAGAGATGTCTCGGAGGTTATACCACTTACCGCACAAACATGAACACTGGAGTTCTGAGTTCCAGAAGCTGCACATGGCAGCTGGTCTGTAACTCTATTCCTGGATGGCAGAGACCAAGGAGCAGGCCAACAAAACTCCACATATTAATAAGCTCTGGGATTGCTCAAGAGAACCCACATCAGCACATAATATAGAAGAACCATCCTGGATGTGAGTCTACATGGGTGTATTCACACATATCCTCACACATCCATACTTGCAGAAAGTGTATATTCCACACACATGCACATAACACTTCACAGGTATGAAAAACTACAAGACTTTATTGTCACTGCCTTACATGTGCTATATTTGAAAAACCTCATTTATCTGAACAACAAAGAAAATATCCAAATTATTAGGCTTATAGAAAATAGAAAGAATTTTGGTATTGGAAATTTCCCTTAAAAATTTCATGCTATTACTTGTCTGTGTGCACTGAGACTTGCATTAAGGAAGATGAATTAGAAACAAGGATGCGTATGCTTGAGTCTGTGAGGCCCATGAGCGTCCATCATGTGAAAACTTTCTTTATAAGTGCTAGCCTTGCTGTGTGGAAGTTAAACATGGTACGAGAAAGACCATATCCCTCCCACTAAAACCACTCAGTCCTCTCTGTCTGAAGCAAGAAATCACTGGTGTGACTCATCCTCACTATTCCTTTATTGAGTTACTACGGAAAGGGAAGATACAAAAGCCATGTGTGGAGGCTTTTAGGGGAAAGCAAAGGGTCTGTGTGCAGGGAGAAAAGCAAAGTTGAAATGTAGAATTATGGGATGCTGAGCAAATGGTCAGCCCTGACAACATATGTGAGTTACATTAGACACACTGAGCAGGGTATATTTGTAATTCTATATGTGGAGAGGCATAACCAAAATTAATGAAAAAAGATGCCATGAATTTGAAAGAGAAGTACAGACTAATGTGGGCGGTGTTGGTGGATGAGAAGGAAATGAGGATATTAGATAATTAGATAGTAATCTCAAAAATTAAAAGTCATGATAAGAGAGACGACAGAGAGAGAGAGAGAGAGAGAGAGAGAGAGAGAGAGAGAGATGACAGAGAGAGAAGCGACAGAGACAGAGAAAGAGACAGAAACAGAGACAGAAACAGAGACAGAGAAAGCTAAGCAACCATGATGACGAAAGCTGTTAGTGAGAGCCATTTCTTTCTAGGCAAAAGAATGAGTCTCCAGAGATTTTAATATTAGACTTACTGATATTATTAATAGACTTGCTATAGCCTAGACTATTGAAATCACATGAACTCTCCTTCTTGATTTTAACTATCTCTCTTCATATCAAAGGTCCTAGGCTAGAGCCTAAGCATCTGAGTATGTATACATTATGCAGATCTGGGATGTTCCAAGACAAAGAATGCACAGCTACAGCAATAATACAACAAGACACTTCCAGAGACTGGCTTTCACCTTTCAGTAGGACCTTCTTCCACCACATGTTTGCCCACGTAGCCCCACCAACTCCAACAACTAACTGCCAAGTAAAGGCGTAGAACATCAGTATCGCACCATGTAGATGTTATGGTGCTTTAATGTTTTAGAAGCTTGGCAGGGAGAATGTAATGTTTAGAACTTCCGTCACAGGGAGGAAAAAGACTACATTTGGTAATACCTTGGACTTAAAGTAACTCTCTCTCCTTGAGTGGTTTTCCTCCCATGCTTCCTCTCTATCATTTGGTGTTTGCTGTTCTTGTTACTGATAAGGACTTAAGGGTGGCTAGATTAGTTCAGCTTATAGAGTAAGAAGGAGCATAGTCCAACATGGCAGGGAAGACAGTATGGGGAGAGTGACAGCTGGTCACACCACATTCACAGGCAAGACACAGAAAGGGACAATGATCACGATAGGTGATGGAAGAGAAGCCCAAGGCTTGTTCTATTGTCCCTCTTTCTGCAGCAAGAGCAACTGCGATCGAAACTTGACCAAAGTGTGGTGAGGAGGGTGCTGAAAGGGTGCTTAACCTTGATAGGTTGGGTTGCAAATAAATGAATAATGTAGAAGTGGGTTCTTTGCTCTCCAAGGGAGTCAAAGGAACAGACACCTACCACTGTAATAGTGGAAGTACAATGGATTGAGAATCAGCTCCCAAACAGTCCCAGGAGGGTAACAGAGAAGAAATTTTAAACACAGGCTTTGGTATTTATGGGTTTACAAGGTAGAAAAGGCTGTCCAGCTTCAGTAGGGCCAGAAGGTGACCTCTTTTATGTGTTCAGAGTTGCTGAAGGACTAAGAAGCACAAAGCATCAACCCTAGCATGCAGTAGGTCTTCAATTATAAATGCTTGTTCTTTTTCCCTTGAAAGGAGAAACTTATAATTAAGACATCGTTGAAAGAGATTTCCCAACTCTCTTTCATTAGCTTCCTCTGGATCCAGTCAGTCTCATTACCGTCAGCGTGCTCATTACCTTCAAAAGGAATTCTTCATGTAAAGGGTCTGCAATTAGGGAACCAGAGAGCGCTCAACACCTGGAAAGGGAAGGCTGTAGCAACCCATTGTCTTGCCTGTCCTTCCTGTACCTGTCATATCAAGAGTTCCCAGTACAAATGGCAACTGTATAACCCTGGCCATTCACTAAGTTAGTTCACTTCCTATTTGGAATATTGCTTGCAAATTTTTCTGAGAATCAGAGCTTTGGAGCATATAATTAAGTAATTAGTGCATGCTTTTGCTTGCTCTTGAATGTTTTCTGCTTTTTTTGCACTGTTGTAGCTATTGGGTATCCAAAATAGATAATAACACCTCAAAAGCACGCTTCATTTTCAAAAGCAGGGGGCAGGGCCCAGTGTCTTGATGAGAGCTTCCACATTTTAATTCAGATGAAGTGAGACTAAATTTATCTTGTTGGAACATTTGAGCCAGTCTGCAAGGCAGTTCAACAGTTCAGGCTTACTGTAATTAACTGTCAAATGAGAGACTGGGACTTAGCAGAGAACTGCAAGTGGATCAGCATCAAAAGGCTTTAAATTCTGATGAAATTTTACAACAAAAATGGCCTTTCGTGGAAACATGCCTCTCGGTCCATAGTTCAGAGCATAAACAGAAGCAAGAGGAGATTTTCAAACACGCTGTTGAACCCCCATTAGTCTCCAGTGCCCTCTGTGGTTGTCGCTCATACGCTTGTCCTAGAAACATTAATTCAGGGTTTCTAGTACCCTTGTCCCTGATGAACTTCCTGCTGCATTGCCGGGGCACAAGATAAAGGTTCTTTGAGGCTGCAGTTGCTGAGAAGCTTGCACTGAGCTCTCCTACATCCATTATCCACAGAGTTCTCAACACCTTGGCCAAATGTTCTTCTCCACACATGCGCACAGCCAGCCAATTGCTCAATTTCACCACAAAGTCTGGGCAGAAGTCATCAAGCCAGTCACAGGTCAGTGGGTAGATGGAGAAATCAGTCTCATATAGACCATTGTCAGAAAAGTAGAGGTGTTCCATTTTCCATACCCAAATTTCCATGACAACAGAAGGCTGCTCAGCCTACAACAACCAGGTGAAAAACTCTTGACAGTTATCTCAGTAGAGAATACTACTTAAGAGAGATGTACAATTATTTGCTAGAATATTAGTTGCACTAGAAGTCTCTAAACTGTGCTTACTGGATAGGGAAACTTTAGAATTTTGCATATCATGCAGTTACTCAAATAAATACCAATATGTGAACAAGAAAATCTGTTAACATATAATAAATTTATTTTCAATTTGATGATAAAGGTCTGGAGAATCGTAGCTGTTGACTCTGAATATATAAATTAAGGCATAACTTTGCACTTCAGTGGCTCCTGTAAATGCTGCACCCATTTTACAATGTCATAACAATTATCTCTGATCAGTCAGCCTTCTTGTCTTACCAGATATGCAAATAAAAAATAAAATACAATTCTTTTTAATTAAATTAGTAAGAAGAAGTGCAGTGAAAATAAGCTAACATAGCATCCATTACCATAACATGTAAAAGACCTTTCCTGTAGGAAAAAAATGCATTTGTTGTATCAAGTAGAAATCTGTGTTTAAAAGTACAGGAAAATTTGGAGATGTAGTTCAGTCAGAGAACAATTACACGGCATTTGCAAAACCCTGGATTCGATGTCTTACACTTTACAATGTTAACAATAAAATAGTAAAAAAAACAGCGAAATTATTCTACCTTATTTACTGTCATTTACTCAAATTTAAAAAGGGTTTAGGAACGGCATGAAGCAGTGTTCATTTCAGATTTAGTGGCAGTACAGATTTATATTATCTTTTGTCCATATTGTAACTAATAATATTTTTTAAAATAAGAAACTCATAAGAGTAAAGAAATGATGTGTTGTGAAAAGGGCATTGTGTTGGGGAGTAGGAGGGTCCAGATTCATTTATGTATCAAATATTTTGTTGGTTAATTAATATGCAAACAATAAAAAATGGTCATGATAGTTTCCTCTTTCTTTTTCCTTTTATAAAATTTTATATCTCTGTAGTAGGTTTATATCATTCACCAATCCATCCCTTCTCTAACTCTTTCCACATCCCCTCTTCTGCCTCTCAAATTCTCTTTCTTAAAATTATTGTTAGGTGTGTGTATATGTATGTATGTATATGTATATATATAAATATAAAACACAATCTACTGACTTCATTTAGTGTTGCTCATACACACACACACACACACACACACACACACATATAATTTTAGGGATTTAAAGAAAACTAAAAAAAAAAAAAAAAGAAAAGAATCTGAGAGTAAATGGATAGAAGTAGAAGATATTATTCTGAGAAAATTAACCCATACCCAGAAAGACAAATGGCACCAGTTCGTTCTTATTTGTGTTCCCTAACTCCGAATCTGCAGATGTGACTTGGAGTAAAAGCAGACTGCTATTTATAGTTACTCTTGCCTCTCTTCAATCAGTGTCAGCCAGGTCGACATCTTCCCATTCTTTTATCTTTAATCATCTGCATCTTTCTATTTTAGAACTGCTACTTGAAGATAGCATGCTGGTGGTTTGTGGGATCTCTTCCAAGGCTAATGTTATTGTCACTGAGTTCTACCTGGTATATTTAGACATTTGAACATGGTGTTGTCATATTTAATTGCTAATTAAGTTTAAATTTTGTTTATTTTACATGTTCCCTTTTTTCTCTTTAATTAACTTTATTTCTAACATAGTGATGTTTACCCTAATTTTATATCATCTTATTTGGGAGGTTTCTTCAGAAACTTAAAATCGTCTGTTGTTAAACATTACTAAACATCGAATTCCAGATGCAATTGAGAAAAACTTACAAAAGATATCACTATATTACTTTTCTCAATCTCTGTGCTATTATAGAAATATTGCATATCTCTCTATGCAATACAATCCATACAACCCATATAATATCCTCTACATATTGCAAACAATCCATGATTCAAATGCTATTTTACCAAACTATAAATTATATGGTAAGGTTTCAGTAGTAAGAAAAAAAGATGTCTCATGTAGGGAAGTGTATAGCATCTTCATTCCTGTATGCAAGCTTACCTCTTGTCTAATGAACTTGCCCTAAGATGATTTGGAGTGCAGATCTGTTAAAGAATTAACTTTTGTACTTGAAATTTTCTAATAGAAAGATGTAAGTTCCAGACCAGTAACCCTAAGCAAAAAAGCCTGCCAGCTCACAGAGTACAGAGTTCATTTCCAATGTTTATTTTAAAGGCAACACAGACAGTTGACAGAGGAAATAGGAAGACACAGAGTCTTCCTATTTGAGCACACACTGGTGAGTGGGAGGAAATGGCACTGATGTGGACATGACACAGACTTCAAGGGTCCATTTAAGGTTCTACTGAGCGAAAGTAAATCTAGATCTTACTCATATACTTCATTAACATCATTTTAAAGGAGGCTCTGTAGTTGACGTTGTTTACTGGAGTAAAAGAATACATAACTTAAAGGGAGGAGACAGGTTCCTTGCCACCTGCATTCTAGCTCTGCCTGGCATCACTCTTTGGTCCTCACTTCAATTTCAACACACCACAGCCTTACTAGACTCTAGACAAGCTGTTTCTGACTGTAGCCTCTGACCTATCTCTCTTTCCTTAGAGCATTCGAATTAGAAAACTTCTACTATAATCATTTTCTGCACCTTTAACATGTAAATCTTCTGACCCAAAGATCACTCCTTCGAAACAGGATTGTAAAGAATAATAGTATACTTACTGACATGTCCGTACGTGACAAAATGTGACCATCTGAAAAAGTGTGTGTGTGCTGTACCATGAGAAGTATATATATGAAAATGAATCATTTTAGTTGGCAGCACTTACAGACTAAAGAAGAAAAATAACATTTTTACATTGCATGAAAAAGTAATTGAATACAATCCAACATTTCTCATAGTTTAAAGCTATCTCCACTCAAATTAACAATAAAAGAGACATACCTTAATCTGATAAATGGGATCCTTAAGAAATACAAGATTCTTCTTCATTATAGGTGATGTGAAAAGTTTGTTTACTGTCATCACCCGGATTCAAAAACAAGCTGGATGATCTAAAAATATAATAGAAAGTATCTACATTAGTATCCCTATGAAAAACATAAGTTATAAGGATTTAAAAGGGACAAATAACTTTCCAGTGATATAGTAACATATGAAATGTAAAGATAAGTTACAGTAATTAACAAATGGTTGTTTTGAGTAAAGCTTATAACATTGCAATTACTTTTACACGTACCAATGAAAAACAAACCTTCAGAAGTCTTATTTTTGAAAGTATTAAAAATACAAGATTTTAAGTATGTAACAAAATAAAATATGTGTAAGCCTGTACATAGGCATTTCAGGATAAAAAGTTGCTTTGAGAAAAGAAGGAATTCTTCAATCACTGGAATTGTATCAAAAGCCATTGATGTGACATGCATGGGAGTGTTAGTATGTGGTGTTGTGCATCAACTTAACTTTGAAGCATAGGCCTCTGTCGTTCATGCAACACTTTTAGACTTTATATGACTTGAAAAACCTTTCCAGGATCTTAACATCCTCCAAGTGAGACATTTAAAATGAAGAACTGGAACACATTGTTCTGTTGCTATGATAAATAATATAACCAAAAGCAACTCGAGGAAGAAATGGATTACTTCACTTTACTATACAGTCCATCTTCGCAGGAAGTCAAAACAGGGACTAAGGTAGGAGCATGGAGCAGGAACTGTGGCAGAACACTGTTTATTATTTTCTATATAACTCAGGATCACCTGCTGCAGAGGAGCATTATCCAAAATGGGCGAGCTCTCACATGTATAACAATTAGCAATCAAAGAAATGCTCTATCAACATGCTTAGAGGCTAGTCTGATAATGGTGATACTGGACTGAGATTTTCTCAGATAACTGTAGAAGATATCATGGTGACAACTGGAGCTAACTAGAACACCTGAGACAAACGAATGCTCTCTTTGCACATGGCTTCAGTCTATCTTGGAAAGGAAAGTACAGTGGAGCAGAGAAACTCAGATCATGGTGGCCAAGAAGGAGAGAGATGGAGTCAAGATAGGGACAAAGAAAGGGATAGGGATAGGGATAGGGATAGGGATAGGGATAGGGATAGGGACAGGGACAGGGACAGGGACAGGGACAGGGACAGGGACAGGGACAGGGACAGGGA
>JANHMN010000009.1:8670609-8737076 GCA_030674055.1 Rhabdomys pumilio | reverse complement strand
AGGGACAGGGACAGGGACAGGGACAGGGACAGGGACAGGGACAGGGATAGAAGCAAAGCCAGAAATAGAGAGATAGAGATGGAAGAGGGAGAGTGAGAAGAAGGGAGAGAGACAGAGAGAGAGAGAGGGAGAGGGAGAGAGAGAGTGAGGGAGGAAGAGAGACAGAGAGAGAGAGAGAGAGAGCACATCGGAATCATGTCCCAAATGACTTACTTCCTCCTGCTAGGTCCTTATTTCTGCAGTCTCTATTGCCTCCCCTAACAACAGAACCAGGTTGAAACAAGTGTTTGATGTGTGACCAATAGGACCAATGTTCAAGTCATAACACTCCATTCCTCACCCTCTAAAGACTTATGGACATCTCATAATGCAAAATATATTTAGACCAACCACAAAGTTCCCAAAGTCTCTGCTACAACATCACCCAAAAGGCCAACTGCAAAATCTCTTCAAAGAATCAAGGCCAAGTTCTTAGCTGTAGCATCTTATGAAATTCAAAGAAAAAAAGTTACATGCTTCTAAGATATAATAACCACAGAGTAAGCATTCTATTCAAAAAGAGGCAGAGAGAGTGAAATCACAGTAGTCTAAAGCTAAATACAAGTCAACAAAGCAAATATTACATCACATAGACCTATGATAGACATTTGGCTGTATAGTGCCATGGCATGAGCTCTAATGGTCTTGAATAAAATTTCTATGCCATATTGTTTGTAGCTAACTTGGCCCTTCTGTTCGTGCCAGTAATTTCTGCTTTTGGTAGACATCCTATGTTCCTGGCATATCTAACATCTTAGGGGTCTTCACTCTGTCTTCAGAATCAACTTATTATGTCGCATTTCATCCTCTCAAGGATTTCTGGCAGGGACCCTAATGTCAGCCCACATTGTCTGGACTTCTAGGCATTCCTTGGAACTATGAAATGCATTCACTACCTTATAATCCTCACATTAGGTTGCATACAAAGTGAGCATCACCCGAACAATGTCTGTGTCTTCTATCGGTTCCAGCAGTAACCAAGTAACCTCTATCTTGGATGACCAAACACAGAGAACCACTTTCATGCAAACAGGGTCCTCAAAAGCCACTATTTCTCAAGGTAAAGTCTTACAAATGGGTTTCTTACTCTGCAGACTGGTGCCTCAAATGTCAAGGAGTTGGCTAATTCTTGAGATGCCCTTGACCTATTAATTGAATTACCCCAGTGTCTAGTATTTGGCTTTTCCTTAATAGCCCAAATTTCTTCAACAGTCACAATTTTCTCTGCCCCAATTCTGTGCATTTCTGATCAAACTAAAAGCTTGTTAAATCTTTTCGGCTCTGCTTTATGCCATCAGCAGCCATCATAAGCCTCCCTAAAAGAAGCTACAACTAACTGTTCCACAGCCTGAGGTTTCGCTGCCTTGAGTTTATCTGTCCAACTAACGTCAGCATTAAACTCAGCTCCAACAAAATGCTAGAGTATGGATCAAGAGTCCACAAAATAGTGCAGGCAATGTAGCACCAATGCCTCATGGCCTCAGTTCAACTTGTTATGTGTTACTTTCAGTCTGGAACATTTGCAGTAGAGTCTTTACAGTCTACATTTCTAATGGGCCACCTGAGCCCTGCGCCACCTATAAAGCTTCACCTCCTGCACTCTAGGCTTCTCTCCTCTGTTTCTGTGGGCTTCTGCAAATTCCCCTTGCAGACCACTCTGCACCACATTTCTTGAATAAAGTCATAGCAACAACCACAGTCTAATGCCAAGTCTCTGGATTAGGCTTTTCATCACTGTGACCAAAATATCTGGGGATCAGGGGCAGGGCAAGGGGAAGGAAATATTTGAGTTCACATTTTCAGTGGTTTCATACCACCTAGAAAAGCCAGGCTTTAAGCAGAGCATGCCATATCAAGGTGGCCACATATTTAGAATGTGGTGTAATCTTCAAAGACATTCCTCCACAGTAGTGTTTTTCCTCCAAGACCTCTCTCCTAAAAGTTCCATCAATTAGTATCGCGCACTGATGACAAGGCACTCAGCATGAATCTGTGGCCAACATTTCATATGCACCTCACAGGAGAGAACACAATTTCTGTCCACGAAGCTACTTAAATTCCTGCTAGTTCCTAATAGGATAAGGTGACTTTGTGGAAAGTACTTGAGTCAACTCTTAGAGCTTGGAGAAATTCAATCTAATAATGCTTGTTGAATATGTATGTCTCTGTGTGGTTTATAACATCTTTGTTTTCCCCAGCCTTTGTTATTACTTATGTATGCTCCTCTGTTCAGTACTTAGCAAGCCCCGAGGCTACCCAATAACAGGGTAGTGCTCTGCACTTCAGTCAATGAACTTTAACAGAAACCAATGCATTTTAACTGAATTTTTGTTTATCTCAAGGAGCACATTTTAATGGAATCAATACATTCTTGCTAAAAGCCACATGAATCCATTGGAAAGCATACATTCTTACTAAAAACAATATGCAGCTTTATAATGTCTGTATGTTTTAGGGTAAGCAAAGGCATACATTTTAGCCATAACCAATATATTTCTGTAGGGCTGATACTGCGAAAGCCTTGTTTCATACTGAAGTCATTTCATTTGTACACAGTTTAATACCATATTCCATCTTCCTAAGCCGGTGGGTCAGACTAAATGAAGACTATTATTTATATTACTAAAAGTGTAAGCATTTCCAGAAATTACATTAAAATAAAATTAGTTTTAGAGGTTTATATTCATTGAGGTAACAAAAGCTACTGGAAGAAAAGTTTCGAATGGAAAAAGTTAAGTTCCTTGTTTATAGTTTTTGTTTATATATATTCAGTCAGATATATGTATTATAGTTAGAACTCAGTTGCTGAAACTTTAAAAATTCTTTTCCTTTTTAATTAAATGCCTACTGGGAGTGGATACCCTTCAGAAGAGATGAGATGTTAAGGCATTTAGAAATTTACAGCCCCCAAAATATCTTCTTCATTTAGCCAAATGACAGACCCTCATAAGATTCTCTCAAGAAATGATTTTTTCCTCTCAAATGTGTGAAATAATAGAAAGTTACAGCTAATCTAAAATGCATAAAAGAACAATGAAGAAAATAAATATAAATAATGACAGCAATAAAATGACCAAAGGAAAATACTAAAGAAGTGGTGTGTGTGTGTGTGTGTGTGTGTGTGTGTGTCTTGTTGTATATCTATAGTTACCATTACAAAATTCTCTTAGGTTGGATGAAGACTATTTTCTACTCCCACATTGGCTTAGTGTTCTTCATCTTTAGCCCAAACAGAGATGGGGAAGGCATCACATTTTATACAACTAACATTTTAAAAGTCAAATGTGCTTTTTATTTAGAGAATGGTTGCTTATATCCCAAGACATCACTTAATTGGGAGAGTAACCTTGTTCTATAATTTATTCTGCTTCAAATCCGAGGGTAGTTTGCTTCCCCAGACATTTTCATTTGCCTTTTAGCTTTCTTGGCTAATGACATTTCCAGGAGGTGAAAAAAAAAAAAAGAAGAAAAGATTTATGCTATAATAAATGTTTTAGCCACAACATACTTCCATATACATACACACATACATACATACACATACATACAAACAAAAATAGGTGCGTCCATACAAGCATGTATACATACAGACAAACAAACAAATGTTTTCAGGAAAACATGAATCATTTTTGAAAGTAAAATACTAAAATAAAACTTCCAACCATTTCTAGTATACTTGCTTGCTATTTATATAATCAACAAGAAAATTCCCAAAACACTTAGTTGACTTTCCCAATTAGGAATGGTATGAAGAATAAGGGGAACATCTATATTCTCACTAAATAAAGAAATAAAATAAGAAAAGAAAACTCTATGGAATCAGGGCTAAATCAAAAAATAATGGAAAAAAAGTCCACTGTTGAAGCAGTTTCATTGAAAGCTCTTTGGCTTTGAAGTTTCATTGTGAACCTGTGTTCCTTGAGTATGTTTTCGTCTCTATGAAGATTCTAACTTCGGAATGGTTGTTTTGTCCAGAGCTTACTTTTCCTAATGAAGCCCCACTCAGATGCAGAATTGTACCATACAGATGATATTTATTTTTACAACCTATCTCCATACTTACCCATCTTCCATGTGCAAGTTCCAGAAGCACGAACAACATGAAGTATCACACTCAGTTTTTTTAGCCCATGATTTATGGTCTGAATTCTCAATCTAACTTGCAGTTCAGAAACCGAACTCCCGTCCGCCATTTCTCCCACCATCGCACTATGCTTCTTCGTAGCTGAACGGGCGCTTACTCCTCTTACTTCATCCTCCAAGCTCCAAGCTCCTCTCTGTGCATCCTTCTCTCTTACATTTCAGATTCTATATCCATATCTAGTCTTCACTAACTCATTCTAAAGGAGCTTTGATCACTTTTAAGTCAGGTATAATATCCTTTAATCCAGTTAAGGTTGTGGATAATGGTTACTTCCTTCACAGATTATACCTGTAGGCTAGTACTTTCCATTTATTAAGTAGCCACTAGGCATTTACTATACTGGCTCTTTGTCTTCACTCACATCACGATCCCATTTCTATTTTCAAACCTTCTCCATAACTGCCCCATCCTGAATTTACCTTGTCAAGTTCTTCCTCAGTCCTTAGCAGCAACAATATTGAAATCAGTTTGCCTAACACTTTAGCTTCAACCAAGACAAACACAGATAAATCATAGATCTACACATAGCTTCGTAGTCCTACCACATTGGCTTAACCAGTCCTCTGAGCCCCATGTACAGAGGCAGGACAGATAGTACATATATGTGTGCCCAACTTGAGGCACTCTAGACTAAGCAGATCTGCATCTATGGTGTTAGCCACAAGCAATTCTATCACTCTAGGGACAGACTAATCATGAGAATGTCCTAGAAATGACAAACCATCTCACCTTTATACCCTAGCTGTCTCCAAAAATATAACATTCTCTACCTTTCTTGCAAATCATCACTTTCTATATCTTCCCAAAGATAACTAATAACAATCATCCTTAAAGCCATCAATATTCTTTGCTCAAAGACATAGGAACTACAGATCTCAGACAAACATTCCCACATATACTTTCCTATCTAACTGAGATCTCACAGTTTGTCAGTCCTAGTTTCAAGTTATGCCAGCATCTTCAGCTTCTGCTGGACCAAGTCTCACCTCACCCACCTTTTCAACTGGCCACCAGGCTACCTAACCATTTTCCTGTCCAGTCTTTCACAGATATATGTAAGTAGCATTGGGAAGCAACCCTTGTAACAACATAGATAGAGTTCAGTCAATTTTGTTTCATCCACGTTTAACTGTATCTTCACAGACCTCTGAAGACTTTCCAGTCTTCAAGCACTCACTTTATCCTCACCCACAATGACTTCTTCAAATCTCAGGTTCCTGTAGGCCCTTATAACACAATACTCAATCGCCTCCAGTGTAGAGAAAAGAACCACCTATATCAAAGACCAACCTAGAATTGGTTTCTTCTGACTTTGTTCCATCAGTATACAATGATTCCTCCTTATTTTTGTCACAAACAGCTCTTGCTCCAAAGAAATTAAAGAGATGGCTTATTCTGGAGCCAAATAAGAGTGACCATGGGACAGAAACATACATTTAGGTTTTTCCTAAAATACTATGTTTTCATATGGTAACAGTTCTGTGAAGTATTTGAGAAGCAGAGGAAATACTACTACTACTACTACTACTACTACTACTACTACTACTACTAATAACAATAATAATAATAATAATAATAACTTTTCAAATATAGTGGTGGGCATATCAAGTATACAGGCAACAGAAAAGTAAAGAAAACTCTACTATAAACCTCAGATGGTGGAAAGAGGAGGTATGTTTATACATTCCAAAGAGTTGACTTAATGGTTCCTTACAGAAGAGGACAGTAAGTGACTACTTAAGAGGCTAATGATACCTACTGGAATTGGGAGCTGAACTTGAAACATCCTAGCCTCTCTACATCATTGAAGTTATAACCAATCAAATGAGTCTGTGAAGTCCCACTTTGCTTCTGTAAGCAGTTCTCATGCACAGAATCTGCCCCATCTTCTACTCTTCCAAGTGTCACTTACTCTGGTCAGAGAGTCATCATCTCTGGTCTTTCTATTGCTACCCATCTTTCTTTTTGAGAGTGATTATTGGTAACTAATTATCACTGGGCTTATAAATTTATATAATTTGTAACACATGATATTCGGCAAACTTAAGTGGAGTACATATCTGCCCTTTTCTAAAATTCCCACCATTTCTGGATTTCCCAGACTTTTTGACACTGCCTTATTCTAGTGTCACTCCAGACAGAACAGGACACATACTGACTTGACTGTTCCCCCCGTGGCATTCCTCATTTAGCCTACTGAATATTTTTCCAGCCTATTCCATTTTTTACTGCCTGTAACTGTCTTAGCTATATATACCATCCTCTCTTGCTTAGAATTGTATGTGTTTGTTGTAGATGTTCTTACTTATTCACCATACCACCTCTAAGTTCACCATTTGTCAAGAAAAATGTAAGTGGATAAATATTCAAATAAATCTCTAATAATCTCTTGCAAAATAAAGTACAAACTTTAAAAAGTATCACCATCATTCCTCGTTTTTTTCAGCTTGGTCATCTTCCAGCATATCTCAGTGACCATCCTGCAGATTCTTTCTGTACAAAGGCTACTTAAGCTTCCCTGGTCCAAAGGCCCTTTGTTCTTATTCTCTTCTCTTGCTCATCTTTCTATTTGTGAGCATACAATGAACTGTCACTCAAACTCCAACACAGAATAGTTATCATCATCTCCTTTGAGACAAACAGATAAGACTCCATCATAATCTAAATATGTTAACTTTTGTATCAGCTAGCTACTCTTCTACTTTGTTTTTTTTAATGTAAAAATCAAAATATAGAATAGAGAATGCCTGATATAGTACTAGTATGTCTGGATACATGGAAAATTTTGAAATCACTAGTAATTTTACCATTGCTGCTGTTGCTCTTCAGTGTTCATCTTAATTTCTAGGATCTCTCATTTATTCTGTAAGTATTTCATGAATGAATAATTTATCATTGTTGTGTATATATATGATTAAAAATCTCTTGTTTTGACAATGATTCTATTATTTATTGTTTCCTTCCAATAACTTCTAAAGTAATCTTTCCAAAGAGATATTCATTAAATTTTTATTGATTGTATTTCTTGGTGCTTTTTTATTTCTGTGGAAAATAGAAGAATAATTATTTCTCATATATATTAGCTTTCTGCATGACTGGCATTTACAATTTCATGTACATAATAAATTTATAAAGTCTATGTTTGAATTCAACTAAATCTTATTACTTGCTATTTAAGAGACTTTCAATAAGAAATTAAAGTCTGGGCTCTTTAAAGTAAGCCAGTATAATGCATTAAAACTTTGTGATTTGTGTTTAAAGCTTTTGAGATTATCATTTCTGTGTACAGTCTAATATTAAAGGTCCCATGTTTCAGTCATGAATATTTCCAAATTTTATAACATTTAAGGTTCGTGGGATATATATATATATATATAGATAGATAGATAGATAGATAGATAGATATAGATATATTTACTTAAGCAAGGAAAAGATTATAGGCTCAATCAAACTATGTTTGGTAACATAGCTTTCTATTATGAAGATATAATAAATGATAATTATTTATGTTATTTCATTATAATAGAATGATAATTAGGTCATCGTAAAGAAAATTAATAGTTTTTTGAGATTTTTCCTGAATCTGCATCTACGCTAGGTGACCATTGGGCTAATGATATTTGCTATAGCTTCTGTGCTGACTGTGAAAACGTTTTCCATTATAAATAAGAGGCAATAAACTCATAGTCTGAATTCTCAGACATTGTGAAAAAAGATCATTTCTAAAGACATTGCAACATCCCTTTTGATCATAGTTTCTAAGTCAATCAACGCTAAGTATTTTTACTCATGTCAACAAAATCAGCAAACTCTAACACTTGAGAAAACAGGGAGGCTAACTGTTTAAATTCGTACCTTTTTTTGGTGGCAATTTTTACATTCTTCACATAGTTCTGATCCATAAGATTTTGTCCCATAAATGAACAAGAATTAAGACATACCATCTGTCAGACAGTACCTCATCAGAAAGCATATCAAAGTACTAAAGGAAATGACTATAAAATAACATTTAAAAGGCTGCTGCTGAAGACAAAGACCATTGTCCACTTCCGTATCACATGATCTGAATTCATCAGATCAGTAAAACAGTAAATCAGACTGAGCTTATAGCATTCTCATTTCAGTGAATATTGAATGACTTGATACATGCTTTGAGTGCTTCATCACTAGAACAATGACTGTCCACCTCATCCTGTGCTAGACCTGAGCTCTCACATGCAATGTACTCTTGGAATTTAAACAATATAGAGTACTAACCTATGCCAGTGGCTTTTAAATTATTTTTCTTACATTTGACATTTTATATGAAAATTATAGATGCTATTAAAATGTCTGTCTTTGAAGTCAATTTAATATAGAATTGGACTTGTCAATGACACAGATGACATGGTTACACATGACCTGTCAAAATCAGTAGAGTATGCCCTTTGCCTAACCTGTACTTACCCATCAATTTAAAACTACTTTCACTGTTCCTAAACTCTGAAAAGACTTAAATATTAAGAAGTAATGTATGTTCTGTGCACTTCAGTTAAAGCATTTGCCATAATTGAAGGGACTCTGGCCAGCTCGAGCATGGAGGGCATGACTCTGGCAGGCTTTTTCCTTTCCCATTCCCTGCCTTAATAAAAAACCATTAGATTACATTCCTAAAGCTAGCCACCAAGGTCTACTTATTTGGCCACTTCCTCTTCCTGAGGCTGACCACCAAGGTCCAGCTATTAAAGTTTTGAATCCCAGAAATCAAAATCATCCTTTTGGCTCACCTAATTAACATGCCCAAATAAAATCAAATACCTCATCCAAACCTGAGGTTTACCCCTTTACATTCATAAACTGTCTTTTGCCTATGGGCTATGTCTGTCTCTTCTCTATCCAGAGGCAGTCCTTTGTCACTCTGGGACAAATATTCCAGGCCCTGCTCCTTGTTCCTTCCCACTTTCCCCTTTTCCTCTAACTTTTTTTCTTATTCCCTGACCTTTATCCTTCTAAGGCAAACCTCTTTTATGCTAAATATTTGGTATTAGGGGTCCTGGACCCATACCGTTTCCTACAATAATCACTTGCCAAAACAATAATTAGTCAGACTTGCCATAAAGGACACTTGGAGAAGTAAGCCAATGATGAACTTTAGAAGGTTTTTAGTCTTGTGAGAAATAAAAACTATTCTATGTTGAAAATCAAAACCGTTAGAAGATGGGATCCTTACACTTTAAGGGGTGAGGCAAGAGAATTGCATGTTCACGACCTTAGTATACTACATACAAAAACTATGTATAAAAGAATAAAAATAGGTGTCCCAATTATAGCCCTTTTATGTTTCAGTTATTGATCTATGTGAAATGCTAGATATTAAATAGAAGACTGTGTCAACTACAAATTCTGTTACTTATATCAAATGATGGGTCATTTAATGGAGTTATATCAAAAACATTCTTCTGAGTATACCTGAGAGAAGTGAAACTTTCTAATACCAGAATGATGGAAGAGCCAGACATAACAGAGTAAGCCTGTGATTCCTGAATAAGAGCCTGAAGCAGGAAGAACTTCAGTTCCAAGTCAGCCTGTGTTATTTAAGAGGACTTTGTCTAAAAATCAAAAAACTTTAAAATTCAATTTCTAAAAGGTGATAGATTGAGGTTACCATACCTGAATGTGATTTTTAAAAAATATAAAAGAGTTAATTTTTCTAATGTCTAAGTCTGAGTATCTTTGGGTGGGTCACTAAATGTAGGTTAACCTTCGGGATGAGAAAATATAGTGTGTTCTGTTGAGGTGACATGACAAATTTCAAGGACAGGGACTTTCTTGCTAATTTTTAGAGAAAGATAAGAACAATGAGAAGAAACGGCCACTACAACAATCCAGAGGAAGCACACAGACAGATGCAATATAACGGAGGCTCAGAGACTAGCTCAATAGTATGTGGGACGTCTGAAACCGGGAATGGGAAGGAGTAGAAATCATGGAGCAGGTCATGAACTGTGATGTTTCCTTTAAGTCAAAGAGTTAGAATTTTAGTCTAAACTGAAAGAACTGAGCTTTATTCTAAATTAAAAGAGTTAAGTTTTATTCTAAATTGAAAATGAAAGCCAATTAGAGGATTGGAAGCAACTGAGTGGAGTGATCACATGTATGTTTTAATTTCTTCCTCTCCAAGTAGGAAAGATGGCCAGAAGACCAGGTGCAGAAAGAGAGTACCGTAATTGGACTTTTACAGTGGGATGGAAAGTGGAGGTGGCTTGGCCTTAGTTTGTATATAGAGTGCCAGGCTAATTTCTAAACTGCAAACAGGCTTTCAAAAAATTTTGGTAGATTTCTGGTAGAATTTTTGGGGTCACTTATGTATACCAGCATATCATCTGCAAGTGGTCATATCTTGACTTTCTCTTTCCCAAATTTGTGTCCCTTTGATCTCCTTTTGTTGTCTAATTTCTCTGACTAGAATTTTGAGTACTATATTGAATGGGTAGGGAGAGAATGGGCAGCCTTGTCGTGTCCCTGATTTTAATGGGATTGTTTTGAGTTTCTTTTCGTTTAAGTTCGACTAAGTTCATAGCAGCATTATTTATAATAGCGAGAAGCTAGAAGCAACCCAGATGTCCCTCAACAGAAGAATGGATACAAAAAAATGTGGTACATTTACACAATGGAGTACTACTCAGCTAATAAAAACAATGACTTGGTAAAATTCATAGGCAAATAGATGAAACTAGAAAATATCATCCTGAGTGAGGTAAACTAGTCACAAAAGAACACACATGGTATGCACTCACTGATAAGTTTATATTAGCCCCCCAAACTCACAATGCTCATGATACAACCCACAGACCATATGGAGCTAAGGAGTTAGGAAAACCAGGGTGTAGATGCTTCAGGTCTGCACTGAGAGGGCAACATGATTATCACAGGGGGTGGAAGGAGGTGAGGAGCTAGAAGAGAGGAGGGGGAGAAATAAGGGGGCAGTAATAGATACTGGAGGGATAAGAGAGAGGTACAGAGGGTCAGGAAACTGAATAATAATATGTGTGGGGTGGCAATAAAGAAATGGGGATAGCCACTGTAGGATCGCAGATGCCAGGGAAACAAGAGGCTCCCAGGACCCAACCAGAATGATTTTAGCAGATAAGAGGAGCTAGAACCTGTAGAGACTACCTCCAGTAGATAGGAACTGCCCTGGGTCGAGGGATGGGTCCACATACCCATCTCAAAGTTTTAACCCAGAAATGTTCCTATCCGAAGGAGGAACAGGGACAGAAAATGTAGCAGAAATTAAAGGAAGGGTCACCTGGGGACTGCCCATCTGGGAATTCATCCTGTCTACAGACACCAACCCTAAAACTGTTGCAGTTGCCAAGAGACACTTGCTGACAGGAACCTGGTGTGACTCCTCCTTGGGAGGTTCAGCCAGCAACTGACCAATGCGAATGTGGATGCATGGAGTCAACCATCAAACTGAGCTCAGAGACCCTGGCTGGAGAGCTGGCAGAAGGACTGGAGGAGGTGAGAGGGATTACAACACCTCGGAAGAACAGCATCAGCTGGTCAGACAACCCAGTGCTCCCAGGGACCCGACCACCAACCAAGGAATGTTCAGAGAAGGACCCATAGCTCCAGATACGCAGGTCGCAGAAGATGACCTTGTCTGACATCAATGATAGGAGAGGGCCCTTGGTCTGTGGAGGTTTCATGCTCCAGTGTAGGAGGATTCTGAAGGGGTGGAGTAGGAGAGGGTGGGTGGTTGGGGAGCACCCTCACAGAGGCAAAGGAATGGGAGGAGAGGGAGGTTGCCTGATGGGGGTCTTGTGGAGAGGTAACTGGGAAATGGGATATAATTTGAGATATAAACAAATGGAACGATTTAAAAAAAAAAAAAAGAATTCTGGCCATATAATCACAGAATAGTGGCAAGGCAAACTCATCATTTCATCTGAATTTTAGCATCACTAACCATGAGATAGAACTGATTTACATTGGGTCATACAACCATTGGATTAGATTTGGAATGTAAGCCCCAATCTCAGCTCCATTGGTACTACCCTATAATAACACTTACTAACACAGACTTAGTATCATTACTGGGCCATGCTGCACTTTTAAGGATTAAGGAATTTTTAAGTGAATGGAAGAAAACAATACTGTGCTGGTTTGAATAGGAATGGCCCCCATACACTCATGTGTTTGAATGCTTGCTCCATAGACAGTGATATTCGGAAGTGTGGTCTTGTTGGAGAAGGTTGTGAAGGAACCCAGTTCCTTGTTGAAGGAACCCAGTGTGGAACAAAATCTCTTCTGCTGCCGCCTGTGGATCGAATGTAGAGCTCTCAACTCTATCTCCAGCACCATGACAGTCTATATGCTGACAAGCTTCCCTCCAGGACAACAATGGACTAAGCCTATGAAACTCGATTTCAGCCCCAATTAAATATTTGCTTTTAAAAGTGTTGCTGTGGTCTATGTCTTTTGACAGCAATAAAACCCTAACAAAGATTTATAGAGTTTTGGGTTGGTTTATTTGTCCTTAACATCATTTTCAAGTTAACGAGTTTCTGAAGCTCGCTCGACAAGGAAACAATGAACATGGCAAAAACCACAAGTGCTTGCACAAGTGTTCTTTCCATAACAGCAGTTAGTCCATCACATGGTGCTTTCCTGACAGAATATAAACAGTTATCTCAATGTCACTAGCTTCACAGATAAATCCACATTTTTCTTAAATCCACATTTTTCTTGTTCATTTCCGAAATACCCATTGAATATCTATTTGCAGGCACTGTAACAGATTACAGATTTAAACTTTAATGTTATAGTCTCTGCCTTCTGGGAGATTACAATCAAACGGGACGATCAGAACAGATGCACTGGAACATAAAGGACACAGCAACTATGAATATTTTCTTGGCATTTAAGGAAACACAAGAAGCAGAGACTCTTTCAAACGTGGTCCTATGAGGTGGTACTAAAGTGGAAAGAATACTCAGGGAGAACAAAACAGACAAACAAAAAAGCAAAGGAGCCTTGGACATATGTAAGCAACTGATCTGTCCATAGGTTATTAAGTGTGGGTCTAACCTAGAATACAGACAGGAAAAAAGATAGTTAGGACTATTATAGCCTCACAGAACTATGCTATTGCCCAGGAGCTAATAGATATTAGGTAAATAAAAATAAGTCTCTTTCATAGAACATCGTCAGCATATTGAAAAGGGTAAAATTATTGCATAAAATCTAATGTTATACAAAATCAGTGCTTAACCTGGGAAGTCTCCTCTCTAATCACATTGGAAGGTCATGACAGTAACTTATTCAGATTATGTGGTGACAGTTCATTCCAGATCCTTTTAAAAAATTCCATTATACCCAGAACAGTGACTTGAGAATTTAATTTGCATCTCCAAAGCTGTATCACTTTACAGCCAGTACATGATTTGATTTTTGTCTGCGGAGACCAAAACAATGATACCTATAGACAGAGGTTGACCAGCTGTTTTTTATTATTCATTGGTAATCTTCTAGATTTCTCTCTCAGCTTTTCTCATTATTTCCACTGGTAGGTCTCAAACCCAGGAGGAAATGGATGTCTAACTGAGGTGCCTATTAACATATCAAAGTGAACCTGGCTGCCAAGATCTCCCAGCATCCCTCAGTCTCTACCTGTAACAGGGTCCTTCTTGCTGGTATACCCCACTCTCAACCCTGACCTCTCCTGCTCTTCTCCCAGCCGTTCTTCCCCATATAATCGTCATGTTGGCAACACTGGTCTTTTTGCCCTTTTTACCCATTTTCTCTTTTGGCCTCTTGGTCTCCTGATCTCCTGGCTCACACTCTCCCCTCTGCCCTATCTTCAAATGGCCTGGCTCAGGGCTGTATTTACTCTGGACCTTTCCAGATGCCTCTGTCTGTACTCTCCTTTTTATCAACGATAAATACTCTCCCCTGGTCATACCTAGGAGCAGTCATGTCCTTCCCTGTAATTCTATTTTTTTTAATTCACCAACCACTAATTACATTACTAAAATACAACATTCTATCAATATATCACTGAAGAACCAGCATCCAAATGAATGATGGTTCTATTTGCATGCTCTTAAGAGGTGTCATTTTCTTTTGATCACAATGGTCACTGTTATTTTGTCTGTTTCATTTGTTTATTGGTACTGGTGACCATCAGGACCTCACACACACTGCTCGCTCTGTCACTGAGCTACACCATCAACCTCCAAACTTGACTTTCAAAACCAAGAAATTAGGCCAAACAACAAAGAAAAATAAATTATTAAACCTAACACTTGAAACACTGGGGGTCTACTCTTTATGCATTCCATTACACCTTATGCTATCTTCTAATATATTTTCCCCCTGTTATGCCATTAGCTCATTTACAAGAATATATATCTTGCTTATCTTACATCCCTAGTGCTTGGACCAAGGCCAAGTTTGCATAGAAAAGTGAAGTAAATGAGTAAAAAGATTAAAATGCTTCATGATATTTGGCACCTGTAGAGCATACATCAAATCTTAGCAGGTTGAGAATACCTCTAAACGCAGAGTGTTAGCACGGAGAAATCATTAAAGGCCTTTGGGAGAACCCCAATCAGCAACAGACACTTCCTGTGCCATCTGAAGACAGAGTGACAGAAGATTCTGTCTTCTGAGACCATTTATTCATCTTTGAAAGGCATAAATTAGAAAGCTGTTTATATTACTGAGCTGACACCTCTGGCTTCCTCCCACAAATTCTGGTTGTATTCTAAGAGATTTCTGTGAATAAATATGTCCCTCAGAAGATTATTTGTTATTGATTAGCAAACCTTGTCTATGCCATATTTCATTTTACACCAAAATGTTACAAGCCCTAAGTGTTCACAGTAATAAATTCTAATAAAATATAACTAAAACCCAATCGAAAGTGCTCAGCACAGCAACAGCAAAGTGATAGCTTCTTTCATAGGATTCTAATACTTGTTTAACAAAAATTCTAAAACCGGCAGGTACTATGGTTTGTTCCTGTAACAACTACTTGGGTAGCTGAGGTAGGAGGATTAAAAGCTCAAGTCCAGTACTGACAACACAGCAAGAAAGTATTTTAAAACAAGAATTTATGTCAATGAGCAACACTTGCTTCCACATGCCAGGCCTTGGATTCAACACACAACTTTTTGGGTAGCTGAGGCAGGTGGATCAAAAGTTCAAATCTACCACTGCCAACATAGCAAGACACAGTCTCACAAGACAAAATTTAAATCGATGTAGAGCATTTGCCAACCTCATGCTAGGTCCTGAATTCAACCCTAAGTCCTCAGACCTGAAGAGAAGCATAAAGGGAAGTGAGAGCACTGTTGTGAATCAGAGAGTGTTAACAACACATCCTCTACTTTCTGTAAGTGAGGGCACAGTGAAGCCACAGAATGAGATCACTCCATGGATAGAAGCAAGGTTTACTAGGGCCTCAAACTTCCAGACTCTCTCTGGGGAGATAGAGGAGGTATGGTGGGAGCAGAGAACAGCCACCAACAATGGGAAGAGCCTTGTCAGTTTTAAGAGGACATCAAGTGGTAGGGGATGTGAACCAGAACAGCCTAGGGGATAGGGCAGCAAGAGATGAGGTGTGGACCAGAACAGCCTAGGGATAGGGCAGCAAGAGATGAGGTGTGGACCAGAGCAGCCTAGGGGATAGGGCAGCAAGAGATGCGGTGTGGACCAGAGCAGCCTAGGGGATAGGGCAGCAAGAGATTCGGTGTGGACCAGAACAGCCTGAGGGCTACTGTGGGGAGTTTGATCAGTGGCAGGTTTGTTTGGATTAATCAGAAACTAGATGTTGATTGGAGATAGTTAGCTGTAGGGGAAGTAATGGCTTTTCTGACAAACAGAAATCCACTTCATAAGATTTCTGAGGAATGCTGAACTTAAGTTTTTGTTTACCCACTAGCAATCCTTCTGTTCACCCCATCAGAGTCCAGCCTGAACTGAACCCACTGATGACCTTATCAGTGACACTGCCATTTGGATCTAATAGTGTCCACAGCTTACTTCCTTAATTTAATTCTTATGGTGAAAACATACAAGAAGTCTGGGGAGATGGTCCAATGGATATAGCTTGCAGTAGACAGATACTTGCAGTAGCATAAAGACCATAATTTGGGACTACCAGGTATGGTAGCTATCTAAATTGTACCGCTCAGGAAGCAGAGATAGAATATTCATGGGGAAGCGCTGTAAAAAGACTAGCTGGAACTGGCAAACTCTGGGTTCAGCAAGAGACCCCACCTAAATAAACAAATAGAGAGTGACCCAGAAAAGCTTTTACAGCAAATTCAAGCCTCCATAACAATACACACAGACACAAACATGCATGTGTACACATGTAAACAAACATACAGACTTGCAAGTATGCCATACACACACACACAAAAAAAATTATGATCACCTATGTGTGACATTCCTGAGTTTGGAGCTGGTTTGCCAAGCTGGCTTGGATACCAACAGTAGGAGGTAACATAATTATCCTATCTAGACAAGCCATTGGCATTTCTCTGTTTTTCACTAATTAATTATTTATTCACTTTACATTCTTATCTTAGACCCCTCTCTTCCCAGTACCCTCCAGACTCCTTCCCCATACTCCCTCTTCTTCTCCTCTAAGAAACGGGAGGCCTCCCTGGGCATCACCCTACCCTGACACAATGCATTACTTTAGGACTAGGTACACTCTTTCTTACAGAGCCCAGACAGGGCCAGCCCAGTTAGGGAGACAGGTTCCACAGGCAGGCAACAGATTCAGGGACAGCCTCCACTCTAGTTTTTAGGGTACGCACATGAAGACTAGGTTGTACATCTGCTACATATATGTGTGGGGGTAGGGGTGAGGTAGGGTAGTGGGCTAACCTCGAACCATACTCATTCTTTGGTTAGTGGAAGGAAGGCAACTATTTTGAATTCAAAAACATTTACAGGACTGCATTTATTTTGACGAATCTGGCCAATGCATGGATCTGAAGAACAAATCCTTTGTCAGCAGATACGTTGCTTGCCTCCAGGTATGCACTGTAAACTCTGTATTCAAGGATCCTTGGCTCTGTTTTTCATAGCTAAGTAAGCTAGTCATGCAACTTTTCAGAATCCAGCATTCTAACTGAGAAAATGACCATAGTGACACTGACCTTGTAAAATATAAATGAGAATAAAATTGAGTCACACGTGTAAAGCCAACGAGAGCACTGAAGACAACTGAAGGTACTCTAAAATAATCCAATCAAAACTTATCATTTATATTTTGGAAGCTGACACCAGATTTGGGAGAATAGGTCTGATATACAGTCTCAAAGCAAGTTAGGCTTTGGGTACCTGCTCTCCAGGTCTGTTCTCTGAACACAGCAATCAGCACAGGGTCTCCAGGTCTGGGCTTTTCTCACACTGGTTTGAATAGAAAATAGCAGCTAAGCCATCTGCTTGTGCACAGCCACTCTCTAAGCCTGTGTGAATATGAAAGAGAGGAGCCTAAGTTCTTTTTCTCTGCTTGTCCATCCTCTGGTGTCCCTTCACATGTAATTGCTAAGAGCAGTCACATGAAATGTAAATCTTCATTTCTATGTAGCCCATCTGCTCCCCTGACTCACCTGCACATAAAAGATGCTTGTTAGGATTGCATCTCAGTTTTGAATGAGCAGGCAAGAACTGCTCCCATCAATGCTCTTTCACAGGGGGTACACGTCTCCCCAACAGGACTCCTCCTGAGGCAATAATGTATCCCCTTCCATTAGTGAGAAACAAGGAAAAAACCAGTCGGAGCTGCTTCCCAGGGACAGGGGCCCCTCAGGCAGGCAGATGTGCTGTGTATGAAGAGAAGTTTTCAAAAGCGTTCCTCCTTCTGTGCCTGGGGCAGAGCAAACAGGGCTGGGACTATCAAAGCCAGCTGCTGGCCTCCAGGGCAGATGGGCTAGCTACTGGATTTGACTTCCTGTTCTTGTTCCTCCCCCGCTACACTTGGCTTAGTTCTATTTTGTTTCTATTTCAGCATGTTTGCAAAGTTAATCTTCAAATTTCTCTCCCGTAATGTGTAAAAGTGAAACAGGAAAAAAAAATTGTCTAATCAGAAGTGAGTGAAAAATGAATTAAACCATCAGGGAAAGGCTAGGCATGCTGAATCCTTTGTCTTAGATGTTTCCTCTTGATTTTAGGCCAACACTCAATTCCGTAAGTACTAGACGAAAGTAAATATTCCGTTTTCCTTTCTTCTTTTCTACAGAAATGGAGGACAATAATGATGTAGAAAGGAGATGTAAATTTAGACCAACACTGTTTTTTGCACGACTTTCACACTCAGTATTACACAGATTGCACGTATGAAATAGTAGTATATGGATTTCTCTTAGGTGTTTTGGAAAGGTTTGTATCAATACAATATTGACGCTGAATTGATTTATGACTTTTAATGTGTTTATTGGTCCTTCATTTGTGTATTTTAAGAACATCAATTAAACATAATTCCTAGTGAGTATTTAACAAAGGAATAGCCTCTATTTGGAGTATAATAGAGGGATAATAACTCAGCTCAAGGGAAAACCTAGGATGTCTCTATTAAGCCTATCAGAAAGCATCAGAAGAGCCAGTGCAGGTGAGCCTTCTTTTCATCTACTTTTCATAGATTTACCTCATAGTTGACCTGAAGAGAAGAAGTAGAGAGGGAGAAACAGTATGGAATAAATCCTTCCACTAGTCACAAGCTCACTAATGAAGCCCAACTTCTAAGGAAGGATAAATACTTCTTACCTTATCACTTAGAACTAGAGGTGACCCCAATAAAAGATGAGGTCTTCGAGAGAGTTGGTATGCTTGAGATCATGAAATAAGTACCTAGATCTTCATCAAGATTCTGATCTCAGATATTCTCTGTATTTTGATTAGTTATGATTTTCTATAATGGTCTTCATCTATTGCAAAGAGATGCTTTTTGATGAAAGCTAAGAAATACATTTATCTAAGGATAAATATTTAGAAGGCAGTTAGGAATCATGTTGGTTTAGCAGATTGATGATAAAGGTTCACATCTAAGATCTATGACCTCACTAACCCAGAGAAGTTTGTTAGGTTTTCAGTACCAGACATGATTTTCCCACTATTGAGTCCAGTTAGACAACTATTGTGGAGCCCAATGGCTACACTAACAGGACTCCAAGAAGGAAACTCACAGAAGGCAACCGCTGCAATCTCAAGAAGATTTAATTAGTCCAATGCATTGGGGCGGCTTGCTCATGCAGAAGAAGCGGCCAAGAATGAACTCCGGGCAGAAGCATATATACAGTTTGAACAGGGCAGGTTTTTTGAGCCATAAACTGATCAGTTGGCATTGACAGGCTGTGGGGGACCCTCTAACAGGGAGCTCTGTATGTCTGATAACCCAAGGTTTTTCTTGGAACCATGTGTCTTCACCCCTTTTTTGGAAAAGGAGAGATCTTGTGGGTTTTCTTGGGACCGTGTGGCTTCACCCTTCTGGAAGTGAAGGGGTGGGGACTTCGCACTATAACTTACTGCCAACTCATCAGTGCCACTGTTGTACCTGTAGGGATATCTAGATGCTAGTCATTGTTGAAGTTCATAGATGTCCCAGTTGGATAGAGCCATTTGCTGTGCCCTTTTCTTTGAAGTACATATATTACCTTCTGGCACCATGAAAGCTAGTTTTCAAGAAGGATGCTTTCACAAAAGATCATGGGCTGTTCAGAGACAAAGAATTCATCTGCAAACACAGCTCCTACACCTAAGGCTCAGAAAACATCATGAAAGAAAGGGCAAAAAGATTATAGGAGGCAGAAGACCAAAAACTCTTCTCTATGATCATTTCTCCTAGAAATGACAGGGAAAACTCAGGATCCTTCAACAGCCTGAATGCTTAAATAGTACCTGAACAGTAGCAGTAACATCAATCAATAGGCTAATGTGGAAGGGGAAAATCTCATGAGACCCTACCCCTAAACAAAAAAACTATAAGCAAATAGCAATTGTATTTTAACAGGAAAAAAAATTAAAAGATTCTGATCATATCCTTAGCTCTAATTGGCTGTCTCATAAGACACTATTCTCTTTTCCTTCCTAAGCCTCCATTTTCTGTTCTGACCAGACTGTTTTTCATGTTCTCTCTGACACTAATGTTAAGTGGTTCAATGACAAGCCATAAAATCTGATCAAAGGATTGACATTTGGAGACCTTAATGTCCATGTGAACCATAAAAGGGAACTTTTCATGTCGCTTTTCACTGGTCACAGTTTCATTGTCAATGGAGACATTTAATACTCTTGTTTTAAGTATTTGTGCATACATACAGAAAATGCCTCAGGTAGAAACAAGGAGTATAAAAGGGAGACTCTATCATCTATTATCAGGAGTATGTCAATGTGGTGGGCTACATGTCACTTGAAGAATGATGGATCTCCTCAAGCTGGTCAGCTTCTAGTCAGCTGATATCCCAATCATAGGGAAAAAGAAGAATAGGGCACAGTCTAGTAATTAAAGTGCACACACATGCATGTGTGCATAAACACACACATGCACACACACACACACACACACACACACACACACACACCAGAAATAGAAAAGGAAGGAATGATGAGAGACAAAAGAATGAAGCAACATTCCAATCTTAGCCTCAAGTCACTTGATATCTATGACTATCAACAGACTTGGACATAGATATGGTGACTTCTCCTTTATACATAGAGACCAGAAATTCAGAAGGCTACAGTACCTGCTTAGACTCATTCCATAATTAAGTGGGTAAAGTATAACTTGAACCCCATTATCTGACTAAGTCCAGTTATGCTGTGCTCTTGCACAGTCAGCTTTGTAAAGTAGCATTCTGTTAGATAGCACATATGCTAACAGTTATATTTCATTTTACACTGTGATTCACTGAAATGTTACACAATTAAAATAACCCAAAACACTCAAGGTTTTAAAATCTACTTAATGATCATATTTTATGTCTTTTACTATATAATAGACTTTTTTCATAATTGCAGATGGTAAAAGTTGTTCAATGCCAAAGTGAAACAGTAATCTGTACTTTGTGAGTACTGAAGCCTCGGAGTAAAAGTGGAACAGTTTATTTTACAACTCTGCAAAGCTGGGCACTACTGTAAAGACAAAAGTGTCTCACGTGTGGATTTGCAAAAAACCAGTGGTTGTTATATTGCCTTTCCCTGCACCGTCTAGTTCCCATTGGTGAGGTTCTTCAGAAGGTTCAACCTTCCCAGTGTGTAAGTATTACCCCAGAATGACCATAATACTGGCTCAGGAAGTGAAGCCTTATCTACTGTGTATCTTGAAATTTGAGATTCCCAATTAGTCTCAGTGGGCTCAGTCCATAGACGCCTGTAACTTTGTAACTCTAGAATAAACTGAGGGGACCTAGATAGACCAATACTGGCTGCTAGCTAAGGAAGACAGGGACCTAGTGCTCCCTGCTTGTCTGTGATTCTCTGACGAACTATAAATACATCTGATACTGAAAACAATTATTTATTTATTATATTTACATCATAATCTATAGTTGGAAGAAAATTTTACTAAATTGTACTAAATTATTTTAAGCATTATTTTTCTTTGGTTTGAGGGTGGAAGGACAGACAGTTCTTCGTATCCACTTCTACTTTTCCCTACAATACTGTGAATGTTCTAAGAGAAACTAAAATTCTGCTCGTTCCTAGTTATCAGTGTTAATATGGATCTCAAGACCAACTTGTCAGAGTAGAGATGAGTGAAGGGAGGTGTGTGTGTGAGAGTCAGGGAGGTGTGTGTGTGAGAGTCAGTTGTGGATTGTGTAAATGACTGCTTTTTCTGAGTGTATTGGAAAAGAATCAGAATCTCAAACCTACAGATTTCTCTTTGGAAATATGAACTAGAGCTGTTGGGAACCACCAGGTAAGATCTATATAAATAGCAAAGACTACCCAAGAAGTCAGAAACAAGAGACAAGGAATCACCGAGCTCTGTGGGATCGGTTTCAACTTACTGTTGGGACCTAAGTGACCCAAATTCATATGACAGTCCAACTTAGCAAAGACTTTGATAGTGACACTCATTGTGAAGTATTACTCGCAGGGAAAATGTGGCTCTGCCACCACAAATTCTGCAGGGAAAACCTCATGAGGGAATGAAAAGATGGCACAGCAGTTAACAATGCATACTGAAATCTGCTTCTCAGTATCCATGCAGGGCAGCTCACAGACTACCTGTTACTCCAATTCCAGGGGATTGTATGCTCTCCTATGGCCACTAAGAGAATCTGCACTCATATTCACATATCACACACACACACACACACACACACACACACACACACACACACGAATGCACACACGCACACACACGAATGCACACGCGCACACACACGCAGAGAGACAGACAGACAGACAGACAAACAGACAGACAGACAGACAGACAGACAGGGACAGACAGAGACAGAGATAGAGACAGGGCAAGGAGAGAAGATAGGCAGGCATGGAGGGATGACTGATAAAAGCATTAATCTCAGGTCTGTGTAAAGCAAGGAAAGAGAAAGCCTATGCAATGTTAGGGGATTGTAATGTGCTTTGATTGTGGTCTTTCTGCTTAGTATGTATTGTTGGTAATCTTAGGTATTACAGGAATTAAAGCCTTCACTGTGCTATAGGGCATGGGGCTCATTCCTCCAACTGTATAATGGAAAAATGGCATTTACCCCTCAGGAACATGCTCAGATATTGTCACCACACTCCGAACATAGGTCTGATCTTCTACTTCCAGAAAGTTCCAGAATATCAATACATGTTGTTATAAACACACAACTATCACTTGAGCATGCCAAACTGTCATAACCAGACTGGAATACATTTGACTGTGAGCCAATGATTATGCCCAGAGCTAAGTTTCCTTAAGATGAGAGCAGTCTTACCAGACTGAAGGAGGCAGCTCTCACGCTGCCACCGACAGCCAACAGCAGTACTTGCTGGAAGGACTGTCCTATGTGCTTTGATGGAGGAAGAAGGCTCAGCAGCTCCCGACAAACAGCCTTGCATACTCACAACTCATTTTAAAACTGCATAATAATACAAGGCAATGCATGCAATGTGTATGTGTAGTGTGTGTGTGTACATATATGTGAACATGTGTGTGGTGTATATGAAGTATATGTGCATGTGTGTGTGTAATGTGTGTGCAGTGTATATATAGTGTGTATCATGTATGTCTTACATATGCCCATATTAGGTATGTGTGTAGTGAATATGCGTGGGAGGGAGCACATGTCTGGAAGCCATAATTGAATTTCAGGTGTCCTGCTCTGTCACTCTCTGCCTTATTCCTTGACACAGAGTCTTTGGATTGAGCCTGTAGCTAGGCAATGCGGCAAGTCCCAGAAATTCTCCTGTCTCCACCCAGATTTTTAAACATGAGTTCTAAGGATTCAAATTCAGACCGTAATGCTTGTGAAGCAAGCACTTGTACCCATCTCCTCAGCCCAACAGATAGTTTGTGACGACTCTGTCCTGGACTCCACAGCTAGCAGCTGTAACCCTTGCGTCCACTGCTACTTTATTCTTCCTCACTGACATCGGTTCTCTGGTTCTGCACAGCATTAACACCCAGCATGTGCATAACAGAGTACTTAACCCACTCTCTGCCCTGTGGTATTTGTGGAAATAACCCATCTCCCTGTCTCTCTAAGGTATTAATAGCATTCAGAAAATATCTCTGTCTGCCACTCCAGACTTCCTCTTTACTGTAGACATTCAGGATTCCGAAGACTGCACAGCTCTTTCTAGGTCTTGGTGAAAGACCGGCCCTACCACGAACTGCTCTAAGGCTGAATAAGCAATGTGGACAAATAGTCTTGGTCAGAAGAACAGTTAAGTCCCTGGACCCTAGAATAAGCAGTAGGAAACCCGCCTCCACAGGAGTAGGGACCTTTGAGCTCCCAACAATAAACCCTTCTGATGTGATACAACGATATAAAGCATCACCCAGAATTACTGGTTTCACATTTAGGGAGTGAATTGAGAATTGGACAGGAAAGCAGGCAATAATCACTGGCAGGAGCCAACAGATCAGCAGAGATCATGGAGCGGCGCTGTACCGGAAAGAACGAGGAGTGTTAACAGAAGATACTGCAGGGCTGGGCACAAACAGGAATTAAGGGAAGAAGACATTTCAGCAAAAAAACAAACAAACAAACAAACAAACAAACAAAAAAAAACAGGGAAGGGGGAATGCCAGCCCTCTCAAATCTGAAATGGGGCCTCAGGGACCTCTGATGACTGGGTTGGCACTTGAAGGAGATCTTGTGCCATCTTCAAGGACCACACAGAACTCCAGTGCACCAGGAGGAAAGCCGATGCTGTTATGTAGACAGGAAAACATTAATTGCTTTATTTGTTTGTTTGTTTTGTGTGCAGTTCGGAACTTTTTAGGTTGTTTTTAGGGAAACTGTCAATTTTAAGAGAAACTGTGAGGGAAATGGAATCTGCTTGCCAGATGGAAGAACTGGGTGGACTCTTGGCCTGCCAGCCGGCTGTGGGCGTAGCAAAGGAGGGAGGAAGAGAGGAAAAAAGTGACTGTGGGACCGCTCAGATGGAGGACCACGTGAACTAGTACACAGACACACACACACACACACACACAGACAGAGAGACAGAGACAGGAGACAGACACACACATATACACAAACACAGAGGGAGAGACAAAGAGAGAGAAAGAGACACAGACAGACAGACAGACAGATGCACACATACACACACACAAGCACACATGCACACACACACACATGCACATGCACACACTCACACATGCATGCACACATACATAGGAGGAGACCTGCATTTTACTTTAGCCAAAAGCCAGAGTAACTGAGATGCCCAGATGTTTGATCTTATAATTTACAGCAGTCAGTCAGGCTTGAGACTACAGATTTAAGGGGACCACAAAGTTCTCCTTGTGTAAGAAATGGGAATGAAACCAATAAGCAGCAAGAACCATCTTTGTTTAATATGTATGTGTTCTACCTTTTGATCTTTGATGTTTAGAGTCCTTCTTGCCCCTCCTACACATCCACATAGGGAAGTGAACCCAGTTTTTCCCATGTGGAAGGCAGACTACGTACTGCTGAGTCTCATCTCCAGCTATATTTTTACTTCTTATTTCTGGAAAAGGTCCCACTAATTTGACAGGGTGACCTTGAGCTTCTATCCGACTGCCACAGCTGGCACTGCAGGTCCTTTGTGTTGTTGTTACAAAGATGCTCTGATGCCTTATCAGGGCACTAGGACTCAAAGGTTTCTCTGGAGCCATAATACCTTATGTGAAAATCAATTTTAGTCTGCCTCTGCTTTCTACAATCCAAAGGCGATGCAAGCAGAGAACATATATGCAGTTTTACGAGGATCACGTTAGAATCTACCTGGATACAGATATTAAAATGAAGAAATACAAGCAGAAGTCGGCTATAATGTGC
Organism: Rhabdomys pumilio; assembly: GCA_030674055.1. Lineage (NCBI taxonomy): Eukaryota > Metazoa > Chordata > Mammalia > Rodentia > Muridae > Rhabdomys > Rhabdomys pumilio. Next base: position 8,711,408 of record JANHMN010000009.1, on the reverse strand, counting down.
TATTGCACATCAGAACTGCCAGAGATCCTAAGTGTATACTTCAGAGAAACTAGTAGAAAGGATTTTTCTAAATGCTGTTGGTGAGTGATAAACGCTCAAGGAGATAGACACATTTCACCTGTGTTGATGATATTCAGAATTTGTACGATTTACGGGGCAAAAAGCAAAAGAGACGGACAAATATTACAGAAGAAAAAAGTCTGAAATGCAAAGCATCAAAGCCTTTCTTTCAAGATCAACGGTGCCAGTTGACTTTTTAAAGATCTAAAATCCTGTGAGAGGGGACTGGCTTTTCTCTGAGTGAGGTACTGAGGGTTTTCACATGTGCATTCATGGTGGTAAGGGACACTTACCAGGAAAGTTTATTGGGTCACAGGCTTCAGCAGACACACTTGGTCATCTTGGTCAGTGCAGTATCTGCATAAGGTCCTGTGCTGAACCCTTAGTGGAGAGCATTTCTACAGAGAAAAAAAAAATAAAACCTTTCATCCTCAAAATGCCTAATAGATATGGAATATGCAAAACAAATACAATGGATATTTTAGCTATTCCCCAAACTAAAAGCAAAATATGCTAGAATAATCTAAATCTTGAAATAAACAATTAGGTGAGATCCAATAACAACTTGAAACCAAAGAAAATGAACTCATTTTGAAATTGGTCCTTAGCAGGTGTAATGAAGAAGATAAATTTGAACAATTAGAAACTAATGAAGATTTTGTAAAAATTGCTATTTACAATGAATAAATGAGAAGGTGTCTGGGAAATGTGATCATATATTAAAAATAGGTCTAAATGACAAATGCCATAGGCAATTAAGAAAATTAGTCAAGAAACTCAATTATCTTGGCATTATTTTTTAAAATTGTTATAGCAGATTTTGTATCTGCAACATGGTACACATAATCAGAAAAGGATTAGAAAGAATAAGCTCAGATATTACCAGCTGGTGATTTTTTTCACTAGTCATACTAATCATTAAAATTATAAGGTTATCATTCAGCGCATGGCCAAAAGTGACAACAGAACCACAATAATTATGAATGCATTTTAAAGAATATTGTTGCCTCAACATCAGATGTAAGAACTTATGACAATTGATTTTTCACTGTGACTATAAAATGAATATATATATATATATATATATATATATATGTGTGTGTGTGTGTGTGTAGATGTGGAAGCTCAAACATATTTTATGTTGATCACATTTAACCCACTTGTTTAGAAGCTAAGCTGTATAAATTGAACTTAATTTTTGGCAAGGGAAAACTTGTAATTATCCTCATATAAAATGAGTTTCTGATGAAGGATCACTGTAATGGGCCAGAAGGGTAATTTCCATTCGTCCATGCCCTGCTATTGATGTCAAGACCAAGCTTGCAACCCTTGATTATGTCTCTCAACAGTGAGAGCAATTTTAGGATTTAAGCTTTCATTGCACTGGGAATTGCTAGTATTAGGGTTGGTAGAAAAAGAACCTATCTAAAACCTCAAAGGCAAGCGAAAACATAGCTTTAAATGGGAAAATTGGAGACAAGTGTTTGAAAGGAAAAGAAATCGTTAATGAAGATAAATGAATAGATAAAAGGCGGTGATCAGTAGAAGGATTTTCCAAGCCAGTAGCAATCCTAATAAATTATTCACTAGAGAGATGCCCAGGGCCCATGGAGAAGTGCCCTGTCTTTACTCTGGTGCTAGACTGGTCTGCATAAACACAGGGCTGGCCATAGGAAGGTCAGATTGGGGAAAAACTACCCTCACTTTGCTTGAGATGGATGGTGCCCTGTGTCACATTCTTGGGAAGTAAAACTAAACATGGAGACTAAAGGGATTATGACAGTCCCACTGTGTGTAACATTAAGCACCATATTTCAGAGTGCACTTTCATATTTAAGATAGCTGTTAGCTTCCATCTCATTTCAAAGAAAAAAATCTGTTTTCTCTACCAAAACAAGCAAATTTGAAAGGTATGGACATCAATTTGTCCCTCTATCTTAGATATTTTGTGTCATTTCATGTACAAATCTTAGTTATAAAATAGAAGTGATTGTAAATATTACATTTTGAGTCATGCCAGATTAACAAATTCTTGCATGTTATATGCGTTACTGACTCCCATCATGGCGGTTATGTTATGTTTGTACACAAAAACACATACAAACACACACACACACATGGATCATGTGAGAAATATTTATTGCCCTGTACTACTATAGTAGACCCAGTAATAGAGTGATAATAAAGCATTTCTCTGCACAAAGTATTTTTATTTGGAGCGGTCAGTTGTGGGGGAAGAAGATAGAATAGCTCTAATATAGAAAACAAAACAAAATCAGGACACATACTTATCAGGAAGCTTCCTGGGGGTGGGGGAAGCAGAATCAGAGTCTAAGATAAGAACAGAATCATGCATAGAACTTAGAAAGGAGAGAGCAGGTGCTCATGGGAAGAACAACCTGAACAGAAGAGTTATGAAGCTCCAGAAGAGACTTTCGGTGTGGTTTTCTGCAGTGGTGTATATTTTGGATTGGGTAATGGGAACTGTGTGATTCACGAGTACATTGTGTGATTGTGAAGGAGGTAGGGGTAAGCAGGTATATTGACATCTTTTATTTGTCTTTAGTTTTGATTCGTTTTGAGACAGGGTCTCACTGTGTAGTCTTGGCTGTCCAGGAGCTCATAGTACATCAGTCTAACCTCACATTTATAGAGATCTGCCTGCCTGGGTCTACTGAAGCTGGCATTAAGGGTGTGTGCCACCACTCCCAGCATGGTGCAAGTCTGACTGACCAGTAAGCTCCCCAGATTCTCCTGTCTCTGCTTCGAGGCTCTAATGTTAAAGGTGTACCTCCCCACTCAGTCAGCATTTTTAAATGTAGGTAGTAGGGATCTGAATAAAAGTTTCATTGCTCATGCAGCAAGTGCTTTAACCACTTTCCACAACCCAAAGAAAGCAAATCTCAAATGCTCTTACACATACACGACAGCGTCGGGCCTTTCTCCAAGGAGCAACAACAGCTATTAGTGTGAGAAGACCAAGGTCAAACACGGCTCAGTGTCTGTCTTTAGTCACAACAACTACTGTCCATTTGTCTCTAGTATCTCTACGTTCAAACAAAAGATACTAGATCCATATAACCTTTCGATCATCACAACAAAGTAAGGAAGAAAAAAGAAATGCTACCAAGATACTCCAAATAAGATGTCAAAAGGTACAGCTACTTAGAAATTATAGAGATGTGATTGGGCTTTAAAAAGTTATAGAAATGTGATTGGGCTTAAAAAATAAATTCTAGATTGTATGCTTGCAGACCATGGGGGGGGGGGACGGACAGGGAGGTGTATATGCTATTGGACCCAAACTAATTCAATAATCATAAGTATATTTTGAGAAGGTAAAGAAAAGAAATCAGCAGGCCTATGGCACAGGCTTGTGGTCTCAGCTACTTAAGGAGACAGAAACATCACAAATGTAAGGGCTGATTAGGTTACAAAGTGACCTCAAGGATGTCCTGAGCAATTTGGCACAGTCCTGTCTCAAAATGTAAAATAACTTACCTAGTATGATCAAGACCATAACTTTAGTTCCCAGTACCACTGGATTTTTTTTCCCTTAAACCACTGATTTGTTTTTCTTTCCCATGAATAGAATTAACCAGTGGTTTGTCTTACAACGCTATAGCAACTGCACCAAAGGAAGGGGATGAACTTAAATAGTTATCTTAGTCAGCTGTTTTGCTGGTGTTCTATGGCCCAGTTTCAGAAACTGCAGATCAGGACCCCTATGAAGCCACATAACTAAGTGTGGAGGTCATAAATAAAAAAAAAATCTGACAACAGTAAAATATATTTGAACACACGATAGCCAAAACTTAACTCTTTCTAACTCAAACCAAGTTAAAGGAACTTCTGGCAGTGCTTGCTCAGTTGGATTGTGCAATGTAGTTGCAGCCTTGTCTCTGAACACACAGCATGCACACTGTGCCCTGTAGATGTTATTACACCACAAAACACCAACAAACACTGCGTTTAACACCTTGACTCTGAAGTAAGACTGTCATGTTATAAATTGTGTTGTTTATTGTGACTTACAGTGTCTTCCGCTCATGTCGAAGAATGATCCTTTAATTGCAGAAAACAAAAACAATATTTTTTCTACCATCATCCTCAGTACATAAGTATAAAATTAGTATATATTTGGGTTGGATTGTGTTAGAAAGTTTGATTTTAAAACCTGCTTGTTTGAGATGAGGGGAGTTAACTTGATTATAAAGTACCTGCTGCATAAAGGTGAGGCCCGAAATTTTCTAGCACTCACTTAAAAAGCTGAACATTTTAGAATACATTTGTACCCCTAAGACTAGGGGCATAAATGCAGAGAGATCTCTGGATCTTGCTGATTAGCTAGACTAGCCGATAAGTGTGCTCTTGGCTCAGAGAAAGAGCCTGTCCCCAAAAACAAAGTCGGGATCAATAGAGGACAGATACCCAGCATGCACCTCTCCCTACCCCCATGTGCACACGCACTCACTCACACAGCATAACAATTTTAAATGTTACTCTTCCAGCTGCCGGCAAGAATTTAATTTGTTAAAAAAGAATGAAATACATTCTGGCTTAATGTTAGAAGAGATTTCTCAGCCATTTCTGAAATGCAGTGCACATACTTCTTCCATTTTGTACTATGTATTTATGTAAAATATCTTAAGAGTTAGTATTGCTGCGATGAAACATGATGACTAAAAATAACTTGGGGAGGAGTGGGTTTGTTTGGCTTATGCTTCCACATCTCTGCTCATCGTTGATAAAACTCGGGACAGGAACTCAAGCAGGGCAGGAACCTGGAGGCAAGAACTGAAGCAGAGGCCATGGATGGGTGCTGCCTCCTGGCTTTCTGTCTATGGCTTGTCAGCATGCTTTTATATAGAAGCCAGGAGCACCAGCCCACTCTTGGCAGCACAGCTTGCAATAGGCTGGGCCCTCCTACACCAATCAATAGTTTAGGAAACACTCTAGACTCTTGTTGTGGAGGCATTTTCTAAGCTGAGGTCACCTCTTTCTCTGATGACCCTGGTTTGGGTTAAGTTCACATGAAATTAGCTAGCACACAAAATACATAAAATTTCAGTGTGACCAATTATAAAGTAAAAATAGTGATCAATTCTGAAAAGCATCAATGGTGTTCTATATCTTCCAGTATTAAACATTCAGTTAGAATTGAACTATGTAAAAGAGACAAGCACACCTCATTTCTTTATTATGCACTTGTAACTTTCATCATTAGTAGATGGTAAAATCATGTATATGATGTATATGTATATGTATATGCATATATATATATATATATATATATATATATATATATATATATATATCCGAGTCTGTTGCTAATCCACTGGGGAGGGCCAGAGCCTGGCTTCTGTTAAGGGGGATGATAAATTGAGTCCTTAAGTACTGGCAGAGGATCTGACTTAGAGATAAGAAATAAGAAAATTAGTTTGCAATAGAATCTCTAATGATTCGATGGGATTGAAATCTGAAGGGCTCCTGCAACCCTGATTACTTTTTTATTATTATTTTCTTGGCAGCTTATTTGGTATATCAGCATGTTTTGCAATTTTCACCCCGCAGTCCCTTCAGTAACATCTTTTGCTTGAGTGAGCAGTAAATAACAAGGAAAACCAGGGACAATTAACTATTATTGTAGTGCTATGACTAATGAAAATTGGTACATTGCACTTTGGGGAAAGCTTACTTATTAACATGCCTGTGGGGGGTAGGTTAATGTTGCTACTTTAACTTTGCTTAGGAGAAACCAGAGTGGAATAACTTAGCCAAGGTTATCCAGTGATCTGTGGCAGTCAGAATTACACAACAGAGTTCCTCCAACCATGGCTCCAAGCCACCTCATGAAGAACAAGGGCCTCGGCAGCATCCCTCAGCTAGGTCTCAGACTATAAACATAGACTCCATTTTGGCATAATGCAGCTAATTAGCTGGTTAACATAAAACGTATGTATTAACAAATGGAGCTTAATTTTCCCAAAGCTTAAAAAAGTCTTAGTTGAGCGTTTTATATGTTTTTAATCATACTAATTCCTCTCCAACTTTTCCCTGATTCCCAAAACTTTTCATACTCTTATTTCCAAGAACTGTGAACTAAACAAAACTTTAATAATCAAAGAAGAAATTATCAGTGATGAGATGACAGTGCAGCCGAAGTTTGATGGATGTAAGAATCTATTAGCCACCGAATCCCATTGTCTACTCCCACTTATTTTCATTAGTTTAACCAACATTCTCGGGACTTGCCTAGCAGCTGAGTTTCTGTACTGTTAAATTTGGAACACACACTGAAGCATATCCTTATGTAACAGGAGAGAACATTTTACAATAGTGATTGGTTAGCTACGGGAAAATTCTGAGCAAGCTTATCGCACAATTCAATTTTTGTGATTGGTGGTTGCAACAGTCTGGAAGACAAGAAAGGAGACATTGCAGCAAAAGGTTCAAAATGAGCCTGGTGTGATGGTGCAAACCTAGAATCTCAGCCACTGGGAAGCTGAGGAAGGAGGTCAGTCTCCACGCAGAGAGGTCCTACCTCAAACACAAAACAAAAAGAGCTCAGAAAGGATTTCCCTTTTCTGAGAGAGATATTAAAGACTTGAACTAGGTCACTGACCATGGGGATAACAAGTTGAAAACAGAAAAAAGAGATTTATAGTTACAGGGAAAAACAGTCAAGGATGCTGGAGTGGACGGATGTAGGAGTCAGGAGATGGGACAAGTACACTGGCCAGGCTTCTGCTTAGAGAAGAGAACTGAGTGGGAAAAGGTAACATTTGGTGAGACTGGATTCATAGGAAGCAAACCAGATAGGGGCTGAGCATGATGCAAAGAATTTGGGTTGCAAAGTCTCCTTATGCTGAAGTGTATTGAGTTTGAAATTCAGGAAGCATCCAGAAGATGATTGCACTGGATGGTATTCCACATAAGTCTAGACGTCAGGTGAAAACTCTCTTCCAGCCTAAAGATGTCAAAGCAACGCCACCCAGCTTTTCATCCAGATGTTGTTTGATCCTAAATGAAAGTTAAAGTCCTCAGAACTACAAGAACTGGGAAAATTCATTTCTTTTCACTTTGACATTGCTTTTTTGGATATTTTTTAAGCCGTGAAGAAGCCATATACTTGATGAGGACTAGGAAGATATTTGGTTAAATATCCAGCTGTGGCCAATAAGCCCAGAGTCATTGACTGAAGCATAGTGATAGGCAATGCATCTCACAGATGTTTCTCCTGTCCTTCTTTTGTTTCCACTGCCTTTCCTAAGTTTCTTTAACATTTTTCTTCTCTCTTATCAAAATCACTAAGATAAAAGTTACCTGGAAAACATTAAACAAAAGCAAAGAAACAAATTAACATAATGATTATTAGACTGAAGAACACCACATCTTCACACTGTAAGTATTCAATATGTATTATTTTTCATACCCACTTTAATAGATCTAAGTACTTTTAATATCTTCTGAAGAATGAAACCGTGTCTGTAATAATAATCAAATAACAAGTTGCAAGAAATCAATTCTAAACATACCGATTCATTTTGCATTGATGTAACCTTGACAATGCTCTCCGAGGAAGAGTGCTCTTTTTGTTTTCACTCAATGTGTCAAGAGATTTAGATACAGCAACTGAACCTTTTAATTTTTAATTTAAGAAAAGTTGTTTGGGAAAAGTTGTCTTTTGAAATAAACCCAAAGTTGATCACTGTTAAGTTTAGAAAGGAAAAAGAACCAAATAGCAGGAATGTTGGTTGAACTTTAACAGATCCATTCTCAGTTATTTCAGAAAGCATGTCTTTAAACTGAAAAAGTTGTCACTTTGCTACACTGTATGACTTGACTTAGTCAATTACATCTGGACTAAGAGTGACACCATGTGGTACAATGTTGAAAATGTTTTAAATCTTGGTTTGAAAGAAGTTACAGCACTATAAATGTGTGGGGTTGTGGTCATCATGGTTTATCATCTGCCTTTGAAGCAAGATATAATACATAAAGTACAATTTCAATTAATTCATTAATAAACATTTCTTCTCCAACACAAACCAGATCCAAATAAGATGTTCTATTTGTACAACCATGATCAATACTCAAATAAAAACAGTAAATGCAAGTAATTAATTTTGTTTGTGTATTTGGAAAAGGGCTGCATGAATTCGGTATGCTACAGAGGCAGAGACTTCTGTCTTAGAGTTTCAATTGCTGTGAAGAGGCACCGTAATCAAGGCAGCTCTTATACATGATAATATTTAATGTGGAGCTCACTTATAAGTTGAGAGGTTGAGTTCATTATCATCAAGGCAGGAACATGGCAGCTTCAGGTCAGGCATGGTGTAGGAGCTAAGTGTTCTGAATCTTGTTCCAAAGGCAAACAGAAAAAATTGTCTTCAGGTAGCTAGGAGGAGGGTCTCAAAGCCCACCCCACAGCGACACACTTTCCCCAAGAAGGCCACATCTCCTAATAGTGCTACTCCCTGGGCGAAACATCTTCAAACCATTACATTCCACTCCCTGGCCCCCATAGACTTTCATCACTTGCCAGTCATGATCGTATCAATTCTTCAAAAAGCTCTACCATCTGAGGTCAAATCCTTTTGTTTTAATTAAGTAGACAAAATTAACAGTCTACCTAAAAATATCTGTAAAACACTTATTCAATGTTATAATACATACATAGATTAAATGATATGTTCCCCGCTGAGATGACAGTGTTTCCTCCACAAGCCATACCCCATCTAACAAAAATCACATCACCATGCATGAGAAGCCTTCTTCTGAATTGCTGGTCAGGCTTGTCCAAGAGACTCCTAAAACATTATAGGCATTATCATTGTCCTTGGTTGTTTCCAAGAGGCAGAAGGTAAAACCCTATGGCTGAATACACCATGTATTTCACATACAGGGGACAGAGACCCATGAGCTTCAACTGACCTAAAAGCCTCCCTTCAAAATACTGGCTTTTGTGGCACCAGAAGACAAAATTCAAGCTTCCAAAGCAAGAAAGCAATCGACTAATAATCCTACCCACCTTTCATGCTTGTGAACAACGATGACAAAGACCAGAATGGCACAATAGCCCTAAGGTTATTCCCTAACAGGGAAATTGTGCCTGTTACTAGAAGCCTAGCCAACTGTCCAGAGCTAATGAAGTCATGGATCTTGGAGAAGAATCTACAACTACAAATCCTATAATTCCTCACCACATTCTCTCCTTATACCCACAGATAAGTAAAGTCCTCAGCCCACATCAAGGAAACTACTCTTTGCAACTAGCAGAGACCGTTACATAAAACCACAATCAATCAAAATGCAGGTTTCTGAGGCCAGTCCCCACTACTACCCCTAAAACACAACTCCTGAACATAAATGTCAGGGGTGACTGTTGAAGAGGGAGTCTGAAGACAGTAAGAACCAGAGAATCAGGAAGTGTGCTGTGATATTGCGTCTACTAGGAAGCGATGGCCCATATCCATAACGTCTCACCAACATGACTGCCTAAATGTGAGTCCAGCAAAGATGACACTAATGAATGTTAATGTAAATGGGGCCACAGCCCTAGACAAAGTATGGCAGGCAACTAAAGAATTCTTAGGGTAAGAAAATGATCCTACCCAGGGAAGAGCACACCAATTGCTTATACTAAGCTGTGATCCCTTAAAACTTATTCATACAAGGCACATTAAACACACTGAGTATGTTGTATTTATGTATCTAGGAAAGTATATAAATGTATTTGAATGTATTCTTGTTACAGTTGGCTCTCGGGGGCTCACGTTGTAGCTCATGTCCTACTTGATAACATGCAAGCCCTTTTTCCTGTGCTTTTCTTAACATTTACTTATGGAATTAGAAAGTAAATTCTCCAGTGAAACAAAGAAGCTGAATATTAATGATGAATATTAATTCAGAATATGAAGTACTAAAAGAAAATTGAAACTGCCCTCTTCAGAGAATTTTAAAATTCAGATTCAATATTGTATAGCAGTTAAAATTCTCGAAAATAGGAGAAATAATTACATGTGGACTTAGGTGACTTTTATGTACAAAATTCTGAAGATCAATGTTTCTTTCTCCCATTAATTGATTTATTTATCCACTTTATATCTCAATGACAACCCCACTCCTCCCAGTCTTTCTTCACAGAACCTTTGCCCCCTTCCCCCTCCCCTCCCCTCCCCTCCCCTGCCCTCCCCTCCCCTCCCCTCCCTCCCACCCTGAGAATGGAGAGGCTCCCCTGGGGACCAACCCACCCTGCCCCATCAAGTCTCTGCAGGACTAAGCACCTTCTCTCTCACTGAGGCCAGAAAAAGTAGGGGAACAAGATCCACAGGCGTGCAACAATGTCAGGGACAGCCACAGTTCCACTTGTTGGGGGAGATCAGTGTTTCTCAACTTGAGAAACATCATGTTCAGCTTTTCAGATGTAACATTCCATCTTGTCAGAAAAAAATGTACTGATGCACATAAAATTGATAACGTAATTTCATGGAATTTGAGCTCCATAAAGTCCATGCATAGACTTATTGGATTATCAGAAGTAAAGTTGGAACCCCACATCCAAGATATTTGCTTGCAATTTTAAGGAAAATAAAAAGATTGACTACCATGCATCTCTTAAAGTTAGATCTAGTAAGGTAGACAAGGCTGCAATACCAGTCTTCCAAAGCAGGTATGCATGTATAAATGAGAGAAAATCACAGCAGGGGTAAGAGTCATATAAAGAATACACACACACACACACACACACACACACACACACACACACACACGAGTGCATGCTTGAATAGAAATATCAGCTATAGTTAGAAAGATACATATGGGGATAACTGCACAGATTAAAACTAACATGGCTCTGGCATGTGTATGCGAAGCAATTCTTTGCGTGTTATACTATAAAGCATGTTACTGGTATACCATACAATCCTACAGGACAAGCACTTATAGAAAGAATCAATTCACCTTAAAGAGATGCTTATTAAACAAAAAGGAAGAGCAAACACCCCCAAGGACAGACGGAATAATGCTTTGTTAACTATATTTCCTTAATGTTGATGCATAAGCAACAACAGCAGCTGACAGACACTCTGTTATCAAGGAAGACAAGGAACGAAGACAACCAATATACTATCAGGATGTGCTGACATTAGAAAGGAAATATGCAGTCATTTTAAGATGGGGACATGGTTATGCTTATGTGTCTACAGGGAATGAATAAAATATGGTTACCAACAAAACTTACAGAAATTAGATATGACCAGGGAAAAGCTATTATCAACTGAGACATGAATGTCTCCACAAAACAAACAGCCCAGGTGATTCACTCTCACAGACTATCTCAGTTACTGATTTCTCCAAAATATGCATCCAAATCAACTTCAAAAAGGCTAGCCCAAATGATTAATCACACAGAGACTGGATAACACAGACTGGCAAGCAAAGGTTACAGCTAGCTTTTTTTTTCTGACTAACCATCTTTCCTCTTGATCCCCAAACAGGAATTCTTCACCCCAATTCATCAGGAAGCAATTATAAGACCATCATCCCAGTTCTTTAAGTTGAGGGTAGATATGTTTGGCAGTTTTTGTGTTATGATAGTTATCATCTAGGATGGTGAACTATTTTTGGTTATGATCAGAGATTAATAAAAATTTAAAGTTTTGTTTGAATTATTGTACATTGATAGAAATTTAAATTTTTTGTTTAATTATTATATTGATAAAACTTTAAGTTTTTTGTTTAATTATTGGATATTAATGGAAATTTAAGGTTGTTTTGTTAGATTATTGTTTCACTATGTTATGTATAAGCTGTTTATTTAAATGTGATGTACAGTTTTAGTTTTATGGTTCATATTATTTCTATTTTATGTAGCTTGTTAATGCTAGAGAAAAGGACAATTCTTAAACAGAGAAGGGGTTATGAAGTGGAAATTTATGGTTTCTTTAAAAACTCAGTTAGGTCATATAATGTTTTGCTGGGGCACAGAGATGAAAGAGTGTTTTGCTGAAGCAGACACCGAAGAGAGTATGTTTTGCTGAAGCAGACATATGAGAGGATGTCTGATGTCTTAAAAGACTATAAGTATGGCTCCACAGAGACTGGGAGAAGGCTCTGTCTTTGATTTGCCTCTCTCTGCCTCACTTGTGTTTGCTGATGATTCTCTGACATTGGTTAGACTTACCCAGTGTTGAAAATTGCTGCTTGTTGCGACTCTGTAGGGAGTAACTCATCAAAGGACTTCTCATGATATTCTGGCAGCTTTTTGCCATTGCTGATTTGTGAGTGGTAACTGCTGAGAGAACTGGACTGCGCCTACTACTCCAACCTGAGGTAAGACTGGACTGCTGACAATGAACATTGAAATTGTCCCCCAAAAAACTATTTCTAAACAGGTCCACATCTCCCTTTGTCCTATTAACCTTTCTTTTCCACCACCTCTAGTGGATGGTGGGCTAGAAGGGAGGTTGAAGCATTTAAGAACCCTTATTAAAGTAGCTTTTGAAAAATCTAAGCCAACACAGATATTGCAAGGAAGACTGAGCAAGAGCACCGTGAGAGATAAAAGAGAACTGAGTACAAACGCTTACAATGGAAACAGAAATTCTCTTTGATTACGTACCCAGGTCTGAAACATGGGACTAAAAGTTCAAGTCAGTTAAACTAGGATCCATGATTACTCATTTTCTTCTCGGAGAAACAGAGTATGTTCAAGCCTAAAAGGCCAAGGACACAAGGATGAGCTATTTGTTCAAGGAAAGACAATTTTCTTAAATCAACCTGTCTTAGGGTTTCTATTGTTGCAGTGAGGCCAAAGCAACTTGAGGAGGAGAAGGTATATTTGGCTTATACTTCAACATCATAGTCCATCACAGAAGGAAACTAAGACAGAAACTCAAACAGAACAAGAGCCCAAGGTCAGAAGCTGATGAGGAGGACACGGAGGTGCTACTTCCTAGTTTATTCATCTGGGCTTGCTCGGTTTGCATTATTATTGAAGCCAGAAACATCAGCCCAGGAAAGATACCACTCACAGTAGGCTGGGCTCTCCTCATCAATCTCTAATTAAGAAAATACTCTGTAGAATTGTTATGGAGGCACTGTCTCAACTGAAACTCCGTCCTCTCTGGTAACTCTAGCTTGTGTCAAGTTGACATAATACTAGCCATAACACAGCCACTGCTCTTTGAAGAAAAGTACTCATATAGTGAATAAGGTAAAAGTTTCAATAATTGCTTTGAACTTTGAGATACCTAGGATACATTTTGAATCAACTGTTTTAGCCATATAGGTTTATGGCATTCCTTTCCAGCCAGTAGCCCCTGAGACATTTCAGAAAGCCTGTCATGGAATCAGGAGTGGATTCCCCAAGACAGAGGAAGAAACAAAAATCCTGGGTCAACCTTGACATCCTAATATTTATTTGTTATCATTATTCTCTGGTTCCTATTGAGATTAACTTTCCAATAAAATTGAAGCAAACACAGACACACACACACACACACACACACTCAGGCAGTTTTTCAGAACTTTCATGCTTAGCTTGAGAGGCAGCAAGAAACCAAGAAAGAATACTATATTACTTAAGGGGAGCTTTCACAGGACTGAGTGGGTTCAGTTCTGGCAGTTCTGAGACCGCCAGAAGGGTTAAACCTTGATCTACGGTGTCTGTTAAATCTGTAGAAAGGGGCTGGCTACAAGACTCTACCTTCAACCTGAAAATGTTTGGGTACTGGTGGTGATAGAAATCTCAGAATGGTAGAAAGCATCTTGTTTTTCAGGACAACTTCTGAAGCTTCCTGTTGGATTACCAGGTCCCACAGGCAATAGTTCTGGAAGAAAAAAAAATCATAATCTGTTACAGTGAGCAGACAGACAAGAGCTGAAAGAGTTTATTTCCTTACACATCCACCTAGAGGGTGAGAATCCATGGCTTCCCCTGAGATTTTGACCACAGGAGTAAAATACCCTCAGGCTATTCTTTTATTGGAAAAAGCATAGAAAGAAATATTAAAGCAATACTGTACACTATGATAATCAATACCAATTATCAGCCCGATGGTTTCTTTGATTCTATGATTCTAGTGACCCAGAAATTCAGAGTAATGCCTTTGAGAAAACTAGCTCGTGTAATATTTGGACTGGGAAAAGATTTTTCTCTTTGCATATTGGTATAGTTGGGTCAGGAGATGTCACTGAAATGAAGAAGAGAGTACAGGTGTGAGGACAAGCTAGTTAGAAAAAGATGCAAACCTGTACCATGGGCCTTAGACTACTGAAATCCCCTGTCTTATGTTTACCTGTGGTTCAGTGGAGAACTTCTCACATTTGTAAGGTGTTTTGATAGGCAGGAGTAGAATGACTTCAAATATTTGATTCTCCTGTATTGGCCTCTAAATTGTTAAGACTACTGATGTATGTTAGCATATATCAGTAAATATACCATCATATATGAGGCTCTCACTAACTTTTAAATGAAGGCCTAATACTGTGGTGGTTTGAATATGCTTGGTCCATGAGAAGTGACATTATTAGGAGATGTAGCCTTGTGGGAATAGGTATGACCTTGTTGGAAGAAGTGTGTCACTGTGTAGGTGGGCTTTGATTGAGGTCTCCTTCTATGCTTAGACTCTACTCAGTGTGGAAGAGACCCTTCTCCTGGCTGCCTGCAGAATGTAGTCTCCTCCCAGCTGCCTTTGGATCAAGATCTAGAACTCGCCACTTTTCCAGCACCGTGTCTGCCTATATGTTGCCACGCTTCCTGCCAAGATGATAATGGACCGAACCTTTGTAACTGTAAGCCAGCCCAATTATATGTCCTTTATAAGAGTTACTTTGATCATGGTGTATCTTCACAGCAATAAAACACTAAGATAAATACTATTCATTCAATACCCCTAGCTCAGGTCTACCACTAACAATAATTATGCTAATTGAAAAAATCTGAAAATACTTAACAAAATCCTCTAGTAAATGAGAACATTTGCAAAGGTGTCAGGCAAGTCTTGCAAACTGAGTTTTAGATCCTATAAAATAAAATTAGCATCTGGATTATTCCTCCAAAATCACCCACTATGTAAATATGCAACCCTCTAACTTTACACTAAACTTCCTATTAATAATTTTTCTTTATTTGCACTATTGAAATTTCCATGTCTTTCTACCTCATGTTGACATAAAAACCATGGATTTCATCTGAAAGGTAATAAAATTAGTTTATTCTGAAGTAATTTAAGTGACCATGGCCTGGAAATAAATACCCTCAATTCTACAATCTAATATGGAAGCAGTTTCATGAAGCTGCATAGTTTTACAAAACAAAGAAAGTCATAAAATTCACTGTGCGTACATCAGAGAGGCAGCTAGAGCAAACTGAGGGAAGTCTTTGTACCGACCCATGATGTGATCTGGTGGTATTCTTAGGTTTGGGATTAGTGGAAGCTAGTGGTCTCCTAGGTTAATAGATTACAAAGGTTTCTCTTAGTCATAAGTTATTAGTTCTGACCAGAGGTGGGCAAGGAATTCCTATTACAGAGGGCTAGAACAAGAGCAAGGTAAGACAGTAAGGCTCCAGGCTGCAACATTCTAATCATGGATATATTACATTATTGAACTTATATATATTTTGAAACCCTAGTCAGACAGTCTCTGCAGCCACAATTTCTTTTCAGGAGTTTTGTTCACATTTATTACTACTGATATTTGTCTCCTCTAAGAAAAAGGAAATCAACCTCACTTCATCTTCTTCATGATAGCAAAGTTTTCAGAGTCCTTGGGTTTTGTACAACAATCCTGGTTCCAAACTTTTACCTCTAAAAATACCTTTCTATTGTGCTCTAACTAAGGATTATCGAGGGGGAGTATGGCAAGTACCTAGACAGCTAAATACCTTTCTTTACTAGTTCTCTAAAATGCCCTATCACCCAGCAGAAAAGGGAAACCATTGCTGAATAAAAGAGTGCCAGACATGAACATCTCTACCCTCCATTTGTTTCTCAGGAAAGGGTAAAGCTCGTGTTTTCCAGACACAGATCCAGGGGCTTTTTTCTGGGGACCTGATTCTTAAATCACTGTCCCTCTGCTGGGCTTTCTAACTGGAATGCTCTTTGTAACAGCTGTGCACCAATGAAACAAAATGAGCCGCACAGCCCAGCGGCAGATTTTTTTCTTCAAATTTGCTCCTTTCTCTATTTGAATGTCAGTCTTCTAATTAGGAAGCAGAGCAGAGCAGCCAGAGACCTTGCTTGCCACTGAAGGAGGCTTGCCCAACCTCTTTCCCTGACACAAGGAGAGGCCCTAGAGATCTATTAGCAAAAGTCTTCATTCTGATGAGAAGAACTTCAAAGGCCCCAAATGAGGAAAGAGGTGTCGCTGGAAAATGTTGAAATGACAAATAGTAATATTTCTGCTGACAAAAGACAAAGATGAAACAAATGTTAGAACAGAAAACATGGTTTTATTTTGCAAGCTCTGGCTGGAAGCTATCATCAAAGTCCTTAACGGAAATGAAAAAGGTGTCGATTTAACAGCACACTGGAGCCAACCTGGATTTCTAACGACAAAATTCATCTTTGAAATAACAAAAGCTTATAAAGCAGCAGCAAAAAAAAATATCAATGCAGAAAGTAAAGTATATGGCCCCAAAATAGTCTAGTGCTGCACATTTGTTCGAGAATGTCAGAGGCTCAAGCCACTTAGGGATCATCTGGACAAACCCTTTTATGTTTCAAAGAAGAAACTGGACACAAAGAACCTTCCCTAACTTGCTCAAGGTCATGTAACTAGATACTGATTTAGGAATTGTTAGCAGCTACCTCCTACCTACATGAAGCCGGACTCTAATGGCTACTATCTGCAAACTCACCCTTGCCCAGCTGTCATGACAGCCCCACTCAGGACTGTAGTTCAAGTTCACGAGATTCAATGGCCTAGTGTTTGACTTCTTTTCTTTGAATCAGGCTATGTGCACTGAACCAGTGACTTGCAGAGACCCACCTCATTACCAGTGCTCACAATTGTGCAGATGGCTACCCTCTGCAGTTAGGTCTGGCTGATGTATGACAGCAGGGCAGAGAGCAAAGAGTAGCAAGTAAAAAGTACGGAGAACTAGCAAAGACATGGAAAAGCCTAGAAATTGAATGCCACAGAACTAAATATCTACATAAAAGCATAAAGTTAAAATATGCTTTTCAAATTCTACAGAGTGTGAGCAAGAACCCCTGAGAAGAGATGTGTCTGCAGAGACTGACTGATTTGAAATTCAGGATTACAGAGACATTGGAATGTGACAGGTACAAGAGCTAATTACCTTGTCTTAGGGTAACATAAGCTTCTGCAAGAGCTATACTTTGCCTTTCTCTGTGTCAGGACTAACACCCTATGCCTAACTGATCAAGCCTTTTGAAATCTATTAACTTAACAGACTACTAGCTTCCACCAACTGAAATCCTAAGAATATCACCATACAAACATCGGGCTTCTAGAAAAGCTTCTCCCATCTTGCTGCAACCACCTCTATAACAAATGTATTTTAAGCTTGCCTTGATTTCTGTCTTTTTTTGTTCTGCAAAACTACTCAACATCATGAAACTGCCTCCACATAGGGATCATGGAATTCGGAGTAATCTGGCCACAGTCATTTAACATGGCTCCAGAATAAGCTATCTCTTATTACTTTTAAGATGAGGGTAGAGGGTTTTGCATTGGCAATTGTGTGAGAAACCCTCAGAATGAGTCGATAAATGAGATGTACTGAACATTTTTGTTTTAGGAAGCGTCAAAGTCTGTGGAGCTATAGATAGATAGATAGATAGATAGATAGATAGATAGATAGACATAGATATTCAGAGAGATAGAATGAAAGCTGGAGAGATAAAAAGTCTCAGAAAAGGGAAAATATAAAATAACATCAACAGTGTTCAGATAATTCAGATAAAGATATTCTGAGAACGAGCTTCAAAGAACTCAATGATAATGTGGAGAAAGTGTACTAAGCAACAGAAAACCAAAATGCATTACTTATGAATACTATTCCTTGTGGAAGCAGAATGCAGTCAAGAGACAATTGACATAAAATAAATTGCTCACCCACCATCTTCTTGGAATCTGTACTTTTCCAAGCCACTACTATAAACTTTTATCCTCAGGAACTCTTCCGCAAGTTCTAAGTTCATGTAGAAGCAAATGTATTCAAAGTTAAGGAGATTTATCTTGTAAGATTCTTGATTTTACCAAGCTTAAAAATGGAACACTGGATAACTATACCAGCTCTTTCTGACCCTCGTTCTGTAGGCAAAGTAGCTTCTTCCATTTCTCAGAATAGCCTCCAAGTTGTTTGATAATTATATGTCTTGCATTTTTTGATGCATATCAGTTGATGAAACCGACATCTACTTCTAACTACCTTTCAAGTGAAGAAAAAGGAGAGCTTTGATTTTCAGTGTTGCCATGTTAGCAAGAAGGACTAAGAAGTACATTGAATGCCCCAAGTAGACTTTGTAGGTCCTGAAGTGAGAACAAAGTTTAAATCGAGGGTTGTGAATATACACATCTAAAAAAACCAGTCCCAGTGATCTTGCTCAGCAATGAGACTCATCCTTATCTTCAGTCTCACTTGTAAGTCTGGTAAGTTCTTACAACTGTGTGAAATATCTTCCAAGAGACAAGTTACTCTTGGACTGGTGTCCTCTTCTTCTCCCAGCAAATTCCTGGGAAATTCTCATTTAGGGAGGATTTATTCTTTCAATAGTCTTACAGTCAGATTAAAAGACAATAGTGTCTCTTTGGAACATCTTCATTTCTGGCAGGCCTGTTACTCCAAATTCCCCACATTCAACTTTAATTAACATTTTAAAAATATTTTGATTTGACTTTTTTATTTTTTAAAATTAAAATATAGTTACTTCTTTTTCTAGGTTTCTTTCCTTCCTCTGTCCCCTTCCATGTTCTCTGTCTTGCTTCCTCTTAAATTCCTGAACTCTTTTTCTTACTTGATATTGTTACACACGCTCACACATAAATGCACAAAAAAACGTAACAACAACTTGCTCAGTCTATTTACGGTTACCTATATGCATATGAGTTCAGGACTGGCAATTGTAGTGGATAACTAAATTGATGGCCATGGTGGGATACTATTTCTTACACTATACGTATTCTCTAGGTGCTTCTCATTCTCTGTTTAGAGGTAGGGCCCCCATGACCAGAGCAAAGCTATCCTAACACAGCAGGTCCTGGATATTCCAAAATAGCTGAAACAGAAGAAAAAGTTCTTAAACCTACTATATGAAGATAAAAGAGAAAATGAAAAGAATAAATACCTTTAAAAATCTGGAAAACACAAACAAACAATTGAAGGAAATGGATAAATCCCTTAAAGAAAACCAAGGGGAGGTACTGGGGGGAACAATTGAAGAAAATGCATAAAACTGTTAAAGAAATGAAAATGAAAATAGAAGCAATAAAGAACTAAAAAAAAAGGAATCATAGAAATGAAAAATTTTGGAATGCTAATAGAAACTACAAAGGCAAACTTCACCAGCTGAACACAAGAGATAAAAGAGAAAATGTCAGGCACTGAAGATGTGATACAAAAGTGGATCCATTTGTGAAAGAAAATGTTGAACCTAAAATATTCCTGACATAAAACATCCAAGAAATCTGGAACACCATTAAAGGATGAAATCTACAAATAGTAGGAATAGAGGAAACAGAAGAATATTAGCTCAAAGTCCCAGAAAATATTTTCAACAAAATTAAGAATGTTGGTGGGTATAGTAGTCCGGCTGTCATCTGTAGCCTCTTTGAGACTGGAGGACATCTGTCTAAGTTCTTCAGTCTTTTAGAGTCTCCATTAATAAGTCAAATATAATTCTAATAGGTCTGCCTGTACATTTTACTTGGTCTTTTTCTTTGAGAAGCTTTTAATATTCTTTCCTTGTTCTATATATTTAGTGTTTTGAGTATTATGTGGCAAGGGGACTTTCTTTTCTTTTTTTTATTTTTATATTTATTGGATATTATATTTACATTTCAGATTTTATCCCCTTACCCCCGTTCCCCACCCCCACAAAGGAACCCCCTATCTCATCCCCCCTTCTCATGCTTCCCTGATCTCAAACTGTACTACAGAGAAATAGGGACTTTCTTTTCTATCCAATGTATTTGGTATTCTCTATGCTTCTTATATGTTTATAGGCATCTCCTTCTTTAATTAGGAAAATATATAAGTTCACACCAGCAAAACGAAAAGAAGAAAAACGCACATATACACAACAATCAAGAACAACAACAAGCAGGAACTCGCAATCATTGGTCATTGATATATCTAAATATCAATGACTTCAATTTCCCAATAAAGTGACAGAGATTAACATAATGGGTATCAAAACATAACCTATCTTTCTGATTAATACAAGAAACACACCTCCTCAACATACAGGAAAAATACTACCTCAGAGTAAAGGGTTGGAAAAGCTATTCCAAGGAAATGGACCTAAGAAATAAACTGGTATAATCACTTTAATATCTATGAAAAGACTATGAAGTCTTTCAAAGCAAAATTAATCAAAAGAGATGAGGAAGAACATTGTGTATTCTACCAAGATGACATTTTAATTCTGAATATCAACACCCCAAACACAATGGCACCCACTTCTGTAAAAGAAACACTACTACAGCTTAAATCACATATTGACTCTCACACAATAGTTGTAGATTTCAGAACCCAACTACACCAATGAACAAGTTGTCAAAACAGAAACTAAACAGAGAGATGTTGGAGATAACTGACCTTATAAATCAAATGAACCTAACAGATACTTATAAAACATTCTATCCAAACACAGAGAATATACCTTTTCACTACCTCAAAAAACCTTTTCTAAAATCAATATACACCCAGACACAAAGCAAATTTCAACATATACAAGAAAATTGAAATAGCTTCCTGATTCTTTCAGACCAGCACAGGTAAAAGTTAGATATCAGAAACAACAGAGCTTATATATTCATGCAAATTGAACAACTCTCTGCTGAAAGATGGAAAGATTCTAGCAACGTTACAGCACATCTGAAAGCCCTAAAACAAAAATAAGTAAGCACACCCAAGTGGAGTAGATGGCAAGAAATAATCAGACAGAGGCCAGGAATCAATAAAATATAAATAAAGAGAACAATAATAGGAATCAATGAAACAAAGAGTTGGTTCGTTAAGAAAATCAACACGACAAACTCTTATCCATATTAACTGTAATACTTAGAAAGAATATTCAACTTAACAAAAACAGAAATGAAAAAAAGACACAATAACAGACCCTGGAAAACCAGAGAATCACAGGACATAATTTAAAACTCTGTAATCCACCATATTGGAAAAGCTAAAAGAAATGGACAATTTTCTTGATAGTTACCACTTAGCAAAGTTAAATCAAGATTAGATGAACAATTTAAATAGATCTATATCCATTAGCGAAATAGAAACAATCATTAAAAGTCTCCCAAACAAAAAGAGTTCAGGCCAGACAGTTCAGGCACATAATTCTACCAAGCATTCAAAGAAGGGTTTATGACCATACTTCTCAAGTAATTCCACAAAATAAATAGACATTGTCCAATTTATTTTATGAGGTCACAGTTGCAGTTATACCCAAACCATATAAAGACTTAACAATGAAAATTATAGCCCAATTTCCCTTATGAACATAGATACAAAAATGTTCAACAAAATACTTGCAAACCAAATCTAAGAACACATCAAACAGATCATCTACCATGATCAGGTAAGCATCATGTCAGGTATTCAGAGATGAGGAAATTGCCTAAATGTGATCCATCATATAAATAAACTGAAAGAAAAAATAAACACATAATAATCTCACTAGATCCAGAAAACTTCTATGACAAAATCCAACACCCTGTCACAATAAAAGTACTGAAGAAAGTAGGAATACAAACAAAGTACCTAAATATAATAAAGGCAATTTTACAGCAAATCTGTAGCCAATATCAAACTAAGTGGAGAGGAACTCAAAGCAATCCTACTAAAATCAGGAACAAAATAAGTTTGTCCGCTCTCTTCATTCAAGTACTGTTCAACATTGTATTTAGAGTGTTAGTTACAAAAATATGACAACATAAGCACATCAAAGGGATACATATTGAAAAGGAAGAAATAAAACTATGTGATATGTAGATGATATTACAGTATGCTTAAATGACCTCAAAAATTCCACTAGGGAACTCATACAGCTGTCAAATACTTTCAGCAAAGTGTTTAAATACAAGAATAACTAACTAAAACAAAACAACAGAAAGAAAATAAAAATAAATCCAACAAAAACCAAACAAACCAAAAAGGTAACACTCCAATACACAAATGACAAACATTCTGAGAAAGAAGTCAGGGGAAAATATCTTGGGATAATTCTAACCAGCAAGTGAAAGACTTGAATAATAAAAACTTCAAGTCTTCAAAGAGATTGAAGATGGAAAGATGGAAAAGATTTGAAGATGGAAAGATATCCTGCTCTCATGTAACCATAGGATTACCATGGTAAACATGGTCAATCTCCTGGAAACAGTATGCATTTGTATATAAGTCTTTATAGACCTTGAAAGGACATTGCTTACCTCCATGTAGAAAAATAAAAAGTCCAGGATATCTAAAACAATTCTCAACAATAAAAGCACTGCTGGAGAGTTTCATCATCCCTGATTTCAAGTTGTACTACAGAGCTGTAGTAATAACAACTGCATGGTATTGACATAAAAACAGGCATGTTGATCAAGGGAATTGGTTGAAAATACAGACTTAAATCTGCCCACCTATAGACACCTGAATTTTGTTTAAAAAAAAAGTAAAAATGGAAAATAGAAAGCATCTTCAACAAATGGTGCTGGTGTAACTGGATGTCTGCATGTAGAAGAATGAAAATAGATTCATATTCATCACCTTGTATAAAACTCATGTCCAACTGCATCAAAGACCTCAACATACACCAGAAATACTGAACCTGATAGAAGAGAAAAAGGGAAGCAGCCTCAAATGCGTTAGCACAGGAGATAAATCCCTAAATAAAACAGAAACAGTACAGGCACTAAGATCAACAGTTAATAAATGTGACTTTATGAAACTGAAGCTCCTGTAAGGCAAAGAATACTGTCAAACAGACAAAGAGTCAGACTACAGAATAGGAAATGCCAACTTCACATCTGGTAGAGGTTTAATATCAAAAATATATAAAGAACTAAAAAAATTAGCTATCAAATACCTAAATAATTCAAGTACAAATGGGATACACATCTAAATGGAGAGTTCTTAATAGAAAAAAGTCAAATACTCGAGAAACACTTAAAGAAACCTTCAATATCCTTAGCCATCAGGGAAATGCAAATCAAAACTATTTTGAGATTCTATCTTATACCTGTCAGAATGTCTAAGATCAGTAACACAAAGGATAGCGCATGCAGACAATACTGAGTATTGCTGGTGGGAGTGCTAACTCATATAGCCATTATAGAAATCAATGACAGTTCCTCAGAAAATTAGGAATCTAATACCTCACAACCCAGCTAATCAGTTGGTGGGTATACTCCCAAAGGATATTCCATCTTACCACAAGGACATTTGCTCAACCATGTTTATTGCAGCTTTACTCATAACAAAAACTGGAAACAACCTAGATGTCCCTCAACAGTAGAACAGATAAAGAAACTGTGGTACATTTACACAATGGAGTATTATTCAATTGTTAAAATTGATATGATGAAATTTGCAGGCAAATGGTGGAACTAGGAAAAAAAAAAAACATCCTGAGTGAAGTAACCCAGTCACTGAAAGACCAATATGGTATGAATTCACTTATAAGTGAATATTATCTATTATGTAAATTATAATCAAGCTACAGTATGTAGACCCAGAAAATGGAAAGAGGAAGGGAGGGAACTGAGGTAATGAATGAAGAGAGTTAAAATTGAGGAGCAGTTGATGGGTGGTTTGGTAATCTGGTAGGTCGAAAGTTCATAGAACATATCAACGCCATTCTAATGAAATTTTCCAATAATGAGGGACACTGAACCCAAATGCTAACTCTTGTCACCAAACAAAACTTCCAGCATCTGAACTAGGTTTCATCCAGTTCAGTTGTTAGCCAAAAGAATCCCTTGGAAATCCCCAAACAACCCAGACTGTTGATAAAACCAAAGGTTGCTCTCCACAGAGAGACAGCAAGGTCCCATTGCTGAAGGCAATACCCACAAAACTTACTGAACATGGAAAAGTCGAGATGGTGCCTATATAGAACCTTTATCTCTAAGCAGTAGTGCTTTCAGTTTGGGAAGGTAGTCTGCAGGCTAACAGAAGAAAAACATAAGCACCAGCCCAGCCACAATACTTTTTATCTACAATCTATCCTATATACAAAATATGCTAGTTTAAAGCTGGTACAAAGCTTGTAGGAGTAACCATCCAGGATCTGATTTAACTTAGAACACACTCCACAAAATGGAACCCATACCTTATACTGAGAAAATAGCACATATAGTGGGAGAGACATATTGAATGAAGGACAACGGGAAAACAAGGCTCTTTAAATCAACTGACTGAGTTTATATGAAAAAGAGAAAGAATCATCATGCACAGGGTCTACACTGGTCTGTACTGGATCCCCTGCATATATAATATAGCTTTCAGTTTAGCACTTTTATAGGGCTTGAGTGTGTGACCATGTAGGTCACTGATTCTTGTGCCTTTTCTTGGGCTCTTTTATTTATTTATTTAGTTAGTTAGTTAGTTGTTGAGTCGTCTTGTCTGTAACTGGTATTATAGTTTTTGTATTATTTTATTATATTTTAGTTTGTTAAAAATATTATTTAAAAACTGAAAAAACATTTTTATTCAATATTTTTTTTATTTTTGAAATTAAAATCTAATTACATCTGTCTCTGCATTCCTTTCCTACCTCCGGACCCTTCCATGCCCTCTATCTTGCTCTCTCTTAAACTCGTGGATTCTTTTGTTTAATTGTTATTGTATGTGTAACATATATTTACATATGTTATATATATTTATATATATAACATATAAATATATGTACACATATATTTATATATACATGTATATTTATATATACATGTATATTTATATATACATATATATTTATATATACATGTGTACATATACATGTATACATATATTTATATATACATGTTACATGTATGTATATATGTAAATATATACTGTAGTGCATGTATATGTGTATAATGAGGTAAACTACCTCTATGTACAAAGCAAATGTAACAACAGAATGCAAGTAGTGACCAAGATTGGTAACACATGTAGTTGCTGCCAAGTAGCCATATATAAGAACCATTTTTCATAACCTCATAGGCTTTTGCTTTTAGAAGGGCTATCACAAACAAACCTATCACACTTGTGGTTCCCTGTTGGTGAGCAGACACTCTGCTGTGTAGTTTAAAAGCAGGGTGCGATGCTGCATTTGACCTATTGGGTGATGAACTTGTGGGAAGCACCGATGAACTGCTCAGGGGATGAGAGAATGCAGGTTAAGATGGGGGCCCCAGCCCTAGTGAGGAATGGCACAGACTGAGTCCAAACTGGGAATTGCTGACTCCCTGACATCCAAACCTAGGAATTACATGGAGGAGTCAAGAAGGGAGGGGCTCATGGGCCTGCAGTGAGGCCAGGACCACGAGGAGGGGGAAATCTGGCTTAGTTTAGCAGCAATTATCCATGAGCTTGAAGGACTTTTCTGCCGGAGACTTAGGGGAGGCTTTGGAAGAGGAAGGCTTGCTCCACTCCCACCACAGCGGTTCTTGATGAGAGAGGCAGTCCTTGCTTGTTCATATTGTTTATTCACTGTTCACTGTGGAAAATGGGTGCATAGCACTTCCTCTGGGTGGGCCAGAAACTGAATAACTTTTGCAGGAAGATTGAATTCAAGAGCTAAATATATTTTTTATATACTAGCAAAAAAATACATAAATCAAAAATAAAATTTAACACTATAATAGTCTAAGAGATACTGAAAAATAAAACAGTAATAGTGGGAAAACTGTGTATTGAAAACTACAAATAGAATGCAAAGATAAAAGACCTGAAAACTGGGGAAACATGCTTTGTTCATAGATCAAAAGACACATATGTCTATTCACTCTAGGTTTCTGCTAATAGCAATGAAATCCTTATAAGTATCACAAGAAGCCTTTGTATAAGTAGACAAACTAAATCTGAAATTTAGAGAAATCAAGAAGCTTAAAATAAGAAAGACAATTTTGAAGACATAAGCATAATGTTGGAAGACTCAGTTTTGTTCAGAGTTCAGAATTAAGTACAATAATCAAAGTCATGTGGAATTATTTGTATCAAGATAGGCAGGCAGATCAATGAAGCACAATCATTGAAACAGAACCACGTATACATGATCAATTGGCTTTCAACATAAGACACTGATGCAGTTATAGATTCAAAGGATATCTCCAATATAAACAACTCGAAATGGATCCTATGCCTAAATTTATAATTGAACACTATTAACACCTCCAGAAGACACATAGCTAGTTCTGAAGCCCTGAGGTTGAATGAAAAGTTCTTAGATGTGATAGCAAACACACTGTGCATCAACACAGTAATACGCAATACTGCATTAATATTAATAAACTTCAATTTTTAAAAATATTTTTGTGAGAAGGAAAGCCCAAGGCATGAATTGTAAATAAAGTCTATAATTCACATACCTGATAATTTGTTCTCATTGTATTTTTCAATAAAATAATATAAATATATATATGTATAATATAAATGAGAGCATTTAGAGGATATTTCACTGTAGACCATAAATGGAGAGCAAATGATTCTACTGGGAAAATGCTGAACATGACTATTATTTTTTTTTATTATTTTATTATTTCACTTTAGCTAAATGAAAACTAAAACCATTATGACATGTGACACTTTACATAAAAGAGCATTGATGATCAAATAGATTTCAGTTAGTATGTACAGCAACTATATCTTTGTTAGTAACGTTAAATAATGCAAACTACTTAGGTGAACAGTTAGTAAGCTCTGTCTATCTATTTATCTATCAATTTATCTATCTATCTATCTATCTATCTATCTATCTATCTATCTATCTATCTATCCCTATCCCTGACACAGAGACTCGCTGTGTAGCTCCTACAGGCCTGTAATTTACTCCGTAGACCAGGATAGCCTGAGACTCACTGCAATCTTCCTGCCTTTACCTCTCCTACTGAGGGCTAGGGTTAACCATAAGAGGCTTAGCAATTTATTAAATGCTATACCTGCACCTCCCAAATAACCAAGGCATTTCAATCCTATATAATCAAAAGAAATGAAGCATTAATAAATGGGCATGAGTGTTCTTAAAACCCTTGTTTACAATAATCAAACCCTGACAACATTGCAAATACCCATAAGATTATGAATGGATGAACAAATCATATTATACCTATACAATGACATATTAAGTAGAAACAAAGGAACTCTATACTAAAATGTAGATAACATAATATAATATATATTAACTGTAAAGAAGAAGAACCTAAAGGTATTTTCATTGAACATCAAGAACAATATAGAAATGGATACAGCATCCCCACAACATTAATTAGGAAACACAGAAGTGCTTGCTTGAGAGTGGTGTAAGTGGCTGGAAGTGAACAGAGAGGAGATGGATACAAAAGTTACAAGCTCAGGAAACACTACAGAAGAGGAGGCAGAAAGACTGTAAAAGCCAGAAGACCAGGAAATGTGTTGTGAGATTGTGCCTTCTAGCTATGAGAGGGAAACTAAACAATGAAATCTCAACAATGTAGCTAAATTTTAAAAAAAAAAAAAAAAAAGACCTGGAAATTCCAGGGACAGTTGACATCTCAGTGTAGCTAGAGAAAATATCACAGGGCCACTCTGTTAGATGGAAAGCTATAATTAACACTGTGCAGACAGGGAGAATCAGTCATGATCAGGGATAAGACCCAGGATTGGCTATCTCATACTGAGTGTTCAGCCATAGAAACAAATTCATGCCGGGACACTGAACAGACTCAGCAGATTGCATGTGTATGTTGATCCATTTAGATGTATATGTAAAAAGCTATAATTAAAGACGAGGGGACTCTGACTTTGAAAGATGGACATGGGAGCAGTAAGAAGGAGGGGAAATGATAAAATTACATTTTAATTAATTTTTTTTAATTCTAAAAGAGATATTTCAAAAAGTATCCAGAGGAAATTTTCAGATATGACAGTCCTGTTCTGTGTGTTAACTGTGCAGATGGCATGGGGGGGCGGTGATGGCGGGGGGTGGAGGGGAATGCATGTTTCAGAACTTTCTGAACTGTGCATTCAATTATTCCTATTCTATCCAATTATACCTCAGGAAAAGTGTAATTCCAAATTAGAGATGGAAATAAGATCGAAGTTCACACAGTCACACTTTCTCAGCTCCTGGATTGGGTCATAGCCAGAGCTGTTTAGAAAGCACAGTTCCTGAGCTGAAGGTGGCCCGAGGACACATTCTGTACAGCTTGGTGAGATTTAATGAAGAACTACATTGTGCAGGATTCATGGAACTGTCAACTGAGAATAAAGCAGAGTCAGGAGTCACCATTACTTAGTCTACCTCATTAAACATTAACAAGACCAGCGATACTTAGTGTATTGTAATGAAACCTTCGCATGACTAAGGCAGTTCAAGTTTTTGGAGATCCTTTTGTATGTCTCATCACATACCTGAACATTATACTGACAGTATTGTCATTTGGGTAATATTTATTGAGAAATTAAGAGTTCTGATCAACTATTGAAGATATTCAACACAGTAGTCTGTAATACATGTTTAATCTTCCAAATTGTCTAAGAAGGTTCAGTTACAGAAAAGGCTACCCCATCCCCAAATTCAATGAACAGCAAATATTGTCACTGAATGATAATAGTCTTGAGCAAGACTTATAGTGAAAATAAACTACAAAAACATTCATTATCCTGTGCTAAAATATTATGAATTTATATTTGCATACATATAATAGAGATAGCACACACCCATATTAGTGGTCATCTCTGAGGAGGGTACTTGTGGAAAACTTAAATTTTCTTTGTATGTATTCCTATAATTTTCCACTTTCTGCCATAATACAAGTGATATTCAGTCAGAAAATATATTTCACTCTTTTTTATTTAATTTTTAATTTTATTTTAGAATTTCATATATAAGCAGTCTATTTATATTCCCATTCCTCACTCTTTAGCCGACTCCTACTGTGCCCTCCTCACTTCCACTCATATTCATGACTTCTTTGTTACACACACGCACTCACAGAGATATAAATACAACCCACTGAGTCTATGTACTGAAGCTGGCATGCATATGAAGTGAGGGCATTTGGGGGTGCATTTGAATCATGTCTGAGCATGTGGTTAATTAGAGATGCGGTTTGCAAGAATCATTCAGTGTGATGTTTCTGTTAGAAAGAGTGGGGGGTGGGAGATAAGAAAAACACTTGGAGCTTTAGAAAGTAGTTTGGTGGAAGAGATAAAGAAACACTTTGGAGCCTCATCTCTCAGCTCCATCCTGAAGGTCCCACTGAGTCCTTGAACTTGGGCTTGAAACTTGTGGAAAGAGTTGCCTGAACCCTGAGTCATACAGGAGTACTGGGTAACACTGATGGAATGAGACACTCATCTACTTGGGAGTTATGGGTAAGTTAGAGCAGTTAATCTGTAGCTTTGTGAATGGTGGACCTTCACTGGCATTCCCCGGTAAGTCTGTCAGTGGTGGAGGCACACAGCTTAGAGATGTTAACAGAGTGGAGCAGCACTTTAGGATCTGGAGATGAGAATCACCTCAGACACGCCAAACCAAGTATGGACTTCTTGTCAGTTCCAAACTGCCATACAGAGCACTGGGACAGTCAGCAAACATATTCACTAAGGATATTCTTTTTTATTGTTAGATAGAAATCACCGTGGTAAATCTGGTAACATGGAATTTTCATTCTGGCATTCGGCAAAGAATGGTGTGTAAATCAATCACACATTCTACTTTGTCTTCATTGTTGTTGTTTGAGACAGGGTCCCCTGTGTCACTGAGGATGACCTTGAGTGTATAACCCACCCACCCTGCACCTCACAAATGCTAGGATGGCAGGTAGGCACCATCATGCCTAATTTTATAGGGTGCTTAGGGCTGAGACCAAAGCCTTGTGCTCGTTATGCAAACACTCCACTAATCCTCAGCCCCATAAGGCCATTATGGAGAAGAGAACCTGCCACAGAACAAGATGCTACTGGTTTTGTGGTGCCAGATGAAGAAAAGGAATGGGTGGTCAGCACAGAACCTTGGTTCTGTTCTACAGCACCGGGAATTCCTGATCACTGCAGTGGTGGCAGCGGCTTCAGTGCCTTCCTCATTGACCTCCACAAAGCACTTGTGAGCAACCTTGGACACGGGCACATTCTTCTTGGTTGTCATCCCAGAGAAGTCAGCCTTTGTTTCCTCAAAAGCATCTGTCATTCCCAAACTCTGAAGAACAGTTTCTAGGTCATGACTCTCCTCCAGCTTTAATCTGGGGAGAAAGACCTGCACTTTACTTTCTGTCAGGGTTTCTGAGCTTGACCAGGCCATAAGCTTCTCATATGTAAGAGCTGTTTCCACCTGGAATGACAAAGGGTCAACATTTAGAACTAGGAGGACAGTAGGCTGGTGCCAGCTGCATTCCTTATCCCTCTACCTAGTGAAGAGTGCGCTCATCTAGTGACAGCTGCTGGATTTGCTTCTATTCCTAGACTTCTCTAAATTCCTTCTCAGTTGGCCATGACAGCTCTCATTCTTGACTTATGACAACAGCTTTCTGATTATATAGAAAAGACTAAGAAATGAAGAAGCCTCGCCATCAATCCTGTGCACTAGCATGCTGTCACTGGCTTGTATTAATTTCAAGCACTTGGTAACCTAAAGTCAACTATGGTACCATTGTCCCCAGCTGAGAGCTGCCATAGCAAAATACTGTTGGTCATACACCTTCTATTTTTATAAGTCTCTAGCTCTCCACACTTTGCTCCTTCTCTGTCATGAGGATGATGAAAGGCAGTGCTCCTACTCCTCAACCCCCACCCACCCACGTCCTCCCCCCACACACAAAAACACATACATGCCTGTACCTTAGACTCTTGTATTTAAAGTGTCATACATGGCTCAACGGCACTTACTTCATCTGAAATCTTATTAGAAGTGCAAAACTCCAAGCCATTATCCCAAATAACCCAAGCTAAGCTAGAACCTGTGTTTCTTAAAATATCATGCATGGGGCTCACATTCATCTTAATATGCAGGAAATATCACCATGACCCAGTGCTATCCTTCTTTCAGGATCTTTGTTCAAAAATTATTAGGCGATCAACCAATCCCACCCACTTAAATTAAAAAAAAAAATTGCTGGTCTATTTTTTGGAGCTCCCTCCTCCTAGCTTTATTAAAAACTTAATTACTCCCAGATAAACACTTGGAAGAAATGCATATGCACGTTCACTAAAAGGCACACTGGGTGCCTGTCTAGCATCGCTTGGAATAACCTTTAGCTAGAAACTCTGCAAATGCTAGCTGGGAGATGGACGTAGAGGAACAAGCTCAGTGGGTTTCCACAGACACTCAGTGCCTAAGACTCACC
The DNA here is from genome assembly GCA_030674055.1 of Rhabdomys pumilio. Lineage (NCBI taxonomy): Eukaryota > Metazoa > Chordata > Mammalia > Rodentia > Muridae > Rhabdomys > Rhabdomys pumilio. The sequence goes on along the minus strand of JANHMN010000009.1, from coordinate 8,679,638 downwards.
ACATCGAGATCCTTGTCCTCATCCGGAAGGAGAACGATCATGCTCATCTCTTCCTCAGCATAGGGTAGAGCCAGAACCTGCATGTTCAGTTCATCCACATGCCCCAGCTTAAACTTCGCATGTTTGAACATCATCTGCACTGTTTTTTTCTCCTAATAAATATAAAATTAAAGTTAGTTTCCCAAAAGAAAATACAAACTACTAAAACTAAGCTATATCTATCTCCTGGAACCCAGAAAAGTATAAATCATCATTATTTCTATGCCTGTCTGTTACATGTAAAATCCTTATTAGCACGTTGCAGTATCAAGTAGAATAGACTATTATTGATCCATGGATGAACTGTTACTAGGTAAAAAAGAGAACAGCTTAATGATGAAACAGAACTTTAAAACTTGACGCTGTATTTGAAGACATTGTGATCGTTCTTGAGAAAACTCATAGCGAAGCCCTTCTGTGGACTTATAGTCAGACATCATTTCTCCAGATTAAGAAGGGTATTCACTGCCATTCGGCCGCTGCACTGAAACACCTCATTTAGGGCGACAGACAAAACAAGAGAAATATACCTGTATTCTGAAGCATTGCCAAGTTGTAGAGTCAGTTTTATATCTTTGCTTTTCTTGGGAAGGAGCCATGACATGAGGTGTACAACAGGCAGTTTTAAAGCTGCACTAAATACATTTTACTATCACATCTTTGTGTATCTTGCTATGTATATAGTCACAGAAGTCAAATTCCATTTTATATTTAAAGGGATTGCAGAAAATTATACTTAAAATTAGCTTAACATCTGTTAAAATTTTTTCTTTCGCTAAAGATTTTGTAACCTTGAATTCTATAGCAGATCCACATAGCGATGATTGACATGGCAAAAGATAGCTAAGCAACCACAATTATAACATGACATCAGCGTGACAACATGGCTCAAGCAGGGACCTACATAACAGAGAGCATTTGCCTGGAGGTGGAAGATAAAATTGAACAAGGATGAGAAAAGGAAAAACTGTCAGTATACACACTGTTTTACTTTCTCTGCCTACCGTTAATTAAAGATATAGATGAGGCATTACTTTCATTAGAAACATTAAGAATAAAGAGTTTATAAAAGAGCTGTTCCTTTCCTCATCCGTCACCTTTTTCAGCTCACTCCTTCAAGAAAATAACAATACATTGAAATTACTCTCCTACCTGATTAGTCTTAAAGGGCATACCCCTTGTGTACTTCCTGTCAAACTGAGCCTTCCACTTCCCTTTGAAATACATGGCATTCACAAGAACCAGCTTAGTCAGTGGGCAGACTGCTCCAGGACTCAGAACTTCAGAAATTTTACCTGGATAGAACATAAAAATATTAAAAAAAAAAAAAGAAGAAGGAGGAGGAGGAAGAGGAGAGGGGGAAGAAGAGGGATGTAAGAGAAGTCTATAGTGATTTGGGGGAAGGGGAGACAATAAGGATTCTCTTATATTTATTCCTCTTGACATGAACATCATTTGTAGTTAAACAACCCCCCCTTTTCTTTATAAGACAGGTTTTTTGCATAGCATAGACTGGCCTTAACCTTGACCAACTTGCCATCCAGCAGAATGTGCCTTCAAGCACACAATCTCCCTCCTTCAGTCTCACAAGTGCTGATGCAGAAGTATGTGCCAATACGCCATGTTTAGACAGAAGTTTTAAACCAGGTAGGGCTGCTATGGCTCACGTGTATGCAGTAGTTCAGGATGAGAACATTTCCCCGAACTTCTGCCAAGTTCACAAAGATAGCAGTCAACGACTCCAAGAAAACAGCCCATTGTCTTTGCTTCTAACAATGCCCACTTGGCCACACACTATAAGATCTTCACTTACACCGCTACGGACATTTGGCGTGAGATTAATTTTTTGTTGGGGTAAGGTTTTATTGTGCATTTGTGCATGGTAATTTCTTCAACGTCAACAGCCAAAATTACCTGCAGCCATGTTTGGAAGGCAAAACCAATCCTGGCTAAGAATCACTGCTTAGTACTAATCTCCAAATCACATTTAGATAAGCAAAAGCTTCCCAAAGATCAGAAATATAGACCTGTAATGTATAAGACCTTTTTGTAAGAGAGGCTCCAAAAGAAATGAACTGAAGAAAGAAATTATGGAAGCAGCATAGAGTGGATCAACTTCAGTCACCCAGTGACATGGGACCAGGTGGTTGGCAAGATACCCTCAAGCTTTATTATGCTGGGAAAACATGCACATGCTCAACCTACGTGAGGAAGGAGGTGAAGAGCTAAAGAGAAGAACTAATGGTACTTGAAGGGCCAGGTACAGAGAACACCTTCAGTGACTTCCTACTATTTTATCACGGGAGAACAAGAGTCCACCATGCAGATGCTCTATGACACATGAGAGGCTCTCCCCTTCCTGTGCTCAGCCTTTGACTGACTTTTAGGACGGTCAAGACCATTTGCTCCTAGTTGGCACATGGTGGGTGTATCATATACAGTACATGTGTTAACTGCTGGGTTTTGTCACTTGAAGAAGTAAATGACTTAATTCCTCCACATCTTAGAAGTCTCTATGTTTCTTGTTTATTATTAGGGTACCCTGTTTTGCTCTATGTTCAAATCAAGAACAGGCAAACATATTTCAGGAGGCTAGGAAGAAATAGGATCTGTGGACACTGCAATCCCAATATTAACAAAATATCTAGAATCTAGAGCAAATTTGTAAGAGATTCATGTTCTGACATAACCATGGCCACCATGAACAGTTAAGAGGAGGGTAAGGCTGCAAGTCAAAATGACAAGCTGCTCAGGTTTCCACAGAGAGACAGTGGGCCAACTCCAACTGATACACCATCTAAACTCTGTTCTGTTTCAGAGCATAGTAGAATTTCCCCTGACATTAGCAATAACCCCAAAGAAAGCATTTCCCAAGGACTTTCTAGTACAGTTCAGAGGGAAACAGTCTGAGATTCAATGTTAGGTTCTTTGGGAAATTACTATTTATGATCTCATAATCTTGAGGAAAAAGATTTGCTTGTTTCCTGAAAGTCCAGCAAACACGCCATCACAGCACTGAGAACTGGCTCATAGGAGCAACAGCATGGAGGATGTGGCCTAGCATGCCACAGACCTTTTTCCCTCTGAAGTCCAAAGTCCATATAAATGAAAACCTCCTACCTTCAGTTTTTTCCAGCACCCAGTCATTGATGTGCTTTCTGCACCCTTCAGTGTCTGTAACAAAGGACAGCTCTTCTAGCCCAGCCTGATAGAACTTCTGGCAGGATTCCTTGAAGGTCTACAGACACAAACACAAGTTGAGCATTATTCAGCAAGGTTCTCACAACTGTGGAAACAAGTTTTTTCTCTTAACATTTTCTCTATCACAAATGTCTGTGGAGGTAATTCTAACACATTAGAGCCCAGATAACTTCCCCTACAAAAATAAGTTTTCCCATATTTATGTGGCAATTAGCGCCACTCTCTGCCCAGTACCTATTCCAAAATATTCTAGAGTCATGTACATGAGAAAGGTGGAACGTGTTTCACGCTGCAATGCTAGATGATAAAGCTTATGTTCCAAGTGAATGTGAATTCACTACAAGAATCCCAGGATCCAGAATCATCTCCAGTGATAGCTAAAACCAAATTCCGGAGCTGCCAGAGAAGAAAGTTCAACCACAGCCTGGACGGGTCTGCTCCTGAGCCTTATGTGAGAATCCTCAGAACTGTCATCTAACACAATAGTTAAACTTGCACCATCTATTGGCCTAATCTCACATTAGTGACATCTATACATTATGTGACATGATTGCCAGACCTCAGCTGACCTGCAGGGAGTCTTGGGGGGAAGGGGGACTGGAATAAGTGCGTTTGGGGATGTATGCTCAAGCTTGAAGCCATTTTATTTTAGAAGGGCTGCTTTGTCAGTGGCTGAATTTTTGAGACAGGAAATGGCCAATGAAGGCACAAAAGACCCATCAGAAGCATTCCACAACAATATGGAAGACACAGCCCACAGCCCATCAGAATCCAATAGTGGTGATTCAGAAGACACATCAAACCTTGAGAGGCTGTCTCAACAAGACTAGACACCCAAAGCAGTGGTAGGAGTGGGAAGAGGCTCTGTGTAATCTGGTGGCTGATGTGGTCACTCGAGGTACAGATGGAAGGGTGAGAATATCTATCAGCGTGCAAGAAGATAATATAACGACTTTGAACTCAGGGAGGGATTTATCAGGAAATGGTCTCCTTAGTCGAAGTCCCTCTCACCGAGACACCACAGTTGCTAATACCCCATGCCCACTACTGACGACTTGTCCCCTTAACCATCCACATTCCCCTTTGGGGACCAAAATCAAGTTCTCTCAATCTTTTCACACACACCACACACCCCCAAGACCTGTTACAGACTCCCTCTCTGTTTTCCAACATCCTCTCTAATCATCCATGGACCTAAAATATTTCCATTTCAGAACCCATCTGAACACCCCAGAAAGAACTATTCTGATGTAAGAAAATCCTCTCAAATTATATTCCTCCCCAACAGAGGCAGGCTGCTTTCACATAATAGTTGTGCCCCAGTTAACCATGTAGAACTTAATCTAAGTTTTTCTAGCTCCTCTCAGGACTGAACTTTCAGACTCTAGACAAGTACTGATGCCCGAGAGCAGCCTAAGCTGTCCTGCCTATTGCCTGTTCCTAAGAATGGGATCTCTTCCCCTTTCCCTGAGATACCCATTTCTTTGGGATATCTTCTTTCGCCCTTGGTTCTCACCCCCTTTCCCTGGTCTTGGGACACTTCTTCCCAACTATCAGGACCATGAACCTAAAAGTTTCAAATGTACATCAAGATAATTTTTTCTAAACTCCTTAACTTACCTTGGTCCCTAGTCTATCTGTCCCAACAGATTTCAAATCAACTATAGGATGTTCCAGTAACTCCAGCATCAGCCTCAGTTGTTTCTTCAGAATCCATTTCCTGGTCCAGCCTCACAACCTACCCTTTTCCACCCGCAGATGGTCCAGCAGAATCTGTACATTGGCTGACACAGCCTGCTCTTCTCAAACTTGACCAATAAGAACCCAGCTTCCCTGGTCCTCCTAACTACAACACCCCAGTGTCATCAGGAAGCAGCCAAATAAAATGACACTCAAGTACCCAACACCCAGTGACTAAAAATAAAACAAAAGAGTGAAAATGAAGGGACTCTGGTCATTTTGAACATGGTGGGCATGGTTCGGACAGGCCTTTCCCTTCTTTTCCATTCCCTCCACCTTGTTAAAAACCATTAGATTATATTCCTAAAGCTAGCTATCAAGGCGTATTCCCTTATTTGGTCACTTCTTCCTCCTTAGGCAGCCTACCAATGTCCAGCTATCAAAGTATTGGAGTCCAGCAATCAAAAGCTCACTTAATAAACATGCCCAAATAAAATTAAATTTCATCCTTACACAGCGTTTCCCTGCGTACTTTTATAAACTATGTGCTATGTCTGTTTCTTCTCTATTTGCAGGCAGTCCTTTGTCCTTCCAAGACAAGTATCCCTTCCCTGTCTCATTAGACTTTTTCTCATTTCCCCTTGTCTTCTGTCTCCTGCGTTTGTCACTTATTCTGTCCTCTGTCCCTCTGGGGACAAATAAATCTCCTTTATGCTGAGAACTTGGTCTGAGAATTTGGTCTTAGGGGTCCTGAGCGGACCCTTTTTCTCACACATACCGAAAGGAAATCACAGGATTCTTCTCCAAAGAGTCGGCAAGCACTTTTTAACAAATACTGAGTGCCAGTTTTGTTAACTTCGGCGAGAAGTGACTGGAAACTTTGGTGAACATCTCCATTTCCACTCAAACCAAGTACCTAGAGAGGGAATAAATAAATAGCCTGTTTTTAACATGATCATTATCTCCTCTCCTAGGCACAAACACAGCTGAGGGATGAAATCTTGAAATATTTTTATAGTAAAAGAAGTCTGGTTTGACTGTCTTAACAGGGGTTTTTAGCCCAGCACTCCTGCCATCTGAAGCTGTGGCTGCCTAATGCTTTGGAGCATGCTGGCAGTATTTGTGGGCTTTACCCACTAGATGTCAGTAGCACCTCTCTGTTGTGAAAAGTAAACTACTGAGCCCTTAAGAAGTGTCCCTGGGGAAGCAAAATCCCTCCCACTCCCTTAAATGACAGCCCCTGGTCTGCAGGATTCATCCATCCCAGAAAAATATTATGTGATAACTCAGGATGAATGGGTAACATAAAAACTAGATAACAGGGATGAATTAATAACTGGAGAATGTAAGAATAAAACAGCAGATATGAAAAGGGAGAAGCTTCATTTGTTTGTTTGTTTTCCAGACTAGATCACATGGTGAGAGTTATGTTTTCCCTTCTGTCTCCTACCAAGTCTCACTCCCAAGGTTTCTTCCCAAGGAGTTCAATGAGAAGATCTCAGCTTCTTTTGCTCCTGGATGCCCTGCAGGAGCTCATCCACACACTCTAGTGATATCTATATGGACATTTGAGTGATGCTCTCCAATAAGCGTAAAGATATTTGTTCCCCTAAAACATCACTATTTTCTCATTTGTAGATAAAGATACAAATATTCGAAATGTGACAGGTTAAATGTTCCATCTAAATGAGTCCCAAAGAACTAATTTTATATTTATGCTCATTTTCTTCAACTTATGTATAATCATACCTGAAAAACCACCCATTTCACAAAAACTTATACAGCTGCATTTCTATTTAAAACATAATACTACGAAAGCTGAAAAGATAACAAAGCAGGGTTTATTCTGTTCCTTTGTGTAGGATAGGACTCTAATTTACCATTTTTCTACAAGATGTGAATCTACAGGGTGTTTGATGACTTTTATTAGATAAAGCAATTTGATACTCATTGTCTCCTGTAAACTGTAGAGGAGATGACTGGTCTTATCATGATTGCCTTCATTCTGTACTGAAATCACAAGATTTCTCCTCCCACCCACCAGGCAAATTGACCTTCACCAACAACCTGATACAGAAGGAACCCCTGCTCTAGGGAGTCAGAACTAACCTGCTGTTTTCTCCCCTTCTATCCATCCCTGCACTGCCAGCAAGCATACCTGGGACATCTGGGTAGCAGTGTTTCCTTTGGCTCCAAGGTAGACCATAGCCAGAGCTGAGGAGATACTCATGGGGCAGAAGAACAGGTTTCTTGACTTGTCTTTTTCACCCAATATTTTTAATAGGCTTATGGCAAAAGAGCCATTGGCTTCACAGAGGTCATCCATCTGAGAGGGTCTAGACTGAAGGCACAGCACAGAGGCACATCAACAACTTTATGTAGTCACATGGTCACCAGGACCTCCATCAAAGGACAGTAGGTATATCAGGTGGAATATGTATACCTGAAAAGATACCCAGTCCCAACCCCTAAACCCTGTATGTTGTCTTATTATCTTACTTTGCAGTTAGTACCATACTTGTGTGATTTAAGTAAGAATTTTAGGCATGGACACTGGCCTGTAGTATCAAGGAAACTGTAAATAACTAGCAAAGATTCTTAGAAGAGAAAGAGGCAGGAAAGTTCGGAGTGAGAAACTGAGATACAGGCAGAAGTCACAGCAGTGCCAGGCCACCAAGTTGGCCATCTCAAGAAGCTGGAAAAGGCTAGGGAATAAGATTGCCTCCTGATGGCTTGGTAAGAGTAGATAACAGACTGCAGTATCATGGTGGGTTTGAACCTCTAGAACCTTGAGATAATGAATTTATGTCATTTGCAGTCACAAAGTCTGTGGGAGAATTAAAAGGTTAATGACCTAAAGTTCTCAGATGGACTGAGAAGCTCCGGGCAGGAAATTTAACTTAATTGACAAGTCATGTGGAAGCTTCTTCTAAGGAGACACCCATGGCAAAACTGCTGGTATCCACTACCTCCCACCTGCCGGGGACGGACCTGCAGATGGAATCCTCCGCCCCCAGAGTTTCATCCCTCCTTTTGTCCTATACAATTCCCCAACCCCAACACTACACCACAAGTTTTCTTCCACAGAAGACTTCAGCCCTTCAGCTGTTATGATTAGAGAACAATTCTGCTCCTGGAGAATGCCCACCTTCCTCTCTTCATTTCCACACTGACTCCGTCAATCCCCGTCTAACAAAAACAATACAGGATCAATATGAAATCAAAGTCAAATATGCCCCCTGAATACATACAAATACAACCAAATACTGGCCCATGAATGTAGGACTTTCTGAAACAGGGGCTCAGCCTGCAAAACTGTTTAATCCCTCCCTCAAGTAGTCACTCCTTTTATTAAGTAGTCAATAGTTTAATTCTTCCCCCAAACAGTTAGTCCCTCCATTTAGCTGCCAATAGGCTACGCTGATAGTCACTGATCTTAGTTAGGGTCAGCTCTATAACCCCAATAAATATCATGTTGAGGTCAGTAAAGCCATTGTCTCAAGGAAGGAGGAACTAGAAGGCTGAACAGGGTGTGGATGACCCTTCCAGAGCTCCAGGAAGTAATTAGTGACTGAAACTTCCAGATTCCACAGCCTGTCACTCCTATTCATTATACACACACACGCACGTGCACACACATACATCAGAATATTGCTATTTTTCTTTCATTATACACACATGCATGTACACACATACACATCAGAATATTGTTACTTTTTCTTTCATATACATATATATATACACATATATATACACACATATATATGTATATATACACACATGTATATATATGTATATATATATCAATACTTTTTAGTCTCTAATATAATAATTATACAATGTTTTATGAATCATCAATAATTTTTCTGCAAATAGAACGTCCATTTCTACTACTATGTCATTGAAAATTCGGAGGATAAAAATTCCCTAGATTTAGAGGCTGAATTTAGGGTGGTCTAACCTGAAATATGGACTGTCGATAGATGAAAAATGTATGTGAATGAGGGTAACTCCAAAAAGATGTAACGTTTCCACAACATCTGCTGAGAGTGGTGTGGGAACCTGTGTGTGTGTGTGTGTGTGTGTGTGTGTGTGTGTGTGTGTGTGTG
>JANHMN010000009.1:8645600-8670599 GCA_030674055.1 Rhabdomys pumilio | reverse complement strand
TGTGTGTGTGTGTGTGTGTGTGTGTGTGTGTGTGTGTGTGTGTGTGCTTGTGTGTGTTTATTTTACATGAATCTGAAACTGAACACCATAGGTGCAGCAGAAACACAGGATACCTTTAACCTTTCCCTCGGCTTTACTAAACAATCATAAAGCTAAGCTGAAAGAACAAACAGAACAGACTTCTTGCTTGCTACGCTCACTTCCTTCCATCTGAATGTCTAGCTTTAGAAGATTTGTGATTGTTAATTAGGATATTTACCCCTTTGAAATGTACACTTTATCAAATGCCTCTAGGCAATTTTACAGCCCCCACCTCACCCTCCAGAAACAACTAAAACTACCAGTTGGAGTGTAGCTACCCAGTGGAGCCCCCTTAATTTGGTTCTGGAAACGGAAATGCCCCAGCCTAGGTCTGGCCAGGCAGCACAATCCTGTTGGCCCAGCCTTTGCGACCCCGCCTAAGCTCAGGGAACAGGTGTGCTACCAGTCCCACCCAGAGAATATTGAAAGGGCAAACACATGTTGCTCAACTTCAACTTGCCTTACTGGCTCAATTGCTGAGCATTATAAATCTCCCACAACTATCATGCCCTCTGAAGACCCCCAAATGAGGGAGACCCTTACTCAAGTCTCGGGAAATTGCGAACATCCACAAACTCCAAAACACCATACCTGGATGCAATCAGCAGAAGTTTATTAGGGAAGAGAGCTGGCAGCCTGCGTTCAAACTGCACACTCACACAGGAGTACTGCTTGACAAAGCCACTCAATCTGAGGAGGGTTTTTAAAGGAGTAAACCACAAACCAGGGGAGTGGGAAGGAGGATGAGGGGTTATCAAGGATGATCATAAAAATAGTGGAACATTTCAGAGGAACCCACCCTAAATGATTTAGTCATGTGAAAATCACTCTGCACACTCATTCTTCTCAAGAATGAAGTCTTACCATGTTATTACCGACTATTTCAGGTTAAACTATTTCTCACTTGCTCCGGTCGAAGTCCCACCTAGGTGACTTGCATCTTTTTGTGGTCAGGAATGTGTCTTCCTGCTTTGAGCTTTTCACACCCACAGGTGGGTTCTTTTCCCTGAGGCTTGAGGAATATAATCCAGCAAGTGTCCTCTGATTCAAGGATAATGCCCTCCACCAGAAATATCAATGAATGCCTGAAATCTTACATTCAGTTCTGCCTTCTGGAGCCTGCATTCTTTTGCTCAGGGTAAAGGAAAAGCCTATATATATTTCATAAAATGGTCTTTACAATTTTTCACTCTACACCTCCCCAATACTCTTAGCTCAGCACCCTAACTCTGTCCTCAACTTTAGTTGCTCAGTTACCTTTAGTTCCAGCTCAACATTCCAAACCTCCTGCTGGTAGAAGAGACAGCTCTGCACAAGATCTCACATGGCTGCTTGACTTTGCTCCCTCACAAGCATCATGGAAAACACCCTTTCTCTTTCCCTCTCCCAATCCTCTCTCCCTCTCCCTCTACCCTTTCCCTCCTCCTCCCCCTCCCCACCCTCTCCCTCCTCCTCCCCTCCTCCTCCCTCTTCCTCTCCTCTCCCCCTATCGGTTTCTCAGGAAACTGAGGCAAACATAATGACGACAAGTTCAAGGACAGTCTGGGCTACCAATCAAGTTCAATACTAGTCGAGACAATTTAGAGAAATATTATTTCAAAATAGTAAGAAAAAACAGGGTTTGATTAGTACAGCCAGTGTGTGTGTGTGTGTGTGTGTGTGTGTGTGTGTGTGTGTGTGTGTGTCTGTGTCTGTGTCTGTGTCTGTGTGTGTCTACCCATGGCACACCAGTACCACAAACAAACACAGACTCAAAGAACAAGAGTCAAATTTAGGCAGAACTCTTGTTTCAAGTGATGAAAAGTGATATCACTTCTACAAACGTTAGGGTCACTACAGCATTAGTGTCATTGTGATTAACCCTTCACTGCTGATTAATCTTTATGATTGTAATCGAGTCCCACGATCGTTAGCTGTAGTAGTTGTTACTGGTTATTACAATCTTAACAAATTGCATCTTCTACAATAATTTTATACTTATGTTTAATTCTATTAAAATATATAGAAACCCTGACTGTTAATCCTTACAATATTTAAAGCCCATTGAATGTTAAAATAAGGTTTTTAAAAATAGCCGTGCAAGTTATTTTTAATGTTACTTTTTCTATACATATTTACAAATAATTTTAACTGGAAGTTTTAAACCCTTCAAGAAGGGTATGTCCTAATTTGGGAGATTAACAAATAAACAGCGTAGAAAGCACTAGAAACTTTACCTAGAGGTGAATGGCTAGGCATGTGTTCATTTCCCTGTGCAGGCAGATTGTGATTTCAAAATGCCTCATATGATAGCTTTGCAATTGTACTTTATTGAGGTCCAGTGACCTGAGGGTCATCTGAATCTCTCAGATGCAAGAAAATGTGAGGACCTGAATGGCTCAGACAGGAGCAGGGTTCTCTATTATTAACAGTTTCATTTGAATTTACCCCAAGGCAGTTTTTAAAAGAAGCCATCTATTACAGAGCAAAATGTGAAGTTCTTCCCTGTTTCCACATCATGAAATTTTTTCAGGACTTGAAGCAAAGAGTATAGGTATCAGGAAATATTTTCTGTTGTAGACAAGCCCCAGTGCAGCAAGATCTAACTTGTCTCCAGGCAGCATGTATCTCCACAACCTCAACTTACACTTGACATCCCAAAAGTATGAGGAAAAAAACATTCACTAACCCCATCAACCAGAAGGTGGCACCAAAGAAACTCAAAACAAGAAAATAAGAGTAGAACCAAAGCATGACCAAAGTCAGATTTGACCCTACCTTGGGACAAAAATCTTGGGGTGTGTGCAAACATGTGTGTGTGTGAGCGGGGGGCGGGGAGGAGTTCAGCCTGTCTGAGCAGGTCAAAAGAACAAATTAAACTAGAGCATGAAACACAACTTTACACGTGATTGCTCCTAAGTGCCAACTTCTAATTACGATTTCTTTCACGTCTCTTCTTCCTTCATGCCATTACTTTGTCCCCATTCCTTTTAAACACCCAAATGGTAGTCAGTAGCATATCTAGCCTATTAACTGCATATTGAGGAATGATCATGCACACACACACACACACACACACACACACACACACACACACTGTCACACATAAACACACTCACCTGTACATACCCATACTCACACAAGGTCACATTTACACATTCACCCACTGTTGTAAAGCATGGTCCTACTTACAACAACAGTTAATCAGAGGCAGGAAGTAGGTGGCAAAGTGACTCACCATTGGTGTCTCAATCTCAGTTACACACGGAAGCTTTTGAGGAAGTTGGGATATCAAGCAAAAATGCCTTGACCAGTAAATCTAAAGTGAAATCATTTTCAGTAAACAATAACTTTTGGATTCCTTCTGCAACTGAGCTATTCAGCTAATAAAATGAATAAGCATTTTGGCTAATTTTGATTTTACAAGTGAAGAAATAAGGACAGTGACAATTAAGTACTGTCCAGGGGATTTACATGGACACCAAGCCTTCCTTCTGCTCTGTGCGTGTGACATTATGCTTCTGCTGGGAGCATACCCACTGCTTCCCTCCTCACTCGTCCCAGATGATGGAGGCATTCACAGAGCACTTGTGCTGCACTGTCCTTTCATGGTTGTTGGAACACAGCCAATAGTGGTCAACACTGCCTTGGAGGACTGTGGGAGATGCTCTAGAAAAAAAGGCAGAAAGCCTTCTATACATCCAGTTTGTTTGGTTCCCTGAATTGTTCTAAGACATGATTCTTCGTCTCCTTCATTAAACACTCACATTCAGTTTATAAGACATGTTCATTCTCCTTGGATGTTGGAACATAGCTATACAACCCGGTCTGGAAAAAGGACATACCAAATGCTTTTCTCAGTGTACCCTGAATCTGGATATGGCTTTCTGCCTTGCTTTCCTCCTTTCCTGGATATATAATCTATAGCGCATGTCAGGCAATTGTGTTTAAATTGGTCGACCACAAGAAAGTTCTAGGAAAGGCTTTGAAGAGGCTCTAGTAGACTCAAGCATGGCTAACATGGCTCTGGCAGACCTCCACCTTCCCGATTCCCTCTGCATTGCTAGGAAAAATCATTAGCTTATATTCTTTTACTAGTCACCAAGGTCTAGTCCCTTATTTGGCCACTTGTTCCCTCTGAGGCTGCCCACCAAGGTCCAGATATCAATGTATTAAAGTCCAGCAATCAAAAGCCCCCTTTTGGCTCACCTACCTCATCCAAAAATCAGGTTTCCCCTTATATCTTTATAAACTGCCATTTGTCTGTGGGCAGCAGCTGTCTCTTCTCTATCCAGAGGAGCCCTTTGTTCATCCAGGGAAAACATCCTTCCCTTCTCCCTTGTTCCCTTCCCCCTCTCCTTATTCCCTCCCCCCTCTCCCTTGTCCTCTATCTTGTGCCTCTTGCTTTTACTCTTTCTTCCTTGCCCTTTGTCCCTCTGAGGCAAATAGATTTCCTTTGTGCTGAAAATGTGGTCTTAGGGTGTCTGTTTGATGCTCCTTTCAGGGCTGCTCTATTAAGACTATGTGCTTGCTGGTGTTTATTTACATGTTTTTCTGTTCATGTTTTTCTGAACTCAATCAACTTTCCTGGGATCATTTTTTTGCTTCGTTACGTTCTTGAAAATGTACGCTGAAACTGAAGTCTTCCCAAAGAAGCTGACTCAGAACTTGAACAAGAATTCTGAAGTGGGTACAAAGGGAAAACTTCAGGCTGAGAGATTGGCAGGTACAAAACAAACAAACAAATGAACAAAACAAAACAAAACAAAACAAAGCAAAGCAAAAAATAACGTAGCAGAAGATTATGTTTGTTTGGTGTTTAGGGATGTGCTCTGTGTGGATCCTATGAGACACAACGGGGAGATGAGTCTCTTTTGCTGAGTTGATGGGTGTAAGCACAAGCTGGGAGCTGGAAGCTATACATAGTTTTCTACCAAGCATGTTATATGTAGCTCTCGGGCTTGAGGAAAACGACACAGCTCACTATTGGGTGTGGAAAGGGGCTGGGGAGTCTGTTGGTAGGCCACTATCATGGGCCATTGAGTGTTTGATGCAGATCCAACCCTGACTGGAGAAACAGGAAATGTCAGACATAGTGATGGATGACTGCGAATTACATAGAAGGAAGGAGTCCAGGATCAATATAAAGTGCCCTGCCAAATGTATGCTTAGGGTAGGTCAAGAATCTTAGCAAGTTCCTATGAAGAACTGGCTTGCAATGGGGAAGGGTGATGCATTCCATTTGAGAGGTGTGAGGAATACCAGGTGATCTGAGGCTGTAAGGTGACAGCCAGTCTAGTTTAGAAATAAAGGTAGGGCAAGAAAGAGATGAGCAGACATTTCAGAGCAAGCGTTAAGGGCCCTGGGCATTCGGACTTCAGGACAGCCTAAGCCAACATTAAATGCTTTAGATCCTGTAGCTGGCGGAGGCATTCTAAGAGAAACTCACCTTATTCTTGGGGATGCCCAATATTTAAATGTTGTAAAAGGAAGAGAGAGAAAATAAAAAACCAAAATCATGACCTCGGAATCAAGGAGTAATTGAGAGAACCCGGAAGAGACACACAGTCTAGATTAGGAGGTCATGACCTGAGAAAAGAAGCCCGTGGTGAGGCAGTCTGGACTTGAGGTGCAGAGCTGTAGGGCAGGCGCTTGAAAGCTGGAGACTGAGGATGTTAGCTGAACAACAACCGGCACACAGGGTGAAGGGTTGCCGGTTTAAAAAATAGATTTGTTTCTAGTTAACAAGAAGCAGTTAATGAACGAAAGATAGAAAAAAGTTAAAAGGGGGTGGGGCTAGTGGAGTGGAGTGGAAAAACCTGGGTGGGAGAGAGGACAGAGCAAGGAAAAGAAGACAGTAAGCTGCACCGCACTTGTGTCTGCCACTGCCTGGAGCTCCATGTAAATTCCGGGCATGTTGTGGGTCGCTCCCCAGCCTTGTTTTTGCACACTTGGCTTCTTCCAATCGCAGATATAAAAAGCTCCAGAGCTCCCTCCTGGAAACCAAAGCCTGAATAGCAACAGTGTCAGGCACCCAGCCAATCACTAGAAGCTGGAAGCAGGCTTTGCAACTCTGGGTGCTCATGTGCTCTGCAGGCCAGGCTTACACACGTGACCCCTGAAGCCCAAATGGCCTCCTTACCTCTCCGTCGCCGGAGTCTTGTGCTAGTTCCTGCGCTCTTCCTTCAACTTTGGTGCGAGCCTGGCCTTTCTCCTGCTTGGCTTCTGTCCAGGCTCTTCAGATCCAATGTCTGTCCTAGGCACCCAGGGATCTGTGAAGTATGAGAGCCTCCTCACAGCTTCACCTTGAAGATACCTGCTGGGGCTGCTTCTGCTGCTATTCCTGCTTTGTAAATACTTAAAGTCCACCTTGATCCTGGGCAAGGCGCCTGTCGGGTGACTCAGAACCTAATGCACAGACTTGAAGAATCTGTGACTCACACTATCCACAGTGAGACCTGGGAGGAGCCTGGCTGGTCAGGCAGCCTCTTGGGCGGGGCTGTGGTAGCAGGGGTGAGGAGGTTAAGAAGGGTGGGGAAGAGTGGTCGAGAGTCAGTTGACAGCTCTACATGGGTTTAATGATAGAACTAGGATTTGATGCCCCCAGAACAGTGAGAGTGCCTTCACCTCTACAGTACTAGGTTGGTTTTTTTTTTTTTTTTTTTTTGGTCAGTATGTGTTGACTTTGTGGTTTATATGAATGCAAGAGCAGTTTGGCAGTTGGAATTTAACTTTCAAAATTAGCTAAAGGAAAACCAGGAATTGCAACTGCTCTCAGAGTAAAAGCAACTGCTTTGCTTGGCAACCGAGCTTTTGGCAAGCATCCTCCAGGTTGATCACGTGACGATATGCTGACTGTTAATCACAAACAAGTAAAAACACACAAGTTTTTAAAAATCAACAAGGCTTTAAAATTCAGAATAAACACTTCTTACTGCAAAACTTCATGTATTTTTTTTTGAAGAGTCGAGTGGTTGTGAATGTATGTGTGTGTGTGTATGTGTGTGTGTGTGTGTTAGTTTGATATTTTGACAGTGATTTAAAGACCTGATTTAATTTTGATTTTTTTACTGAATGAATTGTTGGCTATCCTGAAGAAAAGAAATCTCAGGAACTGAGATGATAAAAATGTAATACAAGCTTTCTTTATTAAACCTTTACCTTTGGTTTTTAACTTGTATGCTAGCTCATTTGTTTGGTATAAAATATTCAAAATGTTAACACTTTGAAGTAGTCTGGACTTTTATTTGGAAGACCATGAAGATCATTATGAAGGTTAGAAAGTAAATTTCCAAGCCTCCAAGACTTATAAGTTTTAGCCATCAAAACATATAATAGTATGAAAACGGGATTTAAAATTAATGATGATAATAATAATAATAATAATAATAATAATAATAATAATAATAATAATATAATAATAATAAACCAGACAAGTTATTGTCAGGATGATCACTACAGTTTCAAAGAACAGTTCATCCCTCATTGACTGAACAAAAGAGCCTTTATGTGCTAGGGGATCAATTGTATTTTTTAACAAAAGTGTTCTCCAGATATTCTTGGAGACACTTGCCAACGCAGAAAAGTTCAGCATACTTTAAATGGAGGGCCTTAAAAAGCAAGAGCTGAACAGGATAACAACAATAGACATGCCAGAATGGATGGGAATCTTCAACCCTGTTGCAGAAGATCTTGAAAATGGCGGCTCCCAATCTGGCTTGTTCTTAATCAGCTGCCATCTTCCGCCGATGCTCGGCTCAGGCTGCTGGCTCAGGCGGGCCAGAAGTACCTGCCCTGGCACCCACAAGATGGGAGATGACTCTGCCAATTTTCCACGCTTTCTCCACAAGGTTGGGATGAGCTCAGACCATCCCGCCATCCATGCAGTACCCACTAGAAGTGAGACTCTAATGGTAACAGATTATCCAATAGCTTTATATATTTGGTAATGCTCAAATATCAAGATGCCCACACAATTGAAAGTGTTAACCAATTAACTAACTTAGATGTAAATTGTTACCCAGGACTTCTCTCGGTACATGCGTGCTCATCCATGGCTCCTACATCTCTCTTTCCCTAGCTTCTCCTCTTTCTTCCTCTTCTTCCTCTTCTTCCTCTCCTTACTCCTCTTCTTCTCCTTACTCCTCCCACATTAACTCCTCCCAACTTGTGGGGAAAATATGCTGCTACACAACCACACACAAAGAACTTCAGACAACTAATGAGTGCTGAGAGTGAGAGATAGTCTTCCCTGGGGAAGAGCACACCATCTGGTTGTTCAGAAACAGATGGCCAGCCCTGAAAACATACATATGAGTAGCATACACACTTAGCAGCTTACAGTAATGAAAGGGAAGAAAAGGCCACAAATCTGAAAGAGAGCATGGAGAGGTGTATAGGAGCTTTTGGATGGATAAAAGAAAGGTAAAGTGTAAATGATGTAACATCCCCCAAAAAATAAATAAATTTTTTAGGTCTGCAAGTATGTGATTATTTCCTTTTAAAAACACTCTTAGGGGCTTTGATGTTTACCAAAACAGGTTAGCAGTTGCTGGGCTACTTACACAACACATAATCATCTCTAATCATCGCTTTTGAGTCACAGCAGTAGCAGTCACTGTCAGTCTTTTCTTGCAGAGCCTTGCTGAGTACAGGAGACGTTCTCAGCACTGTTCATCTTAAAGCAGCACTTCTTCCCTGGACCCATGCAGACTCCAAGCCAAGATCAGTACAAAACTGTGTCTCCTGGTGCTAAAGTCTTTTTAACTGTGCTCTGCTTCTAGAGAGGAGCTGGAAAGTCTAAACATACATGAAATACAGGCACAGACTCTAAGATTGAGAGCATCATAAATGTTTTTAAATGCAATCCTTGCCTGCAAATATACATACATATATACACATACACAAACACATATACATACATATATATCACCACTACTATTCTAGGTATTATTCCTAGGGAGTATCAAAAAGGAACTGCAGCCCTTACTTGCCTTTAAACCCAAGTAGAACAGATAGTCCCAAGGCAGGTGGTTGTGCCAGGAAGGCCTTACTCTCAAGCACACTTATCTAGAATTAACTCTTCCTCTTTATAGACATATGACCAGCTATCACCTCTCCTCTATTTATGGTATCCTTACCTCTTTTCTTTTTCTTTCTCTCTCCTCTCCTCTCCTCTCCTCTCCTCTCCTCTCCTCTCCTCTCCTCTCCTCTCCTCTCCTCTCCTCTCATTTCCCACTCTCTTTCTCCTTCCTGTTTTTGTTTTTCTTTCTTTGGTTGGATTTTGCAGTCATTTTGTTTTGAGAGAGTTTCATTTAGCCTAGGCTGCCTCAAGTTCCCTGCATTTGTGGATGACCATGAATGAATTTCCAATCCTCCCGACTCTGTCCCCTGAGTGTTGAGTGCTGGGATCACAGGCATGTGTCATGTAATTGGTTTTTGTGCAGTGTTGTGGACAGAACCCAGAATTTCCTATGAGCTAGGTAAGTGTACCATCAACTGAGCTTCACCCCTCTATCTTTTATCTCCTTATTCCCTGGGAGTCTTATCTGAAACATAGTCAGTGTTTCCCCTATTAAAACAAGCACACTTCCTTCCTTGTTCCTTGGACCACAACTCTAAATTTTCATCTAGAACAGTGCTATATTTTTTATAGTCAAGTTTCTACAACAGAAAAGCATGCACTGACTGTTGTCTTTTCTTCCTTTGCTTTACAGTTTCCCCAATTGACTACCACGCTAGTGTTCCCTGAAAATGGCCCTGCTGAGGCATCCAAGCTCTTCTGACTGTCATAGCCCTGCCTCCATTTCCTTCTAGTTAGTCCTTTGTTTTTGGCCTTCTTACACTCTCCTCTTTTCTAGGCCTCATCTCCAAATTCTTTTTCTTTTTCTTTCATTTGAAATGTTCTTTTATTCATATGATTCCACTAATTTTTATATGAACATAGCTATATCCATAAGTTCAAGTGTCAGTTTTTTGCTTATTTAATTCTTGGGTATCACTATTATTTCTGGGGAGATAAGAACATCTTCTTGCCCCAAATAGGGCACTGATGACAAACCAGACCAAAGATGACACTGACGACCAATTTGTTGCACCGATGAGTTTTACTAGAGATACATCCAGAGATACTGGAGTGTTGTGTAGTTTGATCTCAATATGACACAAGCTAGAGTTATTGGAGTGGAAGGAGCCTCAAGAAAAAGCCTCCTTAAGATCAGAATGGGGGTAAGACTGTGGGACATTTCTTAATTAGTGATTGATGTTGAAGGATCATTCCTTTGTGGTGAGACCACCCCTGGGCTACTAGTCCTGTGTTCTATAAAATAGCAGGCTGAAGAAGCCAATGGGAGTAAGCCCATAAGAAGCACCCTTCCATGTCTCCTGCCTCCAGGTTCCAACTCTGCTTGAGTTCCTGCCCCGACTTTCTTTAGTGATAGACTGCAATGTGGGTCTGTAAGCCAAAAAAACCCTTTCCTCCCCAATCTGCTTTTGGTCATGGTGGCCTTGACTAGGACAGTTGGTGAGAGGTTACTTACAGGAGTAGAAATAAGGCAAAGCCAGCTGTATCAGCAAAGCTCAGACAAGGTGAGTGATAGCTCATGGAACCAGGAAACTTAAGAGCACACTGTTCAACTTTCAGGCAGCAAATATGTTCAAGAGTATCATTTCCAAGTGGCTCAGTTGGTATAAACCCAACCCAAACAACTCAACTGTTTTCTTCTCCTAGGCAACTCATCCTGTCTGAAGATCTTCTAAGCTGCTTGTCTTGTCTTGTCTTAGAAGTCTCCCAGCACTCCTTATTGTTTTATATGCTTGGGAGTAGAGAAGTCTAGTGAATATGGCAGGTTTCATGGACTTTCTGAAGCTAACTTTGAGTTAATTACTTGCTGATCTTAATGAGCTTCCATGCAAGATGGAAAGTTTTACCTTCTCCTAGAACAACCTGTTGCTTTGCCTCCTTATAAACATCCAGGGTTGCTTCTCTCCATGACATGAAGATTTTGTCTTTGAGGAACTGCTAGACCTCATTCATTCTGACATCTAGCCTTGCTCTTCAGATGTAGCTATGTCCCGTGTGAAACTGGCTCTTCCATGTTAACAGATGATCAAAAGCCCACCATTTCTATTTTCTTCATGTTTGCCATCCATATTTTTAACATTCTCATTTCTTAAACAATTTATTTGCAACATATAGAACTTCTGATCTACATCAATTCTGAAGTCTCAATAAGCATTCCAATTTGAGGAATCTTATGATGGACCTCAGTTTATAGATTTCATGAAATTTGCTTATCCCAAAAGATAAATTGCAAACTACAGAACAAAGAGTTTAGGCCTTTCACAGTCTTGGTTTCTTTCTCTGGGGTCATAGCAAGTATTTGCAGTTCCTGAATGTTTTCCACAAATCTATGGGGGACATACAGCATGCTAACTTCTCTTCCAGAATTCAACTCAAAAACATTTGCATCAGGACCTATTCTTGGTGTCTCCTAGTCATACCTTTTCTTTTAAAATTCTCTGTGTCCTCTCTGTACCCCCAAATAATTCAATCCTTCAGGAAGAATCCAGGTAACTGTTGTTTGAACATCTCCTGGTGACTGCATGATGGCTCTCTGGAAGCCAAAAAGTGATCACTTCAGTAATCAAGTCTACAACACATTGGTCCTGGGATTGTTGCCTCCCTAGTTAAGCCACAGGATCTGACACTTCATCACAGCATCCCCAGCAACAATTCAAATAACTGAGTGCCCCACAGCTAAGCCTCAGACCTCTTTGAATGTGTGGCTGCTAAAGGAACATATAGTCTTCCAGAGAGCCAAAGATAGTATAAAGAAAGCTGACAGAGTGAGCAGATACATGACACTGATGAGAATCTCTAAATGAGATGTTTAAGTCACTTCCAACCTCCAAGGCTCAGGGAACACCATGGAAGAGAAGGCAGGAAGATTGTAAGAGAAGACTACAAACATTTTTCAAAGACATACTCTGTGCATTGAAACAAGTGACTTTAATTTGACATTTCTTTTAATTCCAAAGATGTTTTGGTATACAACTAAAATGTTTCCCAGAGGTTATGTGCTACAAATACAAGAGCTCCTGGGTCCTACTAAAAAATGACTGGCCAATGAACACTCTGACTTTATTAGTGTATAAATCTCCTGATGAATTTATAATCTGATATAATTTGGAGATGGGCTAGAACCTAGCTTACAATAGTAGCTTTTGTGAGCCTTCCCTTGTAGGCTATACATTTCATGCCACTCATTTTCTCTTTTCAGGTCACTTTATATGATCAACTTTTCTCTACCGTATGGTCTCTGCCTCATACACAAAGCCATGAGCCCAACTAAATCATTCTTCCTTACAAAGTATTGTTTCCAGTATTTATCCCAGTGTTACAATACATACAGGTACTATAATCATTTATCATGAGGAAAAATAGGATGCGAGATAAAAATTACTAAATTATAAACTGAAATGACGAAATTGATTTATTCCAAACTATGTTCAACTTTCAGAATTATGTCACACTGGACACACAACAATAGAAAGGAACATGTGAACAAATCTGTTATAGAAATCAAAATAAATTCCCAAAGCTTCTTTTCTGGAGGGCTGCTCGGGACCCTGTGTGTGATAAAGTATATCTCTTCAATACTCAGTATGATTTCCAAGGCTGTATTTTCATCTAAATCACGATGGCCATATTCAGCAGCTCACATGGAAAGTTGAAATCTTGATGAATAGATTTTTACATAGGTCATCCAAAACTTAGATTTTCTTAAAACATTATTCCCACAGGTCTTTCCTCAGTCTATACAGGAAATAAATGTAAAATTGAAATGCAACACACTGAACATGTTGGATATATTCAATAATGCTGGCCATTTCCTGCCTCCAGACCACTTTATTCCCTTAGGAGCACCGACATCATATCAGCCTTCCTTTCCTAGCTCATTCATCACATCACCTCAGTGACCAAACCCTGGAGCAGCCAAGAATCAATTCTTAATCTTCCTGGAAATATTCAAGGCTCAGGAAGCTCCAGCCTCAAACATGTTAGCTCAGCATGAGAAAAATTTTAAATGGAAGCCATTTAAGTTCTTGAAGCCTCAAGCCTGCTCCAAATCAGCCTGTCTGAAGAATTACCAATAACTCAGTCATCCCAAATCCCGTCATCTACTGCAACTTTAAGGTCTCTCATTCGAGAAAAGAGGCCTGTGCCACACTCAACCAGACACTTTCATGGACATTTAACCTCCTATTTCGAATGGAGCCTTTTCCTTTCCTAAAACTTAGTTTTTTGTTTTTGCTTTTTTTTGTACACAGTGTTCTTTCTCTCCCAATTCCCTTTGCTATACTTCCTGGAGGCCAACCGCCTTCTGCTTGCTGAAACTGCAGTGTAATCTCTGAGTTATCTCTGACAATAAGGAAGAAAGTGACCTGCTCATTCTTAAATCTCCACCCACATTCTATCCCATAGTAGCCTTGGCACCCATCCTCTCCAGATTTCTCATTAGGAGCAACAAACCTCAAGAATTTTAAGTACCATGTGCTGGGTTTTCTGTCACTTACAACTCAATGAAATTCCAATATATATCTTGCTAAAATTAATTTTGAAAGAGATATATTTTGTCAAGAGATTATTGAGACTGATTTCTCAGATATTTCTGAATTAAGCTATAAAAAAAGGAAGTTGAGAAACTGGACTTTCAGATTGAACTTGTCCTAGAAAATTTAGCTAAAAATAAATGATTAAAAAATCAACTCATTCCACTAAACAGGAAGGACAGGACTTACATGGGCCTGTACCAGGTCTTCTGTGTATGTATTATAGGTTTCAGTTTAGTGTTTTTATGGAAATCCAGACCATGAAAACTAGTGGGTCTCTGATTCTTGTGCTTTCTCTTGGGCTCTTTTTTTCTATTGATTTTCTTTGTCCAACTTTGGCTAGATAGTCTTTCACACACACACACACACACACACACACACACACACACACACACACAGAGAGAGAGAGAGAGAGAGAGAGAGAGAGAGAGAGAGAGAGAGGTATATATATATATACATATATATATAATATATATAGTATATATACATATATAGTGTCTATTGTCTCTGAGAATCTTTTCCAATGACATATAGAAAGACAGATCCAGATGAAGGGAGGTACTGAGTAATTGGGGAGGAGTAGAGGGAGGGAAAACTATAATGAAAGTATATTATATGAGAAAAGAATCTATAAAAGTAGGAAAAAAACCCTCATTCTATTCCATCTACTTCTACTGAAACATCTTTAACACTGGACAAGGAATAAAAGAATAAATCAGGTCCAGGGAAAAACTGATCTTTGGCAGGTTGGGTTGGCACTGTGGGAAAGGACCATCAACATGAAGATGGATAGGGAAAGAAAGCTCCCTATGGAGAACATGGGTCATCAGAAAGGCATAAGTGGTGCTTGTCAGAAATGAAGATAAATAAGTGGTTATAATCTAACTTGTGAAGAACTTCACGCCCTACACAATGGGGTTTGAAGTTCTGAAAGCCCCACCGTCAGATTTGTGATTTAGATCTTATACTGATAGTTTATCTAGGGACCTGGCAAAAAGACCTAAGTATGTGTAAACACCTTTGATAAGATAGAAAAGGGACAATAGAAGGCCCAAAGATTTGAAGGGAAATTCAACTTTTGAGTTGCCAATGGACAATGTGCATTCAAGTTAAGATCATATGATTTATTTTATATTTTAATTAACATATAGTTTATGTGTATAGATGCTCTGAATGTATGTCTGTGCACATGTGTTGCCTGGTGCCTGGAAGGCTGACAAAAGGTGGCAGATATCTTGGGATAGAAGTTACAGATGATTATGAACTACCATGTAGATGATGCTAGGAACTGAACCTGGATCTTCTGGGAAAGCAGCCAATGATCTTAGTAAGAATATATTTTGCCAAGCCTGACAGCCTGAGTTCAATTCCCAGAAGTGTGAGTCATACAAGTTGTCCTCTGACTGCTGGACAGGCTACATGATAGGCAGAGATGGGAAAGATCAAGAGAGACTGAGGGGGAATGAGGGGTGAAGGAGTAAAAATAAAAAAAAATAAAAGTGATCTCAATTTAAAGAATATAATTAGTATCTGTTGACAGCTTTAGCCTAAGGGAACAGCTACCATTCTTCCTAAGTTTTTATGCATGTTCGCTCAGATAGACCATACTCTGTATCATAAAACATACATTAGTAAATTAGAGTAACACATACTATATGGTGTCTACTTTCAGACTACAGTACAATTCAATGAGAAGTCAATGAAAGGAAGAGGGAAAGGGGCAGAGAAATATCATCCTTTGTAGCCAACCTTGCCAGTGCAATCAGCAGCTTGTAAGAGGCTGTGACTACTTACACTGAGCCTGCGAAGACAAGCTCTCTCACCACTAAGGGCTTCTGTCTTATAAACTATATGGGAGGATATGTACTTCCAGAGAGAAGTTTCTATTATTATGAGACTGTCGTAAATGGTATCATAGAGGACTATTGAGCACTAAAATGTGACTAATGGGACAAGAAACTAAACATTCAGTTTCACCTAAACTTATTTACATTTTAACTGAATATATTGAAATTTTAATGAACATACAGCCAGTGGCCATGTTTCTGAATGTTGTAGACATTGATCAATTCTATAAAAAATTAAAACTATATTTAGTCAATATGTTCTAGTAGATTGTGTTCATCGAGAACATTAATGAACATCTGTATTAACATCATAAAAAAAGAGGAAACATTAGTGGAAATGACATGAATTGAAGCAATTAATTTGTTGGTTGTGGTCATGTGTAATACACCCTATAGATCCATGTGTTTAAACTCTTGCCCCCAGAGTGTGGAGCTGCTTTATAGGGCTGTGGAACCTTCAGGAAGTGAGATCAATCTACCTGAAGGATGTAGGTAGCTGACAGGCAGGCTTTGAGGGTGATAGCCCACTCTTACAACCAGCCTCAGTCCTTCTATTTCTTGACCTGTGGAGATAAGAACAAATACCCTTTTGCCACCACCTTTATGAGAGACAATATCCTTCCAAATGGGACCTAAGATAAACCTGTTCTCCCTAAAGCTGTGTCTTGTCAGCTCACAAGAAAAACAATACAATCATGTACATTATTATTAATTTTTTTTTGGTGTGCTTGGAACACTTTTTTGATCTTTCTCTCAAGCTGTATGTAAATAAACATTTCATTATTTTCAGAATATTTCATTAGTTTCAGAATTATTGTTTTAAGAACATTGGATTTTATACTGTTCTTTCTGTATCGTATTCAAGGGAAACCTGAGGTATTAGCATTATTCTTGTTTCAGGGAACATGACTGGATGCTCACTGAGGTTCAAGCACCATAAAGCGCTGACCTATATGTCATCTTGTTTTGTCCACCTGTAATTCACGCTTGCCACTTTTTGTCTCTCTCTGGATGCTTATGAATGATTTGGAACTTTTAAAACCCCAGCTTCAAAAAAATTATTTGACAGCACACTGACTACGCACATATAAATACACCCTGACTACTAACATAGTAATGACTGCATTTCTCCTTCTATGATGTTCTCAATTTGCTAAACCATTTTAATACTTGTATCTATCTGTATTTTTAGGTTATTGCTTTATGAGCACTGGACTGTCAAACTAAATTAAAAACATATTGCTATTGGATCTATTGATAAAAATAAATTTTAAAATAAAAATTATGTAATCCTGTGTGTTTTACCACTTATGTGGCCACTATCTACTGACCCTCATTCTAGTTGGGAAATAACTAAAGGTTGAGAGATATTAAAATAGAATACATAAAAGAAGGCTATTAATATCTCAAATATAAAATAATTATTAAAAATTAACAAGAAGACTGTGTAAAACTTTGAAAAACATGTAGCTGATATTTGTGTATTAAACCGATTCACAGCGACATAAGATAAACACCAGAAAAGCTGTTCAGTCCCATTAATAATTAATATTCAGAAGGGAAAATAGTATCTTGTGTTGAGGTTAGTAGATGGAAATAAATAATTCATGTATACCCCTGGGTATTGCATGCTGAAAAGCAATTACCATGTTTATTAAAATTTCAAAGTTTCATTTCCCACTTCCTCCCTCCTAAAATCCACCTTAAAACTGGCTGAGGTACAGAGAATAAAGGACTGCCACCTTAAAACCGGCTGAGGCCCTGAGAATAAAGGACTGCACAATGTTCATCACAACAGTCAGGAATCATGCAGAAAGAGGAAGTGGACAGATAAAAATCTAGAGGCCGTAAATGACTTCAAGGAAACCGTGTTTTCCAGACAAAACAGGGTGGTAGAGCATGTGAATTCACAATGACTGTGACAGAGTGCGCAAGACTTGCACTTGCACAAAGCAAACCAAGTTCTAGCCTGAAAGGAGGAGATGCACAGGAACTCCCTTAGCTAGCTGAGGAACTATTGGCGTTTGAAAGCTGCTATGCTATTCGATGAAGGGTTAGCTTTCTTTAACTAGGCTGACCCAACTCCAGGGCAGCCCCACTCCAATAGCAGTCTTGCAACAGAAACTGCATTTGATGTGAAGCAATAAGCAGAAGAGAATCCAAACTTGTATGGATGCAGAGCCGAAGGTGGAAAGGGAGGACGAGGAGTTGGGAGAGAGGAGTGAGGACACTCAAAATACATTGTGGAAATTCTTGAACAATTAACAACAACAACAACAAAAAAAACTGGAGAAAGTAGAAGAAAAACATCAACGATAGCACACATAAAAATACAGTGTCAGGGCAATACAGTAATATAATCAACCAAAGGAAAAGGAAATAGTCTCGATGCCTGGAGACCAGTTACAACATTTATGCATGTAAGGAAGTATGCAAGTGTCACAGCTCACAAATTAATTAGCAGTATCTGCAGATGATGACTAAGAACACTGATTCTGACCACTTCCTCTTTTTGGCTCACTCCTATGCAACTGTTCTACTCGTGCTCTTCCAGAAGAAGCCATCTAAGCATCACAAAGCTTTGGACAGTATTTGCTACAAGTCCCATTTGGCAGAGGAAAAAAATTGAACTGAGAGCTTGGTGAGGTCCTCAAATGCCTACCTGAATGGCAGCACACCTCTGGGAACTGACAGCTTGTCATCAGCTCCTACTCCCCACCATGTCACTCTGATTCCACAGTGGAAAACAAATGTGACTTGCACAGAGGAAGTCATTAGATGTTTCTCCAAAGAAACTGTTAGCAATTCTAAACAAGTACTGGCTTCTCCTTTTGCTCATGCCAGCAGTAAGCAAATGGAAATCTTCATGAACTTTGTGACCCTGTTATGTTCAAACACAGAGGAGAACCCTTTTAATATCATCACATTTAACACTGACAACATCAAATGTTTTAAAGAACCACACCCAAATTTTAACAGCCACCCCAACTCCCATTTTAGAATTCTCCCAAGGGTTCCCTGCAATTGCTTCCCAACGGAAATCAAGATTCTGTAAGTATTAGTACAAATGGGAATGACTTTCTCAACACCCGACTAAGTAACTCAAGCTATTAATGCATGTTGGTGGTGAGAGTTTCCCTGCATACTTGGCTTTCAACTGTAACTGTCATGTCTTCTTATACGTAGTGTTTGGTAAATTGACACAATCTAAAGTCATGGCTCAATTAGATTGGCCTGCAGGCAAGGCTGGGGGGCATTTTCTTAACTAATGATTGATGGTGAGTGGTGGGGAGTTTGGGGGGAAGGGGGAAATTAGGCCAATTGCAAGTTTGATACCACCCCTAGGTGGTGGGCCTGGTTTGTATAAGAATACAGTCTGAGAAAACATGGAGAACAAGCCACTAAGCAACTTGCCTTGCCTAAGCTATAGCTCCTCTCTTCCTTCTGGTTTGGTTCCTGCCTCAATGTTCTTGTCCTGCTCCTGTCCTGACATTCCTCAGTAATAGAATGTGACAAGAGTTTTAAGCTAAAATAAACCCTTTCCTCCTTGGCCATGGTGTTTTTATCACAGCAATAAAAACCCTAAATGAGACACAAGATATTCTTATTATCAAGACTGAGTTTCTCTCTCCTGTGCTGGAGATCTCACGTTGGGACCAGCTGTGAGCTATAGGATGCAGAAGAAGTGACACTTGCATAGACAGAGTTCTTATGAAAATAAAGAGCTTCCACTTCCAATGACTTAAAATTCAACAACCAAAACATAGGAATCCCAAGCTATCATAGGAAAGGCCACATAAAAGGATCCTACTGGAATCAAAGGAGTCCTGGTATAGTAGGGTTGAAGCCCCTACCGTGAGTCATTCAGGCTTTCTTGGAGCCCACAGCCCAGCTTCTAACTACACCACCCATATGAGTGAGCTTCTAGTCATCAAGGGTGTCCAAGCAGTGGTACCTGGCTCTATCACACCCATTTCCCATCCTAAGCTGCATGACACTAGCAAATACACAAAGGCACATCCCTTGGGGAATATAAAGGATTGTGTTAATAAATTCACAGCAGCTTTGATTGTTTAGAAATACCTTTAGATAGCTGGGATGTTTTCCTTCACCCACTTGAGGATTGCCAATGAAAAGAAGATACTTAGGGGTAAAGAAATGTCTGGAATTGTCTTCACCCAGCTTTGGCAAAGTCCTAAAAGCAAAAGTATCATTTACTTCTGACAAAACATCCATGATGGCAAACATGAAACTGTCGGGAGTTATTTTTTGCCTGCTTCTGTGAAAGTCTGCCTGTCAAGGTAAGTCAGGGTCTCCTGGCAGATTTCCTGGCTTGATGATACATTTCCATGAGGAGCTACACTTGAAGCTCAAGGCAAGGGGCTGAATGCTCTATTAATCTTGGTGGAAAAAACAGGGAGACCTCCAGATAGGAAAAGATATCTTACGTATGTCAGCCATGCTCTCTGCTAGCTTGTGACTTTGTTTCCCATGATACTGTAAAGTATATAAAGACTATGAAAAATACATTTGGGCCTGGCATGGTATAAACTTGAATCCCCTCTGAGTCATCTCTGAGTCTTCTTTTCTGTCTTATCTATCATCATCCCGACTCCCTGCTCATAGAACTGTTGTTCAACTTCACACCATCAGGACTGAAACACGAAACCACACATTTTCATTAAACATTGCACAAATGTAAGTTTATATTCCCATTGACATTTTGTTCTGCTCTTTAATAGCCATGGTTGATAATTTTATTTATTGGGTAAATAAGTAAACATGAAATTTTTTGCTTCATTGTTACATTGTTAAATCCTGCAGGTTTTCTTTTCTTCTTTTTTTTTTTTTTTTTTTTTTGTTTTTTAAAGACGGGGTTTCTCTGTATAGCCCTGGTTGTCCTGGAACTCACTTGGTAGACCAGGCTGGCCTCAAACTCAGATATCCGCCTGTCTCTGCCTCCCAAGTGCTGGGATTAAAGGCGTGCACCACCACTGCCCGGCAATCCTGCAGTTTTTATATCATATTTTTAATACAAAAACTTGAAAAATAATACAGTTTCTGAAACAGTTCATTTTTAAGCAAAGGGAACAGAAGAGCCTATATCAAAATTCTTATTTATGTACACAAGCTGTGAAGATTGTACACATGGCTGTTTATTTCTTCAAAGTGGGATTAGAATAAAATATTAGGTTTTCTTATTCCATTGTATTGCTTGCTATTGACATAAAATTATGCTCATTACTTTATAATTTGGAAACTATCCAGTATGATAAACTAAATCACAGAATTAAACAGAAGAGTAGAAGTTTTATGATCTTGAAAACATAAAGCTTTATCATTAAACATAATAAATCAAAACACAGAAGAACATGTAAAAGATTTACATTTTACTTTAGATCTTCAATTCTCCCTCAAGGAAATCTAAGCATGCATTTATACACAAACCACAGAATGTGTTTTTGAGAACCTCCTCCTTCTCACATATCCAGAGTTCCTCCTTGTCCAAGACTGTAACAGTCTAAGACATTTGCTCTGGGGTTGTGCTAGCTAGTGAGGTTTTTTGGCTGTACTGCACCCGCCTAGGAGCTATCACAGATCTGCGAATGGAAAACACACACATACACCAGTTAATTTTAAAGTGCCTTGGCTAACTCAAAGGCTGGGGACTCCTAACCTTCCCCCGCTACCACAGGCCCAACCAAGGAGGTGGCCAGTGCAGTCTTACATGTTTGTGTGGCTTTATCTCCTGACACTCCTGTTCTATTCCCTCAGTCCTGGTGATTCTCTCTGAATCCTACCCACACAACTCTAAGTATCCCACCCCATGCCCAACCATTAGCCACTGTCATCTTTACTTATAGATCAAAAAAAAAAAAAAAGCAATTGAGGACAAGGACCTTCAGGGTCTTGATAGGCAGATTCAAAACAATAAGACCAATCTCCAACATCTTACCTTTTCTGTACAATTAAAAAACAAACAAACAAACAAACAAAACACAAAAAAAACAACAAAAAAAAGAAACCCTCTTCTCTCAGACATAAATTGAGTGCAAGCACAAAAAAGTATGTAAATCAGAGAGTATGACATATAATTATCATCTAGTCCATCACATTCTTCAATTAGACAGAGTACTCTACCACCATTTCTAAATTAAGAAGTTTAAGATTCTATACCTGAATTATGTTTTGATTTCAGCCTGTGAACATCCTCCGAAAACCATGTTTTTAATTCTATATCATATATTTAATGTTAAACAACTAAAATTTGCTTATGGGACTATAATTAGTCTTCAACCCCATTCAAAATCTAAGAATGACTTAAATATTACCTGAAAATATAAGAAGCATAAAACCTAGCTTCCAAAAATTAATCAATTTGTAGAGACAGTTGACTACCTGGGCAATTCCTCATTCTTCAAAACATTGAAGCACCAGTCTTTAACCTTCTGGCCCAGGATCATCTGACAGACCTTCATACATCAGCATTATGAAGGACCATTTTTTCTGTCTTGGAAGAGCTATCAGTCAACTATCCTGTAGTGTGTCCTTTTCATGGACAGTATTTTTTTTTCCTGTAGATGAAATGGGCAATTTTTGTCCCGTGTCTACGTTGCCACAATAAGTAACCTTGCCTAGAGGTAAAGGCTACTTCAATTTTTCTTTGAAGGAGAATGGGGAAGCTGTTAGGAGCAGACATGTATCATTGTCAAATGATCCTTAATGATGAGATAACATTAGATGTCATATTCTGTGGACTTTTGATGTTTTTTGAAGACTATTTATGTAAAATGTATTTGAGCTGTTAAACCTTAGTTACTCTTAGCTATTTTTATTGAGTAAATTTAAAGCATTTTATCATAATTAAATTAGAATCTAATCTAATCATAAGTTTACTCTCTGGCCCTTGTGTTATTTAATCATCTTGTTCTTAAACAAGTTGCACAGGCACAATATCTATCTAAGAGCATCAATAGTAATTTCAAATTTTATATCAATATTCAGATTTATACCAATGAAAATCTTAATTCCGTATAAATATATAAATTCTGTACCAATGTAAGAAATTATAAGTTCAATTTTACACCAATTATAAAGATTTCTATCAATGTAAGATTATGATTACACAATGTATTGTTCAAAAATAAATTTAGTAATCTTTCCCATCTATTTCCTCTCTGTTCAAAATTATGACCATCCCCAAGTGATTGCTTAAAAATGACAACCTATCTATAATTTATAAAATAACCATAACCAAACACCCAAACATGAGGAATTGGTCTAACAGTTCTCCATGGCTCCTTCCTGTTGATTAGGGGTGACAAGAAATTCTTTAAAGGGGTAAGGAGGGTAGGAAAATTTAAAAATTGATTAGCCTTAAGAAAGCTAGCTTTAACATCTGTCATTCAGTCTCTGCATGTTTAGAAGGTTCAGAGCTTGACTGAAGCTCTTGGATCCATCTGAAAGGATGGATGAGATGAGATGATCTGGAATCAGCAGCAACCACTGAAGCTGTTTTGGAAACAAGTCTCTGGACAGAATCAGGAATCAGGGGCTTAGAACAGCAGGTGAGTTTAGCATCTCTGAGGTTGAATTGAATATGTATATTCTGTAATATATGAATATTACAACCAAAACTTTAGTACCATTAAGATATTTGTACAGATTGTGCACAGTGCACCAATCAGTTAAGGATGAAATTTTTCTCCTTGTTTGAGCAGGTGAGAGACAACTGACTTTTTGTGAGTTAATTTTATTAATAACTAATTGTAATAAATCTTCATTCTTGCCATATTTAGGAGGGCATGAAGAATCTTAAGGATTCCATAACCCATAAGATTTATTGTCTCATTTTAGCTGAAGTTTTGCCTACAAACATTTTTATGTCTAAGTCAATTACTGAGCTGTCCCCTTGTTGAGGAATCAGCAGATCAATTGACTTGTCTTGTTTGATTTTCTAGAATTTTTTGAGATCTTTAGGTGGTCTTCTCCTGTCATACCTGATCCATATCACTCTGGAAGGATTCCAGAGCCTTTCCTCCTCTCCTGTCTACACAAATGCAGAGCCTCTCTCCCAAAATAGCATGTTCTTGGTCCAGTAACCAGAAATCATTAAAGGTATAACTTGACCTCTCTCCCAGAGGAATTTTAATATAACCACCAAACTCATAACTGCACTCATTTTAATAATTAAAGCAATTCAAGGCAAGTAAAGTAATCTAACCAAATATTAACCATTAAAATAATGCTTCTTCATCTCCTCCTGCTTTTCAATCTATAATTTCAGATCAAAAGCCTCAATACTTTACACATTTATGTACACTTTAGTCCTCCCTACCATGGAGCTTAATGTCTCTGTGGGTGCATATTGTAGTATGCTCCTTTGTATATTATTCTCAAAGACTAAATTTTTATTGTCTGAGATAGGCTAGGCTCTTTATTTCCTATTTTTGATTTAACGTTTTAAGATTGAATGTCTTAATATTTTATATATTTATGGATATCTAAAGTTTCTATTATGGAGATTAATATCTTTGTGTCTATCATTTGGTTTTTGTCTCATATCTTAAGCTCTTCGTATTAGTTTTGAACTGTGGGAGGAAATTTTTCTGTGGCATGGGCAAAATCTGTAATTTTTTATCTTTAAAAATAATTAAATGAGATTTATAAATATCGCTTATCTGGTGGCTGGAGGCATGAAGTTTTGTCTACTTTTTATTGTCTTCTCTTAGGAGGCAGTCCAGGTTAAATTTTTGTTTGCCACTGTGTTGTTCTGTTTTAGTTTTGTGTGTGTGTGTGTGTGTGTGTGTGTGTGTGTGTGTGTGTTGGAACCATGTGATTAGGCTCTGTTCATTGAGAAACTAGTTTTCCTCCCTCTTAGACTATATCATTGTATGTATATTTTATCTTAGAATCTCTAAATAATTTTAAAAGCTGGCTTTTCCCCACATTAGGTGCCATTTGTAGTGGTGAGGTTTTGGCTTTACTGCTTTATATTCTCAGCTGGTTACACTCAGGCACATCTCCAGGAGCTATCTCAGGTCATCGATTGGAAAACACACACACACACAAACACACACTCTCTCTCTCTCTCTCTCTCTCTCTCTCTCTCTCTCTCTCTCTCTCTCTCCTAAATGAATATATACAGCCTGTTCAGTTAATTTTAAAATGCCTTGGCTACCTCAAAGGCTGAGCACTACTGAACCTCCTCTGCTACCCCAGGCCCAATCGGGAAATTAGTGGCCAGGGTGTTCACCAAGTATTCCAAGGACCTGCATGACTCTCCCTCTCATCAAGCTATCTCAGTGATTGCATTCACTTGCCACTGTGCCTGGATTTTTATATCAGTTCTGGGATCAGAATTTAGGTTCTTATGCTTGCAAGGAACTTTACCATCTAAGCCAGCTACCAAGGTTTTTAAAAATAAGCTCGTGTGTGTGTGTGTGTGTGTGTGTGTGTGTGTGTGTGTGTGTGTGTG
>JANHMN010000009.1:8599970-8645590 GCA_030674055.1 Rhabdomys pumilio | reverse complement strand
TGTGTGTGTGTGTGTGTGTGTGTGTGTGTGTGTGTGTGTGTGTGTGTCTTTTATTCATGGATCTGAAGAGCTGTAGGGAAGGTGGCCTAAGTGCGACCTGTCATAAGCATAAAGTGGAGTAGGTAAAAGCTCACATACAGAAATTAATGCAGCCTGTTAATTATAATTCCCTATAACATCAAAATAAAAAAGATCACATACTTCCAACATCAAAGGATATATGCTAGGATATATTCAAAAAAATCATAGTACAGAAATACTGAATCAAAGCAAGACCAAAATTCAACTGAGCAAACTCCAAACTCTGGATTACCAAGTCTGGTATCTAACTCCTTTAAGCTTTGTTGACTGGGACACAGTTCTTTCTCTTGGGCAGATTCCACTCCCTGTTAGCAGGTTTCCTAGCAGGTATTCCATGGCTCTGCAACTCTAATATCTTGGGGTCTCCAGGGCAACTTCAACATCACAGGCTCTTATTCCAGTGGCTGGAATCCACACATGATGTATGATCTTCTAGCCTCCTCCAAAAAGCTTGGCTCACATCTCCAGCTCTGCCCTCTCCAGCATTCCAGGGTCTGGTTGATTCAACCCCATCGTAACTTTCTTTGATAACATTCCTTAACTAATTTTATTAGGAGTCTGACCATTTTTGTGGCCATCCTCTAAAACTGAAGAAATATTAATTTGTATTTTTTTCACTGCTCTAAAATATCTCTTCCCCATAGGTTAATAGCTATATCAACCATGTATGGCCTTAATTTTCCTCTGACCTTCAGGTCCTGTACATTTAAGCCATCTGATGTTTTACTTTATTTGGAATAAAGTCCCATTTCCTTGAAATTGGATGTCTCCTTTGTGAAGTTGCCAACTTGCAGGCCAAGATTTTGGAGAGATGATGGTGACATCTACTCCAGTGTCAACCATTCCTTCAATCTCAATATTATTTACTAGTATTCTTAGTTTTGATCTTTGATCCTCTATAGAAGTTTGCCAAAATATTCGTTTTTTTCTGGCCCCCTTTTAGGTTTTTTGAATTGCCTGTAGAATTTGCCTCAGCCTTGTCATCTGGTCTCACAACATCTGTTATTAGAGCAATGGTGTTTAATTGTCCTGAGGAAGATAACTCTCCCTGCCTGTCATTGGGACCTGCAAGAGGCCCTGCTGGGAGTTTTTTGGTTAGGTGTTATCCAATTTGTCTGTTGTTGCGCTACATTTCCTAGCCAAATGTCAGCTTTTGCCACATCTTTTACATATTCCAGAAGGCATAGGCTCACTTTTGGGATTAATTTGGTTTTCCCTTCAATTTATTTTGAGACCACAATTAAAACACTTAAAAATTTGGGCCATCTCAAAGCCTCTAGTGGCAGCTTCTCCTATTAAGGTCATATCAGGCAAATGAGATCTACCATCAGCTGTATGTCTAATCCACTCATCTATTGATGCTGACCTTGCCCTCAGTGGTCTGATTATGTCCTTGTATTTGAAAGTGCATTAGCACTTTCAAAGGCTGAAGACTCAGTTACTGTTTTTCTTGCCGAGGGATCTGATACACTCCTTTCCACAGCTGAGGTCAACCTTTGCAAATAGTCAGGGAAGGTTTCCTTTGTACTTGCATGACTTGAGGAAATGGTTCAGGTCTTTTCCCTGATTCCGCAACTTTGTCTCAGGCATTTAAGGCTACCAAGAGACACAATGCCAAGGTTTCTTCATCATTTGCAGCCTGTACCTCTATCTCAGCAAAGCGACCTTCACCAAGCCCAATGGCTTGTTGATCTTTGGAAATATCTCTACCCCTGGCTCTACCCCTGTACTGCTATCTCCTTCAACTCTTCTCTCCACCATGAGAACTATTGTAAATGTTATGCAGGTTACAGTACTTTTTTTAAATATCCTTCCAGTCTTGGACAATTATTCTATTTTTAATAGCCCAAGAAGATAGGATTTGCTTTACAAATGGCGAATGCATTCCAAAATTAGTGACACTCTCCTTAACTTTTCTCAGTTCTAACGCATCCGTGAGTTGCCATTTGAATTCCTGATAATGCTGTGGATGATTACTGTCTGGAGGTCTTTGTCGTACACTAACTGGTTAAACTAAAGTTTCTTCTCTAGTAATCTTTGATTGGCTTTCTCTAATATTATCTTCCATCTCTACCGAAGTATCTTCCCTAGTTGAAATGTTAAGTTCCTCCCTTAAGGTCTGGGTCCATGCTTCTTGTCTTTCGTTTTGTTGCTCCTCTTGTTCCTTGAGTTCTTGTATTCTCTGTTTGAGGTTCTGCTTCCATATTTAAATTTTTTCTTTATGTTGTAATTCTAATATTTTGGCATCCATCTTACTTTGATTTTCTAGCTTTAGTAAATTATCCTTTAGACTCTGCTTTGAAATGTTATCTCTATCTCTTTGCTGTTCAGTCTGACCTCTGAACTTCTGCATCTTTTGTTGAAGCATCTTTCCCAGCACCTGTCTGCTGCCTTCATTCTCCTCTTTTTGTTGCTTCTCTTGATTTATAAAATCCTGAGCAGTTAGTTCTGGTGTTTCCTCTAGCCCACGTTGCCAAGTCTTAAGTTTGTCTCTCTGTTGCTCAGTCTCATCTATGAACTTCTGCATCTTTTGATCTAGTATCTTTCCAGTTCCTGTTTCCAACCTTTATTCTCCTGTTTCTGTTGCTTATCTTAAACTATAAAATCCTGAGCTTTTAGTTCTAGTGTTTTCTCTAATTCCTTTCCTAAGGCATGTAATTTTTTTTTATCTAGGGCCCTGTATTTTGAGAAGACATAGTAAATCAAAGTAATTAATATTGTAATAATAGTAAATGACAAGATGTCTATTTCCTTTAAATCCATCCTCATCGAACTGTTCAAAATATCATCCCGTCGAACCCAAAAGTACACACACACACACACACACACACACACACACACACACACATTTAATCAATTTTTATTTTTTACTACCGGATCTGGAGCTTTTTGTACCTTTGTCTCCCTCTGCTGTTCAATCCATTCAGGACATTGCAATCCTCTCAAATTCTTTTATTCCCAGGGAGGGGCTGACTGTAGAATAATCCACAGGCTTCTGTGTTTCTGAGCCAACTCTCTGTCTTTTGTGTGGTTTGCAGCGGGCTGCATGTGCACTGATCTCAGGAAGCCTGGAGTGCCCAGGAAGCCAGAGAGTGGCTCTGGCTGTTCCAAGTCCTGTTTAGACATGGCAGGTACTAGGAAGAAAGCACAGAAAGGCTCTATCAGGCATAGATGCCCAGATCAGCTTTCTCTGTCTGCCAGGAAACTACTTAGCAAGCAGTAGCTCTCCAGGCTTCCTCATCCCTCCCTAGGCTCAGGGAATCTGAAGTCCCAGCTCTGAGCTGGGGTGCTGCCCCAGGCTGTAGCTGTCTGCCTGGGGCTTGGGGAGGGAGCCTCTCAGCTCTGTAGACAGACACATTCAGCTTTCAACCCATACACTGCTGCAACTTTAGATCACAGTGCCAGTCTTTTATGGTTGACAGGGGACGGGGAAGAGGACATTTATCTCAGATTAGTTGGGTTCTAAGCCATATCATGGGTGCAAATTTGTTGCAGTAAATCTCCAACCCTAATAAGCCCATGTTAAAAATACACAACCCAAGTATTATACTTGTAAACTGTATGCCTAGATTGAGCATATATACCACTAAACTAATCTATTCCCCAGCTATGAAATCCCTTGCTACTTGTGGCTTCTCCAGGCTATGTGGTTCTGCTCCATCTTCCTTCCATCTCTTCTTTCTCTGTTCTTCCCTTATTCTTCCTTCACTCTTTAAGACCTCTAGCCCCACCTTTCCCCTTTACTGCCCAGTCACAGGTTCTAGCTTTTATTTGAACCATTAGAATGGGAAGAGGGCTCACATGAAATCACTCAAGTATGTGATCCACTCCTTCTCAGGACAGCCCCTCTTGAGCAAGCAGAATAATATCAGAATACAAACAGCACCAGGGCAACCCACAACAGGCAATTTAATCTATTTATATTCAAGATAAGCAGTAATGAGTGAGGATTTACAAGTATCATCTTGTTGCTTATGTTGTAGTTGTTTTGAAAATTGCTTGTTATTATCTCAAATGGTATCATTTCCTTTTATTTCTTCCTCTTTCAGCTGTATTTCTAAATACTTTGTCTTCTCCAAGGCACAGATTTTCTTATTATTTCTTTTAGTTTTTGAGATGGAAATGTAATTACATCATTCTCCACTTTACTCTTACCCTTCCAAACCCTCCTTTTTTCTTTCAAATTCATGGTCTTTTTCTTTTATTAATTGTTACCAAATATATATATATATATATATATATATATATATATATATATATATATATATTTATTTATACATATATATTTCTAAGTATAACCTACTTGGTGTGTGTAATGATACTTGTTTGTATTTTCAGGGCTGACCACGTTGGATAATCAGTTGGTGTGCTCTTCCCTGGAGAAGACCATTTCTCCCACTCATAGCATTTCCTAGTTCCTCATAGTTCTTTGTATATGTTGGAGGTTTCATGATCTCTCTCCCTTCTCCTTTGGCGTGTCTCTAGCTTGTTCGTTTCAGCTCACATTTGGACAGTCACGTTGGTGAAACTTCATGGTTGTAGCTTCTGACATTACTAGAAGAATAGTGTCACATCAAACCCCATGAACCTCTCTAACTCATCATCTTTTGGCTCCCTCTCTGGCACTGTTTCCTGAGTGCAGGAGTTGTTTTGTGACAGGGCTGCACAATACTGGAGACTGCGGCTGGGGGTTGATTTTGCTTTTCTGTACTCCTCCATGGCTATCACAAAGAAAAGTTTTCTTAATGAGACTTAGTGCAGACTACATTTATCTGTAGGGACAAGGACAGATATTTACAATGTAGTCAGGAATGATACTGGTCTAGCAATGTGGTGGTTGTAGGTTCTCTTCCAAGATCCATGGCTTCACTAGCCTTGTGTCTTAGGGTTTCATTGCAGTGAAGAGACACCATGACTACAGCAACTTTTATAAAGGGCGACATTTAATTGAGGCTGGCTACAGTTTCAGAGGTTTAGTCCTTTATCATCATGACCAATAGAATGGCAGCATTCAGTCAGACATGATGCTGGAGAAGGAGCTGAGAATTCTACCTCTGGATTAGCAAGCTGCAGGCAGTGAACTATGAAACATTTTCTTCCACAAGCCAAACCTATTTCAACAAGGCCACATCTCCATATATGACACTCTTTTCGTCTATAGGGCTATTTGCTTTCAAACCACTACACCCTGGGTAGTTGCTTAGGTTTCCAGTACCAGGCATGACTTCTATTATGTTGCAAGTTTTAGGTTCTTTTGCTTTGCTATTATGGATCTCCCAATGCTCAACAATTCTGGTTCCCTCTTCTAAAATTTCTCTTTGAGATTTGT
This sequence comes from Rhabdomys pumilio, assembly GCA_030674055.1. NCBI lineage: Eukaryota > Metazoa > Chordata > Mammalia > Rodentia > Muridae > Rhabdomys > Rhabdomys pumilio. The sequence continues at coordinate 8,640,180 of JANHMN010000009.1, read as the reverse complement.
AGATATTGTTTTCAACTCTGTTAAATTTTCCTGATAAATCTGTGTTGCATGTTGGCATTGCCTTAGAGTTGACTTGATTTCCTCAGGACAGCTGTTTTCAGTTCTTGATCTGAATGTCCTCCCATCTTGCATCAGTCCCTGACATCTTCTTTGTCCCATGATTGCATTGTTCTCAATTTTCTTTTAATTCCTGTAGGTTTGTGGGACAGTGGACCATGCCAGGACCTTGGTAAGGTAGCGTGTGTCTGAGACCCTGGCACTCGGGTACCCTGAGACAGTAGGCAACTTTCCGTTCCCTGCCAGATTCCTGGCCTAGAACAAATGTCCACACTTCCCACATTGGTCAGGTAGCCAAGAAAATAGTTCTCTATGTTAATGAGGTACCTAGAGATCCTGAGGGTTTAGCCAATAAGCTTGCCTTCCTGGACATTATTCCCTGCAAAAGATATAAATCTCTGGGCCACCCTGAGAAGTTGGTATGCATCCATCTTCTATGATGAACAGTTAATAAATAGTATGGATAAACATGGTCAGTCTCTTCCATCGAAACCACCATGGGGAGCATAGAGAAGGCCTTTGCCCACAGAACCATAGCCTGTCTCCCATAGAAGGCCTCTCTGTGTTTCCTGACAACTGCAGCTACCATCCTGATGACCTAAGCTGGAGTTTCTCATTTCCCTAGCCTAGTTTCATCATCATCCTCAGTCCGCAGAGCCCCAAAGATTATGGTTTTGTTCCTGGCCCATGGACCCCCAATCCTTCATTCCCGACTCTTCTGTGTGACACTCCAGTGACAACTGGGTTCTCAAGTGTCAGGAAACCCTGCCTAGAACCCAACAGAAGCAGTACAGGGAGACACAGTCAAACACTCCTCATGTTTTGCCTCCCCAGTGGAGTGTCCTACGCCTCAGTGGCAGGGCAGAATTTGAACCCACGTAGGTTCAGTTCTGTGCTTTTGCATTAAACAGTTTGATAGTTACTCTAGTCTTTGTCATCTTGCTTTGCTTTGTGTTTGTTTGCTTGCTTGCTTGCTTTTTCAATGATGGATTCCCAATTTAGAATCAATGCTTTCTTATGCCACCAGATGGTACCCCAAGCCTAGGTTAGTACAGATAGTAGCACAGTATATATCATAAGATGTTCCAGTAAACCCTGAGGAAGAGGGAGAAGACAAATTGTAGGAGCCAAAGGAGTTGCAGACCATGGTCAGAGAAATCAACTAGGCAGGAACTCAGGGCTCACAGAGACCGAAGCAACAATTGTGAAGCCTTCGTGAGTCTGTGCTGAGTCTTCTATATGTGTGTTCTGGGCTTTGGCTTGGTGTTTGGGAGCCACTTCTGACAGTAGGAGTCCTAGTGTTTCTGATTCTTTTGCCTGATTTTGGCACCCTTTTCCTCCTACTGGGCTATCTCCCCCGCCTCTTTTGTGCCTCATCGTATTGTATCATTTTGTACTTTGTTCAGTGATGGCCCTGGTAGGTCTGCTCTTTTCTAGGGGTAAGGGTACAGAGGAAGGAAAACGTGAAGTAGATCTGGAAGAGAAAAGGGAGTCATGGGGAAGGGGATTTATAAAAATGGAAGTAGAGGAAGCTGTAGTTGTGATGTATCACACGAAGAAAGAATAAATGAAAATTTAATAACAACAACAATACATAACACACACACACCATTGACTGGTTGTCAACCTGTGAGTCACAACCCTTTGAGAATCAATTGACCCTTTCACACGACTCTCCTAAGACCACTGGAAAACACATATTTCCAATGATATCATTCCTATATCTATCTCCAGGCAGTGTATCCATATGCAGATATGACTACACATAATCACAAGGCATGATGACATCATTCTACCAACTTTTCATATATACTCCTGTTGGGGACTGTGCTGCCAAATGTTGGAACGCGCACTGCCTCAAGCTTTGGGGGCTTAATTTTCCTGGCTCATACTGCTGCTCAGGTCCGCAAGTCAGGGTTCAGCAAGAGAGAGACTGAGGGCGGACACGAAGAATGGAGACCAGACAGAGTGTGATTCAGTCCCGTTTATTCTCAAATCTCTTCTTCTCTCGTTCCAAGTTTCTTGTTCCTAGTTCAAGTCCCAAGTCTCAAGTTCCTAGTCCCTAGTTCCTAGAGTCGCTGGTGCCTCCAAGTTCCAAGTTTCCAGTCTCTAGTCCCTAGTTTCTAGAGTCTCTGGTGCCTACAAGTTCCAAGTTTTCCTGTCTCCCTAGTTTCCAATCTTCTGTCTGCCTCTCGCCTTTTATAACTCTGTCTTCTCAAGTCACACCTTTAAGTCACACACACCAAAGGCAAAATCCTGGGTATATAAAACAAGATGTTACCAGAGTGTATTCAACTGTTGTAGGCTGTTGAAAACAAGTCTCTTGTCAGGGTATATAACTCAAGACGGCTGCAAGGATGATAGCCGCCTTCTGTTGGCTCCCAACATACTCCAACAAATTACAGGTGTGTGTGACAGGGTTGGGGCAATAATGTGCTTATATGGACCAGTCACACCTATGTAAGTAGCAGCTACTTATGTTGAAAGCAGTAAAAATGGAGGTAAAACAACATTTTGTGAATTATAATTATGGTGTAAATGGAACACAATGTATTATAAAATCATCAGGTACCAAATATATATATATAAAATATATTATATATACTGATATATATATTATATATTGTGTCATATATGGTATACATACTGATTTTATATCTATCTATATATATGTATATATCCTTATATATTAAATGTACTGATTATATATGCTATATAATCAGTATCTGATGATTTTGTTATTGTTAATATATACAAAATATATCAATACACATATGCGCTCACACACACGTGTGTGTGTGTGTGTGTGTGTGTATCATGGAAACTTAATCTGAATGCTGATTGATCTTTTTGAATTCTCCCGTTAATATTCCCCCTTTGTGACAGTAACATGTATATAAAAACATGGCAAATCATAGGAAACTTGAAAGAAATGTACTGACTAAACTATGCCATGTATAACCTTTTACATTAGTAAAGTTATTGTTCTATATTGTTTTTATTAGAAAACCATCCTATGTCAATGGATAATGAAGAGAAGGATCTTAAGAAAATAAAATGTAGTAATGATTTTTTTACAGTGTGCTTTTACCTCAATAATTACAGCAGGAACTGAGAAACAACAATGGTTTTTTGTTTGTTTTGTTTTTTTGTTGATCTTGCTTTTGTTGTTGTGAAGTTCTATCCCAAGAATCTATGAAGCTGAGCAAACTAAAATACCATTTTGATTGTAAGCATCAAAGCTTTGACAGCAAAGATATCAACTATTTTGTAACTAAAGCTGATAGACTCAAGAAGCCAAACTTGACACTGGTGGCAAATACCACAAACAACAAAAAGTCTAAGATGTGGAAGCTTCATATTTCGTGGCACTCAGAATTATCAGAGCTATGAAACCACATCATTAATAAGGATTTACTATTGTCAGCAGCCAAAGACCTTTTTCTAGTTATGTTCGAAAACAAATTGTTACACAACAGAGTATAGTTTCCTTATCTAAGGACAATGTCTGCAGTAGAGTAGATGGCATTTCTGCTGTTATTCTTTGATCAGGTAATCCAGAAAATTAAATCTGTTTCACTTCCAATATTCATCTTGACAAATTTACAGATGTTGCTAACTATTCACAATTACTGATTTACATGAGTATATTAATGATAGAATTTTAAAGATGAAGGTTCTTGGTTTGTTTTGTTTTGTTTTGTTTTTTAAAAGCTCTTGAAATGCTAATCCACATGATGTATCTGACATAGTTGGTTTGTTTCTGAAACAGCATTAGGATCTCTTGAGAAAAGACTTGTGGTCTTAGCACAAATGGTGCTTCACCTCTACCGGGATGTCCATCTGGATTTAGGCGTTTGGTAGTGAATGAGTCACCAAAAGTCATCTGATCTTTCTTTATGATCCATTGGCAATATTATCAAGAAAGCCATTGCCACAGGAGTCACAGGTGGCCTAAGTTCTGTCAGTTTTGTAAGGGCCAGTGTTTTACACAGTCAACTAGTTTCGAAACTATGTGAGTTTGTGCCAAGCAAAGCTTGGCTTTATCACACTGAAGAGAAACAGTTGTCAAGAGGACAAGTTTTAAAGGTATTTTTGATCTTCACAATGAACTCAAATCTCTTCTTAATCAGAAAGCAAAACTGCAGTTCGAAGCACTTTTCAGAGATAAAAGTCTATTGCTGCAAAAAGCTTACTTGCTTGGCATCTTTGCTGTCTTGTATGAGTTAAATTTATCACTGCCAGAATCAAAGGCAACATGCCTCAATTTGACTGAAAAGATTTGATCATTCCAAAAAAAACTTCAGCTTTGAAAAAAAAAATAGGATGAAAATAAATCTTGCATGTTGCCTTCCTCATCTGGTTCTTTTTGAGGAATACGACACTGACCAGACAAAAGGATTATGATGATGTCTTCAGTGAAAGAACACTTCTACATGCTTGCAGGCAAATTTTATGGAACTCTCCAAATCTACCTGACATCCCATTTGCATTTGCCAGAAACCCATTGACAGTCAAAGTTGAAGATGTTCCTGAGTCAGCACAAGAGGAATTCATTGAACTTATTAACAATGGTGCAGTAAGAGCTGAATTCTCTACAATGTCAACTACAAAAGTCTGACTAAAACTTTTGCAGTCACACCTGTCTGAGACTGTGTTGTATTTTCTTGTTTCATTTCCAACAACACGTCTTGGTGAAACAGGGACTCCACCTTGCTGATTATCAACTGTACATGCAGAAGTAGACTTGTGGAAGATGACCTTCATTGTTCTCTTTCAAATACTGACCTGAGAATTTCTGATCTGGTGAGAAAGAAGCAGTCTCAACCTTTGCATCGACTTTAGCTTTTCACACAAACTGCTGTAAAATCTCACCATGTAGTTTACTGCAGTTATATTAAGACTGTTATCCAGGCTGCACCATACTTCAAACCAAAATTACATTTATTTGTAATTATCAAGAAATAGTTTAAATATATAATTACATATTGTCTTGCAATTAATCACTGAGCTTTAATTATGTTCAATTTGTAACAATGAAAATATACCCCGCATATCAGATATTTGCATTCCAGTTCTTAATGTAGCAAAATTACAGTTATGAAGTCACATAAAATAATCTTATCGGCATCACCACAACGTGAGGAGCTGAATTAAATGGTTGTAGCATTAGGAAGATTGAGAAACCACTGAATTAAAGAATCCTGGAGAGAATCTCCTGGGTGCACCTAGATGTCTGGAAAGTTACATTCAGAGATCCTCCTGGAGAACTAGTGCAGTGCATATTACAGTGCATACAACTGATTGTGCAACTTTCTTTCCAATGCTTTCCCAGGTGAATGTGGAAAATACTCAGCATTTTGGATGATCACAAGCCTCAAGCTACTTTTAGTCTAACAGATGTCAAAGCCTTGAGAACTGTCATCACTGGCCACACTTCTCAAGAGCTAGTCAGGAGAGAAGTGGAAGGACTCATCCACAGTTGATGGCTGTAATCAGGACTTTGTGACATATCAAAGCCCAATTACTTCTACTGTACCCTTCTGATGAAGTGCAAGTTCAGTCAGTGTAACAGAATCAAAGGTTTCAGAACTATAAAAAGTAGGGAGTGAAATTAACTCCTTTCTCTGTGATCCTTTTATGAATGTGAAAATGTGTTTATGTAAAATTTCACTATTTTAATTAAATGAGTAGATTTGAATGAAAGGATTAAAATGATTGCAAGTGCTGGAAGAAATGAGTCAGGTTTAAGCAGAGCAAGAGGGTAGTGGGCTTGATTATTGCTGGCATAACAGTTTTAATTACATTAATTGCTAGCACCACTGCTTCTGAAATTGCTTTGACACAAGGAATTAAGACAGCTACTCTTGTTAATCATTTAACAAAAAATGTTACTAATGTGTTGAATATACAAGAGGATTTAGATAGGCATTTGGAAGAATGGATTGATGCTCTTTATCTTATTCAAATTACTGGAAGGAGGTTCAGAGTTTAAGAGTAAGGAGCCATCTTGAGTGTCATGCCAAATACCATTGGATTTGTGATAGTTCTAAAATTTACAGTGGTAGTCATTACAATTAAGAAAACGTTTAAAGACACTTGCAGTGTATTTGGCATAAATCTAACACCTCTCTGAATGTTTTAACTTTACATAGTGAGCTTATGAATTTCATGAATGCTACTCTGCTGAGTGTTGATGTGGCAGATACTGCTGATAAAATTACACATGACCTGAGGTCAGTATTTCTATTTTGGTCAAGTATCAAGAATGGCATATATAGCTTGATCAGACTAGTCCTTTTTGTCCTGGGAATACTTTTATTCCTGCCCATCATGTTAAAGCTTGTCTTTAACAACATCAACAGATTGGCAGCCAAAGTACATGGCTTGAACCTGAAAATGGACCCCCAGATAGAGTTATTAAATTAATAGGCTGGTAAGCCAAAGACTAGTATGATTCTGCACAGAGCCTTACCAATCTAAGACAGAAGGGCATTGCTTTGGATAATACATATTCCACGATAAGTAAGGAAGGCATTCTTGTCAGAATGACCTAAGACAGGCTCAGTCTTGTTAATGAAATAAAAAGGAGGAGATGCGGAGAGCCTTTGGGGCTGCTTGGCAAGAATCTGACATGGGCCAAGGACAAGGAAATGGGCTACTTGGCAGGAATATGACATTGGTCAAGGACAAGAAAGTAGGCCTCAGGCAGGAATATGACATTAGGCTAGAACAAAGAAGTAATTTCAGGCAGGAATCTAAATCTTAGGATAGAACAAAGAAATAATTTTAGACAAGAATATAAATTTTAGGCTAGAACAAGGAAGTAGGCTTCAGACATGAAAATGACTTTGGGCTAAGACAGGGAAGTTGGCTCAGATATTTTGGTCATCCTGATAAGCCCTTAGAGACAGTAATCATGATAGTTTCATGTAATTTTTTTTTTTTTTGCCTTGCTTGTTTTTTGACTATTTGTGTTTATTGTCTTGCTTGTTCCTTGACTATTTGCATATATTGTATTTCTGGTCCCTCAACCTAGAACTGACCTTAATACTTGCATGTAGTTAAAATGGTATAAAAGCAAAGGAGGGAGGGGAGATGGGATGGGGGTTCTAGGGAGGGGAAATGTGGAAAGGGGATGACATCTGAAATGTAAATAAATAAAATATCCAAAAAATACCAATAAAATAAACTTACCAATTAAAAAAAAAGCATTTCTTAAAATAAATAAATAATCCATCCCAGGAAATGAAAACCAATTTCGTTTTTTTCTTAAAAGTATTTCTTTGCTTCAGAAAAATATGAAGTTGATAGACTATGATTATAAAATAAATGTGTTAGAGAATATTAGGACATAATAAAATTATAGGGCTGAAGATGTAGCTTAGTTGTACAGTGCTTACCTAGCCTGCAAAAGGTTAGAGATCCAAGCCCTAGTATCAATAAGAAGTTATAAAACATGACCATTTTATTTGTCTGGATATTTTAACGTCATTAAAAACATGTTTTAGATGTAACAGAATATGCTTATATAAATAATAAATATACTTTTCTTATTCATAAAATTTTAACAGAAGATGTGAATATGGCAGAACTTTTATTCTTACTTCCTGTATTCTTTTTTCATATATATACGTATAATATATATATATGCATATATATGTATATATATGTATATATATATATATATATATATATATATATATATATATAATATCCAATTCTTCTGGAATAATTTTAGACTCAAAGAATAGTTTAAAAGTTATACAGAGGATTTCCATATACATTAAAACAGTTTTTCTCCTAATTCTGACATATGTTGTACTGAGGAAACAAACCACCAATAGACCCATCACTACTAGTGTAATTTATACTTGCCCATACACATTTAAGTAGATATCTCATAATTGTCAATATAAGAATTTGTAGAAAAAAATATTTGTTTTAAAAGTAATTAAATATATATAATATATATAATATATTTAATATATAAAAGTATATTAAATATATACTATATAAAATGTTTTATAAATATCCTATTGCAATTTAAAGAATTTTCTACACTTATCAACAAATGTGAAATATAAGGAACAACTCAATGATCAATTAACTCAGGAATTGCAAAGCATTCAGTTAACACACACACAGGAACTCATGGAGTTCTTGGTCAAGGTACCTTGAGAGGCACATGTCATAGGTTTTTTAGGTTAGCTCCTGGGGCACAGTGTACCTTTCGGTTCCCAGAAAACTGAGGTACTTCCCCAGGCAATTAAGCAGTCTGGCCTCCTGTGTATCTCTGTATTCCATAGAAGTCATCGAAGTATTTAGAAGTTTGGCAGAGTAATTGCTTTTAATAAACTTGACTCAGGCCAGTCTTGCAGAGACCCCTCCAATCTGGCCTGATTTTCATTTCCACTAACCATATCAGAAGACTCTGGTGCAGTAAGGATGTGCTGGTGCCTTTAGGTGGTGCCTTGAACAGGGGCCTCAAATATGGGATTTAAGAAAAAAGAAAAACATTAAAGTAAAGGACTCCTGGTTGTGACATACACACAAATATAATAAGGCAGGAGGTTAATTAATTGGAGATAGATATGGGACCAGCAGGGACAAGGAAGTGGCATTTGTTTGGAGAAGTTGTGCATACTTTGTTGCTGGTGGAAAAACTTAAAGCAGGACACCATCAAGTGGCAAAACTCCTGGAGTTCATTAGCAAACTTCAGCCTTCTTTCCCTGAAGAGTTATCTCTGGATCCGGAACATTGGGTTTGGTTAGAAACAGTAACTCACAGAGAATTAGATGCAACGGGACCAGAGCAAATTCCTAGTGATGCTCTTCAGCTTTTGAAAATAAATAAAAACACTGATTCATAAAAGTGACATAATCAAAATTAAAAATAAGAATAATCAGGAAAAAGCAGAATTAACACTGGGAATAGAAGAATTATAACTTGAAGTTATCTAGTATCTCTCTGTGATGAAGTTAACTGTCATCTTTATTTTGCCAATTTTGCCCTCCACCACCCCTAAGTCCGATTCCCTCCATTCCTAACTCTTATCCCTCAAGTGTCATTCTTCATAACATGGGAACTTTATTTACTACTTTGTTTCATCTCTTACTGGGGTTATTTAGGAGGTTACATGCCCTATAGGAGAATCAACCCCTTTTAAACCAGGATATATGTCTCTGATCCAAGAGGCTATGAATCAAGGCTGAGAGATGGACATGGGAGGATTCTCCATTTTCCTGATGTGTGAAATGCTCAATTCTGATAACCTGGAGCAATGAGTTAGAAATTATATACCCCCCGTACCTAGAGGCATCGCAGGTGTGGCTTTTGTGTCACATCCAAGTCAGTAAGTGGAAGAAAGGAGAGAGGCTGTCTACACTCCGTTTCTGACCTGTGAACATCTGAATGATTAGTAGCCAACATTCCCTGAAAAAAAATGTGAGCCTGAAATGACCACCAGTTCGGGGCCAGGGAGCCTGGACAGGGAGCTAGCATAAGACATGCCAATCAAGCCTGGACAGGCTTCCAGGGCAAGGAGAAGGCTGGAGAAAAGAGGAACCCACCTAAGGGCTCACATACCAGGGGAGAAAACTTGAGACTAGAAGAATCCCACCAGGGACCACAAGGTATAGGCAGGAGTGTACCAAAGATAATATGACCCCTGCATGTGGCCATGCAGTGGGCCAGAGAAAGGAAGGAGCCCAAGATGACCATCAATCCAGTGCCATGTGGTCCAGACAGGGAGCCACAATGAGATGATCACCAGTTCTGTGCTTCAAGGGCATGGAGCATGGTGTGCCAAATCATGCCTGAGATGACCCATATGTAGTGCCTAAAACCACTTCTGAGATGATGTCAGCCACTCATAGACCCAGAGTGTCACTAAGAGGGGCAAGGAAGTGGTGTAAAAATGGAAGAGAAAGAGAAACAAAAGAATGAGAGGGCAATGAAGAGAAGTAGAATTGGAGACTTGAGGGTGATGAGGAACAGCCTAATGTGAGCAGTCAGTTATGCTATCTGAGGCCATGGTGGAGGACTTGCCTACGGTCAAGTCTGGGTCTGTGGCCCTGCAGCAGCAGGGGTCTGTTACCACCAAAGGGCAGGCAAAGTTCCCTGTTTAAGGCTGCTACCCAGGGACATGTTGATTTCTGATGGCTATGCAGAACTGGCCCCACCTCTCAGCTAGGCAACATGGGTAAACTGACACAAATGAGAGAGAGATTCTATCCTTCCCTCTCATCCCTTACCGCCTGCATCAGACAAGACAGCTGACCCTGGAGTCACGAGTGCAGTAGAGTGTGCCCTGCCCTTCAACAGCTTCAACTTCAGGAGAGACAGCCATAGTGATGGTGGTGGGGTGGCACAGGCAAGCCAGAGCCGAAGCTGTGAGTATGGGAGATCTGGCTCCACCACTTCTCTGCCCTATGGGCAAAGCAGAGATGCTCCCCTCACTTCTTCCACTTACGATGGACAGGAGAGATGGCCTTGAGGGTGTCAGAGTAGAAGAGATGCCCCCCACTCTTCACCTTCTGTAATACTCAGGAGAGTAGACCCTGCACTTTGCCTGGGCACATAGTAGAGCTGGCTCTGGATATGAGGGTTGCTACTGAGCTGCACCCCTCACCCCCAGAGCATGACCATGGAAAGCTAACCCTGCTTCTCCTTTGCCATGTGGTGGCATCAGCAAAGGAGAGATTGCCTCCCTTCTCTTTTACCCTTGCCACCTATGGTAAGTAGAAGAGCTGGCCCCAGGATAATGAGAGTGAGAGAACAGGCCTTGTCCCTTACCAGCTGCAAAACTCCAGGGAGTGGGCCCTGCACCTCACCTGGGCAGAACACTAAAGCTGGTTCTGATGATGTAGGGATGGATGAACCTGTCCCACGGGCATGAGAGCAGAAAAGCTGTCTCTACCCCTTGCTGGCTATGGCATTGGAAGTCAGCCAGGGCAAGGCAGGAGAATTTTCCTGTGTAATGAGTGTGGCAGAGCTGGCAGACTGACCAACTCAGATACCTCAGCCCCAGATCCAGGACTTTGAGTTGACCCACCCAGACTCTACCCCGTCAATCACTGAACTTCTTGAGTGTATGAAGCAGCCTGTCCTGTAAATCCAAAACTACAGGATCTCCATGACACAGGGCATCAGTAGGATATTGAAGAGGAGTCCCAGTGAGGTTCCAGTGTAGCAGAAGCCAGCAGCCTCAAGCCAGATCAGTGACTCCTTGTAATGAACATTTGCAAACAAAGAAGTGTAGACAAAAGGGTTTACTCTAGAATACGCTGTAACACTACAGCTTCCCCAAGTGACTTTTTTCCTCTGTTGGAAGGGAGGGTGCAATGGTAGATAGCAAGTATGAGAGGAGGGAGAGAGGTAAGTGGGATTGGGGTTCATAGTGTGTGAAATTCACAAAGAACCAATAAGAACTTGGGATTTTTAGAAGAAATTATTTAATATTCATTTAATCATTTATTCATTTAAATCATTTCATTTAAGACTCTTAAAGATATTAAGCAGGCTTGTGCTTCATATGAGTCCATTATTTCTTTTACATCATCTTTCCTTGATTCTGTCCCTGAAAATGTTTTTGTTCCCTCTGATTCGAAGATCTTAGCCAATGCTTCTTTAACTGGGGGGCCGGGGGGAGAGAGTGAATATTTACTGTGGAGGACTGGTTTTACCTATGCATTTTTTTCAAATTAATTATTATTTTCCATCCAGTAAACATTGATTTTGGCATAAAAAGATGCTATTTTGTTTCCTGAAAGTCCACCAAGCTTGACAACCTCTGCACAAGTAGCATTTGTAGATACCACACAGGATGGCACTGTGCTCTGGTTTCTGAAGACGCTTCACAGTTATCCACTTTCCTAGGTGCTTTTGTATAACAGATAGAACTGTATGTGATTTATGTTACTACTCTCCACCTTGAAATGTATAATCTGAGTCACAATACATAGTCTTTGTAGTGCAACATCTAGAAACAACATGAATCACTTAATCAGTCACCTCTATTCAAAATTTATTACAATTAATTTAAGAGAAATTGTAGATGTAGAAAAATCCAGTTTATTCTGGTCCTATTAGGTCATATTCTAATCTTCCAGAACCTTGTCTGAGGGAAATGCAAAGGCTCATTCTCTTTTAGCACTGTCTCTTTTCTTAGCAATTAACAGCCTAAAGGACACATGACATTCTCATGCAAGTTTCTTCAAAATGCTTCAGCAATAAAAAAATTAAAAAAAAATCCAACACTTTTTACTAACTAAGGAACAGGCTTGTTTGGTAATTAAAGAATGCCATCCATGCATTAAAAATTAATATCATGCTTTTTCCCTCTTACACTGTTTAACTCCCCAAGGATTATTGCCAAATTATATTGGCACATGAATGCTACTAATGTTGCCAGTTTTGGGAAGTTATAATATATTCATGTCACTGTGGACACCTATTCATTGTTCATTACCATTGTTCTCCTGTCAAGAAAGGCAGATAAAGGTGTTGTCACCTTTTTACTCTAAGCTTTTGCTATGTTAGGCCTCTGTTAAGTATTAAAAACTGGCAATGCAACTACATATACTGCCAAGGCTTTCAGCAATTTTGCTAACAAAATGCTCTAAGCCACACTACAGGATTTCCACAGACTCCTCAGGGCCAATCTTCTGTGAAAAGAGCTAATCCGCAACTTAAACATTATTTAAAAATAAGGGTGGAAAGAAGGGTATGGCAATTCTATTTATATTTAAAAAAATTTAAATTTGGGTAAGGATGGTCTTACTGATACTCAGAATTTTTGGGCTCCTCCAAAGCAATTGAAGGTGATGGAGAGATGTTGCCTGTTCTGTGGAACGGCCAGGATCCAGTAAGTCACTGGAGCCAAGGTTATGTTTGAGTTCTATCCTCAGGGTGCTGAGAAAGGGTTGTGGATACCTGAAGGACTGATCAATCTGAATCGTGCTTGAGATGGACAAAGAGCTTCCAAAGAGTCTGCAGAGGCTTTGCAGGAAGGAAAGGAAGACAATGAGGAGTCAGAATCATCAAGCCAAGAATTCAGTCTGTATCCCAACAATGACTCAAAGCAACTGGTGATTGAGGGGACAAAGTTGGTGAAATCCCCCCCCCCCAAAAAAGGGGTGTAACTGTAGAATTGCTGTTTCTTGCTATATTGTCTCTGGTGAATGTGTCTGTTACTGCTGAGACATACTGGGCTTATGTTCCTGGTCCTCCTGCATTTCACTTTGTTAGCTGGGAAGAGAATAACATTATTACCTATGTTAATAATTCTAAGATCTTGGGTGCCCTCGGTGCTGAACAAACTGCTTTCCAGGCCTTGCAAGGAAATTTGAGTCTTGCTGTTCAGGCCTTGCATAATAAAATAAAAAGATATAAATACAAATAAAGTTCTATAAATGTATACACACGGATAAAAATATAAATTCAAAGATACATGAATTATCCTCCTCTAATCCTATGAAAATTCTATCAAGTTTTTTGGTTTTTATTTTTTGTGTCTAATTGGACTTCTAAACTGTAGTCCATAGGAGTGTCTGTGGAAATTTTGCTATTGGTTGTATTGGGAACCATTATTGCCTAGAGATTGATTTCCTACTTCATATTTGTTTTGACAAATGACTTTCGTGCCTTGAAATTTAAAAAACAAAAACAAAAACGGGGAACAGCAAGGAATCATGAAGATGGCCTGGTCCAGCTCCATTGAGAGGTGTGTGTCATAGGTTTCTCAGGTTAGAGCTCAGGGCTGCTAGGCAATGTATGACTTTCAGTTCCTGAGAAACTGTTCCTGAGAAACGGAGGCATTATCTCAGGCAGGGAAGCACCCCAAGTACACCTTCCCAACCCCATATATCTCTACATTCCCTAGAAATCAGCAAAGTTTATAAAAGTTTGGCTGAACACTTAATCTTAAATATTATTCTTGTGTACCCAAATAGCTTACAAACATTACTGTATCTGGGCAACTACATTGTATTCCAACTGGAAATCACCATTGTATTCAGTTTCTGGTTAGGATATAAAAAGTGTGATTGCTTTTGATAAATTTGCCTCCACCTCAGTCTTGCTGAGACCCCTCCAACCTGGTCTGGTTTTCATTCCCATCAACCGTATCAGGAGATCCTGATAATTCAGTCCTGGTATTTACAAACAGCACATCTGCAACATAAATAAAAGTCACCCTAAAACAAAACTGTGTGCATATGGTAATATAAATAAACAAACAAACAAACATGACAGGATCACAAGAACACATTCTCTGAAGTTTCATTTATTAATATGCAAGCATGAAATGTATATAGACTATGGGCTGATTTTGTGATGTCTGATTTTCCATCTCACAATATGGGTTCTTGTGTTTGTTTGTTTTGTACTGTCAGATGTTCTCATTCAATGAGAGACACAGACTTTAGGGGGAACAGAATCTTCCACAAAATAGAATGCTTTTGGTTCTGTTGTGCCTGATGAAAAATAGAAATGGATGATCTACATTTAATTCAATGGAAGGTGCCTTAATTCGAACACTGACTTCACTTCCAGTGCCAGCTGCAGCCTCTGTGCCTTCTTCATTTATTTCCAGAAAAGTCTTATGGAAAACATTGGACAAAAATAGGTTTCTCTCTGAAGACATGTTTGAGAAATCAGCTTTACTCTGGCTAAAAGCATCGGTCATCCCCATACCTCTCAGGGCTGACTTGAGGTCATAACTCTCTTCCATCTTGAACTTGGGAAGGTACAGCTGCACTTCATATGTATCCATCATGTCTGCACTGGTCCACTTATCCAGTTTCTCATAAGTGATGGCTCTCTCTAGCTGCAGGACCGGAACCCAGAAAAGAGTTAGTAAATCACAGAAAAAAAAAATAGGCTATAAAATAAAGTACCATCATTCCCTCTGCCTAGGGCAGCAAAAAACACATTTGGAAGTCCATTGGTTAAGTGTTGAGAACTAGCTACTGTTCAGCTACTGAGTCTCTGTTTTGCAGACAATAGGTCCTAGGAAATAGAAGAATTAGACTTTGGTTTGAAAAGGAAATACTTCTACCACAGTATACAAGGTGTCAGCAACACTAAAATATCCTTATATAGTAAAGTACTTGGATTAATTTTTCACACAAAGCATATACTTGCAGTGTAAGTTGTACATTAAGACATGTATGAGTCTTTACTGTCAAAGTGATTAGATTAGAAGCTACTAACATTAGTTAAGCATATTTCTGATTGTGTCAGTGAGAGCATTTCTTTAGAAAATTAGATCATGAGAACTCTAACATAATAAACACGTTAATCTGTTGGTGAATTACTCTGCATAGACTATTGAGAGGTGACAGGACTGTGGAAGGTGGTACCTGGCTGGAGGAGGGAAGTATGACCTTGATGACTGTATCTTTCTCTGGTCCCTTCTAGTTACTGTTTCTTGCCCACTATGATGAAGCTACTCTGCCAGCATGGACTGAAATCAAGACCAAAATCAACATCTCCTCCCATAAGAGATATGTCTTAAGAGTAAATTTCAGTGACATGGAGCACAAACTGCTCATTTTCTCAACATTGGAAACAGTTCATTGAAAACAAAATCTCAGAGAAAATAAAAAGTCTTTATTTTATAATAATAATAATATTATAAATTTTGTCAAGAAAGAATGAAAAGGGGGAAAAAGAAAAACTCTAAATCTTATTAGCACATTTTTATTTTGGGCATAAGATACTTCAACTCCCCTTTATAATCTGAAAGTTCCAGGAATAATATACAAACATGTGCATAGGTCCATTTCTATATGTATATAGGTTTGACATTTTATTAATATTTTTTCACCAAAGCATATACTTTTGTTCATTTGAGAGTTTTATAAACCCAAGTATTGGCTGTTAGTGACATATTTGTGAATGTTATACATTAATAATGTCACAATATCTTGATCTCAGGATTCCAAATTCCTAAAAAGCAGCCTGCTATGACTGTAATGATTATCAGTCTACATAGATCTTACCATTAGCGTCCTCTCTAGTTTCACACATTTTGACGAACAATATAAAAATCTTTTCTGTATACTAGCAGAGCTATGGAAACTTACCAACATTAACAGCATGGTAAAAAATGAAAATCAGAGAATAGGCAAAGAAAGACAGAATATCTATTGCAAGGAAGGCTAATGTTCCATTTAGGCATCTATTTGCTTAGCACAAGGTAGATCAGGCTTAACAGGATAAACAGAGATGGAGATGGTACAGGGAGAGGTCCTTTTCTCCTGATGATTGTCTATTTGATTAAAATAATGTTTTTTAAAAAGTTGCATAACGCATCATATGTATAATTATGTAAGTACTCATATATAAATACAAATAATTAAAAAGGTTAATTTGAAGGCTGGAGAGATTCCCAATATTTCAGAATACTAGCTGCTCTTTTAAAGGATCCAGATTCTTATTCTGGCAACTCTATCGTGGCTTACAGTTGTCTATACATCACCAGTTCCAAGACATCCACTGTGCTCTTTTAGTCACCACAGACACTACACACACAGTGTTTAGACATACATGCAAACCAAATACTCATGCACACAAAATAATAAAATAAATAAAATAAAAGAAATTCATTTGGATCTGAGAACTAGTTCTACCCTAGAAAGCCTTCTTAATACACAAAAGCCCGGTGTGATCTAAGGCCCCAGAAAGGAAGTTAATCCTCCCCAAAAGTTTTTGTACATATTAATCTGAAGAAAGTCTGTAAGTGACTTCCATAAATAGATATAGTCCTGACCTCTGACACAAACAAAGGTTATTGAACATGAAAGCCTTTTATGCATTTAGTATGGCTTCCAGGTTCTCATGATTTATTCCTTCTGTAGTTAAACACCTGATTTCCACAAGCAGTTGCCATTCAAGTTACCCTTGCACCTCAACCACATCATTCAGACTATTTCCAGAGCTTTCTGCCATACCATTGCCAGAACTGGTCCTTAATCTAGTTATAAGGTGCTTGGTCCTGCTTAGCAATGAAGTATCAAGGTTCCAAAGGCTGTACATGGTCTAGATTACTAGACTACTTTCAGCTGCTGACACACCAAATGACACATTATGAAGAAATTGTCACCAACCTGTAATAAAATGATATAAAATTTAAAAATCCTGTGACTGTATTTATTTGACCTATCTATTCTTATGCCTCATTCTTAAAAACTAAATATTGTTTACAAACAGAACCATGAGAATAACAGCATTGTAGTTTGTTTAATATAATAAAAAGTTAGCTCCCAACCCCACGAGGGACAAAGAAACATTTCATTGGTGGTATTGTTTTTATATGAGTCAGGGCAGAGTAGATGTCAAGTCCTTTGGTTTTCCTAGCTTGATACCTGGTTTGGTGACCAAAACTGTCTTATGCCTAGGACTCATAAAAATCAAATTAAATCCAGTTAGCACAGTGTGAAAGGAGGAAGACAGACAGAGACCTGCAGACTTCCATACCACCCACAGACCTGCCCTCCAGCACAAGGCTTAGGCAGGCCAGAGTCACAGCTTGTCACCACACCTCCTAGCATAGATGAAGAATGTCACTCAGGGGCCTGCCAACAGATGGCACCATCTATCACCAGCATCACCAGTAGCACCACTCGGGAGAGCAGACCCTGAGCCTCACCCAGGCAGCACAGTGGAATAGAAAAACCAGGAGGAGTCTGAGTGATGAGCCAAAATTAATGATGTCACACAAGACAGAGGACTTGACCAGTGACTCATTGCAATGAGCATTTGCAAGTGAATATATGTGGACAGAGGGATATACGGTGGGACACACTGTGACTCACTGAAACTTCCACAATTTTTCTTCTCTTTTGTTTTCTTTTTGTTTGTTTGTGTTTTGGGGTGTGTGTGTGTGTGTGTGTGTGTGTGTGTGTGTGTGTGTGTGTGTGGTGTATTTTATTTTGGAGGGAGGTTGCAAAGGCAGATATGAGGGGACAGAGAGATGAGCAGAACTGTGGTGCATAATATAAAACTCACAAAGAATCAATAAAACGGTTTTTTAAAAAGTTAGCAATTCTAATTAAAAGTTAATCTTGAAATAGGTAGTTTCTGCTAATCTGAGAAGAGCCAAGGCAACACAGTGAGTGATCACGATTCGTAGTAAAAGCCTCCATATCTGTGTACATGTGGCTATATATGTGCCCACCTGTGCTAGAGGCGTCTATAGTTACCTAACCTTTCTAAAAATTAGTAGTAATATTAATTTTATAGAATTTCATAAAGTATGAGCAATCTTAGAAGACAAAGTAGCCAAGACCCAAAGTATATCAGGCGCAAAGGATGCCTTCCCATGCAGAAATTTAACATCAGGAAGGACAAGTCCTCATGCTTTTCTCTCTACAGCATAACGGCAAACACAGAATCTATTTTCTATCAGACAGACTAATGCATCTACCTGTTCCAGGCCATCCATTTCTTCTGGCAGCAGTAGAAGCAAGCTGAGTTCACGGTTCTGATAGCTGAGTTGAAGGCCTATGGTTTGCAGCTCTTCAATGTGGAAGACTTGAAGACTCTGTTTCATTGACATCATTTGCACTGGTTTGCTTGTGGTCTGTAAAAAAAAAAGCAATAAAGTCACAGATTCTTCATCTGGACACCATTGGTTTCCCTTCATCTTGCACATTAGCAAAACTAGCTATCTTCCAATAAACACTAAAGTATTTCCCAAGGTAGCCTCCGGAAATTTCTACTAACTACATCACTGGAAGTAAAACAAAAGAGCTCTTGTCTCAAACATCTGCTAGGCAATGTGTTTATATCACAGTAAGTGGATTCTACTAAAGGGAGTTTAAAAGGAGCAATGTGGGAGAACCATAAAAGTGCTAATGACCCCCAGAAACTATGAGTCATTTTACGCACAAACATTTGAGAATCCTAGGGAGTATTTTCAGTATTAATCGTAAAAACTGAATTGCATTAAAAAATAAAAAGCAAGCAACAGAGTAGGAAGACATACTTGTAAAATATTGTCAGACAAATGACGTCTGTTATGCGTACAAATAGAGACCAGAAGAGGCATCAGATCCTCTGATGGAGTTATTAATAGTTTTGGGTTTCTTTACGTGGGTGTTAGGAATCCAAACCTAGCAAGAGCTCTTAGCTGTTAAGTATCTTTCCAGACCCATATGAAGTATTTTTCAACAAAATCAATTGCAAATGAAGCCACAACAAAACTTTCTGCACTCAAATGTCATAGATATATTATTGTCAAATTGTATGTGGAGCTGAGGTTAATCAGAAGACTTCATCCATAAACTGATGAAGCCTTGTAACCAGGCCATTGATTAGAACAAAGTGATGGTTCCCAGGGTGTACAGACAACGGCACCAACTAGAGTCGTCTTCAGATCTCACTGTTAAAACCAATTGCTATGTCAGCTAGCTTTGAGGTGCTATAAGGTTCTCTCTCTAGGAATTAAAGCTTGGGCTTATCAACATGTTTTCCAAAGTAGAAAAGATACTGGGGATAGCTATGTTTGGCCATTGTGACTTGGGGAATAAAAACAAACAAACCTAGATTTCAGCCAGAGAGAAAAATGATAGAAGAGGTTCAGTGAGGGGAAACGAAACAAAAATCGTGACATTTTGTTTTGGCCGCATTCTAGCCTACAGCGCTTTGGGTCATAAATCTGAAAGGACGTGTGTTTCTATTGTCATGTCTCGGTTGCCAGCTGGTGATGCTGCATGGATGCTGGAAGCTGTAGGAGTTGGGACTTAGTGAGGAAGTTGGATCACTGGAATATTGACTCTAGTCTGTTGGTCTGTCTGTCACCCTTCAACCCCCTTGTAGTTTGAATATGCTTTGCTCATGGAAAGAGTTACTGTTAGGAGGTGTGGCCTTGTTGGAATAGATGTGACCTTGTTGGAAGTATGTCACTGTGTCGACAGGCTTTGAGGACTTCTAGTACTCAAGTTCCACCCAGCAAGGAAGAGACCCTCCTCCTGGCTGCTTTTGGAAGAGGCAGTCTCTCTCCTTGTTGCCTTCAAATCAAGATGTAGTATTCTCAGCAACTCTAGCACATGTCTGGCTGCATGCTACCATGCTTCCTGCCATGTTAATGGGCTGAACCTCTGAAACTACAAGAAAATGGTGAAATATTGTCCTTTATACTAAGAGTTGCCTTGGTCATGGTTCTCTTTTATAGTGATGGGAAGCCTAACTAAGACACACTTCTCTCTCTCTTCCTCCCTCTCTCTCTCTGTCTATGTCTCCCTACCTCATCCCTACCATAAAGTCAGTAACATTGCTTTGTGATTGACTTTCTGTACTAATGTTTTACTGGGACAGGTCACCATGGATTAAAGTTCTAAAATCATGAGCTGCCATCTTTCCTTCTTTCAAGTTGTTTACCTGAGGGATTTTGTCTTGGTGATGGCAAGCTGAGAGCCCTTGGAATCTCTTAGACAAATCTCTAACTTTGTACCAACACACCCTCCAGCTCGCACACACACACACTTTGCTAAAATTATATTACTAGAAACAGGAGAGCTTATAGTGCAGGAATCTTTGGCTCTGGAAGTTTAACTCAGACATACCTTTACTTCTTTAGGTACGTCTATTTTCCAACTGGAAGATAAATATAAAACCCACCCCACCCAGCTCCCACATGCTCAGTATGACATGAGCAGATAAATGATGCAAATAACCTGTATTCAGAGAAAAACAAGGAAATAGCAAGTTTTAGGTCAAGGGGAACAGAGAGCTCTGTTCCCACAGCCTTTCCTTCCTCAATTAGGGCTAGGATACAGAAAGATATTAGAAAGAGTAGATTTAACATAGAGTATGTTGTTTTTGCAAAATCATGTGAAAATTCAAAGTGCTTTTTAGCCAACTCATACCTTGTTTATTCTGAAAGGCCTTTCAGTGGTGTTTTCCACTGAGAACTGATGCTCCCAGGTTCCTTTAAAATAAAGGGCATTCACCAGAACCATCTTAGTCTTGCTGTCTACTGAGTCATCTGAGAGGAGATTTGGAATTTTACCTACAAAAGCAGAACAGATCCCAAATTGGCTATTGGAATATGTATGATTAATTAGGTTTACCTTAGATTAGATTAATTAGATAACCAGATTTTAATTTTTTTTCTAGAAACAAAACATTTTTTTTAAATTGTCTTTTTAGATATTCCAGGAATAGAACAACTTATTATTAAGTAGTATGAAGCTGTAAATTGTTAATCCATTCTGAACTTCATTAGGCTTCTTGCTACCGCCCACCAACGTGCTCTGGTTTCCTAAATAAAACACACACACACACACACACACACACACACACACACACACACACACCCTTTTGTTTAATAAGCCCTAAGCAGCTCAAAGGCTAGGCTACTTTTGTTACCCCAGACCCCAGACCCAATCCAGGAAGTGCCCCCAAGGCCTCTTTCTGACTTACTTGGATGGATGCTTTCTCTCCTGCTCCCTCTGTTTCCCATTCTAAAAACTCCTTTTCTCTCCCACTCCCTTGCCCAGGAAATCTAAAATCCTGTCTCTTTGCCCAACCTTTGGCAGCAGGCAACTTTATTTCACCAATCAAGGCAAACAGGGGTTAGGGGCTCTCAGTATCGTCCATGCTGATTCTTATGTAATTTTGGGAGCCAAACTAACATAAACAGC
This sequence comes from Rhabdomys pumilio, assembly GCA_030674055.1. NCBI lineage: Eukaryota > Metazoa > Chordata > Mammalia > Rodentia > Muridae > Rhabdomys > Rhabdomys pumilio. Next base: position 8,618,469 of record JANHMN010000009.1, on the reverse strand, counting down.
ATTAGAACCAATCCACAACAGTAGCACACCTTTTCTCAATAGCTATGAAGAATTGTCAGATAAAAAATATTCTAACTTCTGTGGTACAGAAGTCGTTTTACAGCCACAGTAAACAGATACATGGCAGTATACCTAGGCTTTGAGGGTGACTATCACTTAACCTTTTCCTCAAAATGCTAACTCATGAATCAGAGCAAGAATATAGAATGTATTGGTTACATAGGAGGGGACCTAAAGTTATTTGCAGATAATATGGGTAACAAGGGAAATAAGATGTAAACATCCTATAAATGTTGAATTACACTATTTACTGCCAATATACTTTTCTCCTAGCAATAGATGGTAGGGAAGGGAAAGTTGCCTCTGCATGATATGTCACATTTATAAAATTGCTGATGACAAATATTGATTCAGTTAGCTAGCTTATTTGTTTGTTTGTTTGTTTGACAAAAGGCCCTTTGACACAGCCCAAGGCTAGTGTGGAGAACTCAACACACAGCCCAAGCAGGCTCTAGACTCATTATCTCTCTAACTCAGTCCCAAGTGGGAAGAGTTTACAAGCCCAGCTTACTACATCATTATTAAACCATAAAAACTGATGTCTGCCAAGGAATCAAAACAGAAAGTTAGCTTCAATAAAATGCAGACTAAACAGACTACATTCAACATCATTAGTTGTTCTAACTGAAACACCCACAGCCTCCCCCCATAACCCCCAAACTGCCCTGTCCCCATCAGAAACCAAGACAGGTTCTCAAGCTAAACTTAGTTGTAATTTCTTTGTAGTTTTTTTTTCTCTGAATAGTCAGTTTATTCTTTATTCATTTTTTGTTGACTTGGACTGTTGGGGAAAAAATGTCCTTTGTTGTACAGAATGCCTTCAAATGTGAGATTATCTGATTTCTCCTCAAGATAATATTAAGAATTTCCATTTTTGTGAGGAAATCACTGAATGTCAAATTTTCCATCCCACCAAAATGTTTACATTCTAACTCCCAGAATATTATGTGACTTTATTTGGAAAGCAATTTCTGCAGATTTGATCAAGTTAAGATCATGTCATACTGAGATAGAGTAAACCCCAGGCTAGTGACTCCTGCCCTAATAGGAAGAAGGAAATTTAGACACACATACGTTGAGAAGGCTAGTCTGATCCTATGACAGACTTCAAATTGGTAATTAAGGAGACTAGGCCTATGAACGTGGCAAGTCTATGCAAGCCCAGGCAAGACAATTAATAATAGAAAAAGAACAAGATTCTAGCCTTCATGCCTCCATGATGGTTCTGGAACTCCTAGAGATGGAGTAAGATAAAGCCCATCTACCCTGGAATTCCAATGTGCTTTAAATTGAACCTGAGACCTCACTTGGTTGTCCCTCTATCTTGGTAATTGAAGACCCCAGCATGATGGACTTTTAAAAAAATAAAACACTCTTTGTGTTTATATATTCATGGAAGTTTGAATTCTGAGTTTTACACAGGACTTATTGATAAGGCTACCAATTTAAAACTTAGAAGTATAAATAGAAATAAAAGTTCTGAATATTTAACACGTGTCCCACAGTTCCACTAAGGAAATATGTAGGCATGAATGGCACAATTTCATACAAATAAGTTGAAACTTAGAACAAGCTGTTATCTGTGTTCTGGGCAACAGCTTACCCTCAGTCTGGCATCCAACCCAGGAGTTGATGTCTTTCCTGATCTGTCCAGAAGCCTCCGCAAAATTAACAGACTGTGGTTCTGCTCCAAAGTATGTTTTCATGTCCTCCAAATATTTCTGAAAGATACAGGTAAAGTCTCAAATTGAGAAATTAATTTTGTATACATTATTTTAAACAAAAATCAATAAGGAGAACAACTGCAGGCTCGTACCCCACCTGTATCATCTCTATTTCTTCATCCCTGGTATGGGTCAAAGTGAAAATTTAGTTCCCTTCAAAACCAACTAGCCGTACAGAACTACAGGCACAGAAGGAAAATATGCCTACCCATGGTACTGGGGCTTTGGTACCTGCTTCTTGACTACTTTTATATATGTATATGTATAGGTATAGGTATAGGTATAGGTATAGGTATAGGTATAGGTATAGGTATAGGTATAGGTATAGGTATATATAATATATATATATACATATATATATTATATATTATATATTTATATATATATATAGCATTTATTCCTTTATTTTCCTCCTTCCAAGTCTTCCCATATACTTTTTGACCTCTTTCAAACTTATGACCTGTAGTTTCTATTAATGGTTTGTATATATATATATAAATGCATCCTGCCTGCTCGGTCTATATAAGGTTACTTGCATGAATGTTTTGTTTGGTTTTTGTTTTCCTCATGTGTGGAACTGAAAACAGGATGAAAAGAGGAGACTATAAGTCATAAGAGTCACCAGTAGCCAAGGATATTCAGAGCTGTGCATGGCTTTCTACCGGATGCATGAGAGCACAGTGAGGACTCTGGGTCTGCAAATTGACTGAGGTGGTCTCCAAACCACTAGGAACTCAGAGCAGCCTGAAACAAATTACCTTCTTCCAGGCAATTGAGCTAGAAGTGAGGTCAAAAGCCTCACCAGTGGTTTTGAGGGAGTGAGCCTGGCCTCTCTGCCTTTGGAGCTTTTGTGTTGCACCCTATGGTTCTCATCTCAGCTGGCAGTAACTGAGGCTGCAGTTGCTGCAGCATCTGCCCTGGGAATGAGGTTTCTTTTCCCCAGGAGGTGCAGCGTTAGTCCTTAGCTTGTTTACTTCTTGGAGGACTTCTAAGAAGTACTAGAGATCATCCTATCCCCCCAAATGCTGTGAGATCCACATTGAAATTCATAATACAGCAAAACAAAAACAGCCCCATTATATGAAGCACTACTTCCTGTTAATTCACCCATGGACTCAGAAAAAGATGGACAAATGCCTGTATCCCCTACGTTTTGAGTGTTACTGAGTCAACTTTCTTGGTTATGAGTCAAGTAGGAGTCAAAAAGCCACATGGTAATGAGAATGTCTTTAAGGCTATACCTGGATGGTTTTGTAGATTCAGGATTAACACAGCCCAAGGCTCTGAATTCCCAAGAACTCACTGATGTGGGCAACTATAAGATGCTTGGAACTGCAGGATATCTACTTTTCATCCATCCTATCTAACTCTCTTGCTCTTTAACCCTTACATGCTTGATTCCACTACCCTTCTTGATTTTTTTCAAGGGGTGTGATGTACAAACTTAAAATACAAAAATGACTGACTGTTCTCTGAGGAGCTCTTGAGTCTTAATAAGATAGGGACACCGATGTTTCCATTGGTTGGATGTCAACCATTATCATTTCCATGTTGACAAAATCTTTAAAATTCTGATGGGAGGTATGTTCCTCTATTCTCATCTCAAATTCAGCTTTGTTTCCAGGGACAGCTTCCAGCCACAGACCTGGAATGAACACTATCTTTAGCTCCTTCAGACTTACTCTACTATTACATGACTATATGCTTTCTCACCCAAAGTTTTCTTGTGAAACACGTTAGCTTAAAGTATTCATATCTGTGAGGTTATGAGCCAGTCCTGTGTCAGACCCATTACAGTTTTCTTCAGAACTTGGTATTTTCAGGCTACTGTAAAATGGTTGCTTATCAAAAAATACTGGTCACATTGAGATTCTCTTGGGGACTCTAGAGAAATATGTATTTTCTTGTTGGTTAATGACTGCCTCTTTTCCCCCATTAATCAACAAAGGTCATTTATACTCACATTATGAAATGGATATGTTTTCTCCCCATATATCCTATTAGCTGTTTTAAGTATGTAAGAATTTCCAGGCTTGAGAATTTCTGCAGCAAGGGTCTGGAAAGCAGACTGTATTTCTTCAACCTTGCCTGAGTTAAACTCCTTTAAAAGAGAAGGAATTAGAAAAAGTGTTGAACAAAACCCAAATAATATATGACCACCCTGGAGTAAAATGAAATCATTGAATGCCTAGCAAGCAAAATGTAAAAACAATTTATTTAAAATAGATAAAATTATTTTGTTCTATACGATTGATATAAGATTTTAATGAAGAAACCTTTCATTCATAGCTTACAAGGGCAGACAAGAAGGACTTTGAAAGTCAAACAAAACCTTGAAAGGGATGAAACGGGAGATAAGAAACACAACTCTTACAAAGCATAGGCACTCTGGATTCTGAAATACATTCTGCTATATTTAATGTTTCCAATACAAGTTCTAAGAAGTGGGTTACTTGAACTGACCGCAAAATACATCTGTTAAAAATAACCCTTCACAACTGACAAATGGGTACAAAATATGTAAATACCATTTTCCTTTTCTTTTCACTATCTGGACCAGATTTGAAGTCTTGGACACCGCTAAATTGAAGTACCTGTAATTTCAATAAAAAAGCAAGTGAATATACTTGACAGAGAAGTACACATATGAAATGACATATTTGTAAATACGAATCAGAACACATAAACCACAACCACAGAACACATAAATAGGTGGGAGTGGATGGAAGGGTGGGGGCACATCCTCATAGAATCAAGAGGAGGAGGGATAGAATAGGAGGTTTCTGGGTGGGGGAAATAGGGAAGGGGATACCATCTGAAATATAAATAAAATATCCAAGAAAAAAAAAGAAAAAAAAAAACCTCCACTTTAAGTTGCTCGCGGCATTATTGTGGCAATGTTAAAAATATCCCGAGGTAAAATTCTCTGGTTTTCCATCTTTTGCTCAGTGATATTTTGAAAAGAAAGATAAGTGTCAAAATAGAAAATCTGTTAAGGTTAACATATAAATGCAGAGACAAAAATGTGTTCTACCTGTGGGATCATACTCATGTGTGAAGGAAGTAAATCCTGCGTTTTGTGGTGACAAGGTTAGAACTAGGACTCCACATATGGAAACTTAAAATGTTTAGTCCACAGAAATTTAGAAGTGGTATGGTTTGTGATATATAATATCACATCTCTAATTCATATAATTACATACTGATATTAATTTCTATGATCTGTATTATTTCCCAACATTAGGGTACACAATGGAACAACATTTGAATCTTTCTCTTGGCCTTTTTGTAACCTGCTTCCTTTTAAAACCCAGGCCACAGATACTAGTTTCTCTTCCTCAAGACAAATCACAGAAACTGAAAATATAGCCTTCCTCCATTTTTCTGTCTTTAGCGATGCCATCAAGATTCCCTATGAACTCTTTGGTTTGATGGAAGTTGTTAGAAGAGAAACACTTGTTCCATAGCTACAGAAAGAGTATTGCAGAAAGGAATGAAGAAAATTTGGAATAGCCAGCCTTGCTGGGTTTTCTTGGTGACACTGTGTTAGCAGCAGACCACACTCTTGCCCAGTTATCTTGCATCTTTCAAAAGCACAATGAAGTCTCCCTAAAATGTCAGATGACAGGGTTCAGAAAGTAGGTGATCATCGAGAGTCCCTGTGGTTTGTGCCCTAAGAAAGATCATGGAAGCTGTCAGCCTCTGTCCTCCACTATTACCCTACCCATTTCTTCATGTGCATTCTCTGTAGGTATCTTTATGATGAGCCAATAAATAAGCATCTGCCAGAGTTCTGTGAGCCACATTGGAAGATTAATTGAGATTAGTGAAAGTGTTGTGGGAACTTTGTTTTATAGGTTTGGTCATAAGCACGAGTAAAATAGCTATGACTGTGCCTGAAATAGAGAAGAAACAACCTTGGGGACCCAGCTGTGCGATCTAATGATCTTTGTGTGTACAAAGTACCAGAGTTTAGTGAATTTGTTTACACCCTGTGTAGAAAGTGTCTAGACATCTATTTTGAAAAAGTAATGCATGCTCTAATAACAAGTTGATATGTACACACATAACCTCCATGTTTATGCCAGCATTTCACTTGGAAGCTAGCAGGAAGGATGTGGTTCTTCTGCTTCCCCTAAAGTATGCCACAGTGTAACATCCTGGACCCAAACTGCAATACCAGTAAGTCTGTCCTACCACAAGATGTATTGACTCATAGTAACAGAGTAAGGGCTACCTCTCCTAGGGTAATTAGATGCATACCACGTTCATTAGACTCACTGCAACTGAAGTCAGTAAGAGTTACAGCAGGGACAATCTTTACTCAGACATATAGTTCATGTGAATGGACTCAAAATGGAATACACCTAAGAACATATCTATGGGTAAGCCTTATATACCAATTAACAATCATTATTTAGTTGTATTTATTCACATACCTCATTATACATGAACATATACATAGCTATTTTACCATGTTTCTCCCCCCCCCTCTATCTCTCTCTCTCTCTCTGTGTGTGTGTGTGTGTGTGTGTGTGTGTAGTACAATGCACTTTGGGGAAGCTTATAACAAACACATTTTATAAATAATTTTATAAAATAGCATCTTCATGTTTTAGTACAATATCTGAACTCTTCAGATTCAACCAGACAACTGGTTTAAATAAAGATGTGACCAAACAAAGCATGGAAATAGAATTCTGCTGTTGTTTTGTTTAAGATAAGGTGCTACCTTGTATTTCTGGGCTGGTATAGACTTCACTGTGTTCTGCAGGCTGGTCTCATGACTATCCTCTTGCTGGGATACCTCAAAGGCTGGGATTACAGGAGTGCGCCACTGCATACAGCTAGACTTCTTGAATTTTTTCTATCAGAAGGATGCTGAATAGTTCTACTACTTAAAGTTAAAATAATTTTTTGAAAATGGGTTTATCATCAAAATAAAACTGAACTAAAATATCTGACCTCATCATTTAGCTATTTTCTGGAGGTGACATGTCCTTAAAGAATTTTTCAAAGACCAGCTTTCTTGCTGTTGTTGAGACAGGATATCTGTGTAATTCTAAGTTGCTATTTAGATCTAGAACTTGTTATTTAAACCAGGTTTGCCTTGAACTTACATAGATCTGCCCCAACAATTTCAAATGGATTTCTCTGGACTTTGTTTTATGGTACAGTAGTTTATATGTGTTTTGAAAGATATTGTTGTAAAATGTAGGCTGCTAGATTTTCAAGATCCAACTGAAATTAAACAAACTAACTAAAACCAAACCAAAAGAAAAATACCATTTAACTTTTATACACTGTGGAATGATGGGTTTTTCCACTCACCTGGGACATCTGGGCTGCAGTAGTACCTTTGGTACCCAAATACACCATAGCCAAAGAAGTTGAGATTCCCCAGGGGGAGAAGAAGATGTTTCTACCATCAGCAGACTCAGCTAGCCTTTTGCTAAACTCTAGAGCAAACTGGTTGATGGATATTACTAGCGAGGCCATTGGGCAAACCTATAAAGATGATAATACAGAGAACATACAAATGTTAAATCTTTTCCATTTAGTTTATTCTTGTAAAAGTATCTGGCCAGAAATTCAGCTACATATACAATTGTTCATAAAAACTGAGTTGATTTTAATAAAATTCTAATCCACCCACCACCATTGTTTTATATGTTTTAAACTAAAAACAAAGAATGTAAGAGGCTTACCTCAAAGTTTCATGCAACGTGCCGCAGAGAACAGCTAGACTCTGAGCAGTTGACAGATAAGTGCCATGCCTTAGTTTTTCCATTCTCTGGGCATTTATTACCCTTTTGCCTCTGCATAGCCTTCCCAAGCTCCTTGGAAATATTTTCTCCATATATTGCCTTATATACCTAACAGCATACAGTTCAGTACTTTGCCCCAAATACTTATTTATACTTTTTAGTTACCTATATATAGTCTATACTGTTTGGGGCCCATTAGGTAATATTTACTTTAAGTTAACATTATGCACAATTAAGTTGAAAATTCTTGTAAGAAACTGAGTAATTTCTATCTTTTTTATTCACTTTTCTTTAACAAGAGAACTCAAAATTTACCATTTTGCTGTATTATAGTCCTCTTCTAAATTTCACCTTTAATTACTGTGGAATTTTAATTTAAAATAACTTAATACTTGTTGTTCTATGGTCAAATAATTTTCAAATTTATTAAATGACCAATACTGAATTGGTGAATACCGAAGCCTGGGACCTCCTGTAGGTACTCGTGTTGTGAGGAGCTGAGACTTGTCCCAACATCACATTTCTTACTATGAAACCCACAATAAAGGCTTTGGGAAAATCAAAAGTTTTCTCTCTGTGGTCAAAACTGGAATTAAGACTAGATGTGCAAAAATTTTGGTGACAACATTGTTTTTACAGTGATTCTATTTAAATTCTTCCGGCCCATTAAGTTACACTTGATCACACAGCTTTCGAGACTGGGGTCACACCCAAAGTGTGGTTTGTACCTATGGTGAAATCTCTTGCAGAGCCCAGGTGAATGTTCTTTGAAAAAATAAAAGCCCTTCCTGTTGTGTGGTTACTCTACACTTTCATAAAGCCTTGGAAATTCCCTAGTGCTCCACTCCATGGTATACCATCTTATAAGAAACACTACTTCCTGCAAGGGCACATTCATTCAGCTCACACTTTGATTACACAATCTATATTTGTAAAATCTGGGAGGTATAGTCATAGAAAAAGTGTCGGCTCTGTGGTCAACCTACAAGGGCAGAGAGTAAGTAACATCTCAGGGCCCAGGAATTTTATATCTCAACATGTAGATTATGCTAAATGTGGAATTTATTTATGCACACTAAGTTCTTGAAAATCTATTATTTCTCTAACATAAGAAATATCCTCTTGCAAATAGTTAATATTCTCTTATTTTCAGTCTTATTGACATCAGCAGAAATATATAAAGTATAGCCTAGAACATACAAGCAAGAAACCTCTCTGGCAATGTCCACTTTTAAAAACAACTGTAAGGAACTATTAAACTACCCCTAACCCAACAGTCAAAAATAATTCCTAAAAGTTACAGAATTCTAAGATGAAATTTTATTGGACATAATTTATATATAAATATTGAGTAATCAGAAGCTTACTGTCTCATAGTCTCTTTCTGTCTGTATCTGTGTTTATATTTGTGTCTGTGTCTGCCTGTCTTTCTCTCCCCATATGTGTATGTGTATATGTATGTGTATGTGTATGTGTATGTGTATGTGTATGTGTTATACATACATGTGTGTGTATTTATGTGTGGGTATACATAGCTGCAGAGTCATAGGACAATCTTCAGTTGTTTCTATAAGATGCCCACTATTCTTTTTAAGACAAGGTGTGTCACTGGGCTGAGATTATGGAATAAGGAAGACTGGCTGACTACCAAGTCTCAAGGATCTACTTGTCTGTCCCTCCTTAGCACCAAGATCATAAATGGGAACTACCATGCCTACATCTTACATGAGTTCTGGGGATTAACCTCAGATCTTTATGCTTATAACGCAAGTGCTTCATTGATTTAACTATCTGCCCATCCCCTACTGTTTCATTTACAAAATAAATTGCTATTTTGAAAATTTTAGAAGTACAAACTGAATATATATTGTAAATATTATATACAATAGTAGCTATACATACTGAAAAGGACATTAAGAAGCTAAAAACATGATTGTAAAATCTACCATTATAAATAAGCACACCTCTAGCGTGACAGCTTGAACAGAAGCTGAGATCCACTATAGTCTAACACTCCTGTTTAATCTCCTAAAAGCTCAGGACCAGAGAAGTTAGATGGGCTAAGGATGCATAGCTACTGAGCAGTAAGAAGTGCATCCCTGTTCTCTTTACTGTGAATACAAATCTCATGGTCAATGTAGCTGACAGTCTATAGTATTTTGATGATAAGAGCAAGATTGAGGAATATAGGACCAACAAAAGAAGTTTAAAAGACCGATGAGAAAGAAGTAGAGGATGTAACAAGAGGGGAAGACCCCTGTTCTTTGTCCCATGAAAAATACTTAAGATCTCTTGCTCGTTCTCTCTGATGACAGTTCTGAATCTTACATTATGAAGCTGTTGGGAACACAATGTCATGGTCTCCCAGCATCTCTTTACTTGCCAGAACCCTTTTCTAAGGGAGTTGTTATCCTGGAGTGGTTCTGAAGAGTAAGGTTATGCTCAGAGACTTGTATGTCCCACAGCAGAGAAAGGAGCTAAAGGCTCATGGCATGCTGACAGGCAGGAGAACAGGTTATAGAGAGGGCATGGTCAAACCATGAGTTCCACATATCAAAGTTGCAGGGTCAAGCCACCCTATGTGAAGGAATAGAAAGGGTGGGATTCAATTATTTTAAAGATGCTTTATTTCCCTTTGTTAAATTGGCAGATATAAGTCAGTAGCTGGCAAATGCAGACAGGACTGGAGGACAGAAATCCACTCATCTTTCTCACAACTCCAAGTAGAACAGTCAAAGCTTCCTTGAAATTAATGATTTCTTCCTCTTTGTCTATCAAACTTTAAACCAGTCCAAAGTTAAATATCTGACCTGTTCAGAAAAATGCTAAAAGAATGGAACCTCACCTATTATCCTGAGTTTCCAGTAGAGGTCTTGATTATTTGCTAGACAATACAATAACAAAAATTTAAACATTTTTTTTAATCAAAGAAATATTTACAATACCTTATTTCCCTCTCCTGGAGCAAACTTGACAAATTGTGCCTTTAGTAAAAGACTGTGGCTCAAAAGTTAGGTAACTTTTAACTGAAGAAACTTAAAAAAACAAATCATAACCCCTCCTTCTTTTGAGCCCCACCCTCGATTCACTTTCACAAGTCAGAACATTCTTCCTTTTTCAGGCTTATCTTGGCCGAAACTTCAAATAACTCAGAGAGGTAGATAGCTGAGCTCTTGCCTGAATTATTAATTACCAACATTTTCCATGCAGGACTGCATGCAGAGACAAATTGTAACTCATACATTCCAAGCTAAATCCCTTGGATAGGTTGCCAATTAACAGCAATTAATATGGATTCCTCTGGTATGTTTCTAAGAAAAAAATAAAAGGACAGTTTCAAGTGGAATAATAACGGGGCATAAAATGAAAAACATTATCAGTGCATAATTTGTTCCTGATTTTCTAAGGTATCCTTTAAAATGTTCTGTGAGAAACACACAAGCCCAGTTCTGCTCTTTTGTCCAACACTAGAACAGAACCCAGGGTGTGACTTGGATCAGGGTCAATGGCTGTATCAACAGGAACGAGACTTCAGTTACTGTTTTGGATACCTTTGTTATGTGAGACGTTGCTCACCATTTTCTGTTTTTCTTGCTTTTCCCCATTAGCTTTCACATGACCACTCTTTTTTATAGCACAAGAAAAAGCAAGAGAGGACAAGTGTCACTTTCTGGCACGTGGAAGAGTAGTAATTAGAGTGAAGAGAGTTATGAGAATACCAAAAACAGCCCAGGGAACTGAAGGCCCTTTACAGACACTGATGGCTCCACTTTCCACATGCATATACAGCTCTTCTGCTCAACTGAAGACCACAGTGGAGAGTTGCTCTGATAGCACAAGTGAATGAAACTTGTGGTTGGAAATTTGATGTGCCTACTGAGCCTGTAAAGAGCAGATACCATTATCCATTTCCAGCTGTATTTTTAGCTGAATGCATCATACAGAGGTTCCAGATAGACAGACTACTGCCTTTGACTGACAGCAGCTCAGAAGGCTAACTAGGGCTACATCCCTGCTCAGACAGAAGGCTTGTTCTAATAGTTTGTGCTGCTTATGTTGATATCTAGATACCAGCTATCTAGTGATATCTAGATGTATAAACACACTTATATCTTGATTCTGCTGAATGAACCAATTTGTTTATCTTTGCAAAAGTCACAAGACAAAAGTGTTCTTACTCTTCTCCCTAAACCTTCTCTATATTTCTTTCCTACTTAAAATTCCTATTTAAAAATGTACTGTCTGACTGATTCAGACAGTACATGATTCAGTAGAATCATGCTTTGTATTATTTTGTTTCCTATTAGAGCAAAAAAAGAGCAAGTACTGAAACCTGGTGGTACAGACCCCTAATGCTAACTATTCAGATGGTCAGATCAGAAGGATTGCAGGTTCAAGGCCAGCCTGGGCAACTTAATCAGTCCATGTTTTAAAATAGATAGACTGGGTTGAAGTTCAGTGGTAGAATATTTTCTAGCTTATGTGAGGTAACAGGCTCAATAGCTAATACCACAAATAAATGAAAGACAAAGGAAGGAGAGGAGAGAGATGTTTATTGTGCATGTACATATGTTACTATACACACATGTCACTAATAAGGTAGAAGAATAGGAATAAAAAGTACAAGAAGTAGGAGTGTAAGTAGAGCCACTCCTCTTAGTCACACAGTAGCCATGTTAAGATGGTACAAATTATTAGGTATTTCAAACCTTTTAGGACAAAAAATTTCTAAGTACCCCTCCAAAAGTCATTTCAGTAGAAACCTAGAAGGAAATAGAGAGAATCAACCAGGAGTGGTTGAGAACGAAATGCCAATGGTATCTTAGTCCCTGAGGTGAAGCTATCTAAATACCATAAACTAGGAAAACAAAGACATCGATCTTCATGGTACTGGAGGTGGAAGCCTCCTCAGCTTCTGTTGGGAGCCTTTCTCCTGTTCTTCATCTGGCTACCTTCTCATTTTATTTTTACTTGGTCCAGAAATAAGAGCTCTGATCTTTTATTTCCCTACAAGGGAACCAACTCTGATCATTAGGTCTCTACCGTGTTTACCTAGATTGCATTGTCTTCCAAAAAGTCTGTTTCTTTCAAAGGATGCCTCAAAGGACAATGACATAAACTGTTCTAAATTGATACATGTCTTTTTTGCTATGAGAAAAGGGCTCTGATCAAATTTTCTACAACCAGTCTGTGGGGCAGTGTGCTGTGATAAGCAGCTGTGTACCTGGTAGAGAGGCCTTGAACCTTGGAGCCCCCCAGGGATGGTAAGAATTTGGGTCCCCTGGTTCCTTTCACATAGCCACAACCCTCTACAGCCTCTCCCAAAGAGAGGTTTGTAGCCATTGGTCATGTAGCACAGATAGAGGGCATGACTACAGGCCAAAGCCTAAAGACATCTCCATAGTCATGAGAAACCTAAATGCCAGAGGGCATAACCAGTTAAGCATTTCTTCCTAGACCCTCCTCTTTGCAAAAGGTATTTAACATCAGGCCTGCCCTGAGATTATGGAAGTATAGCTTCATCCATTTTCTACCATGACAATAAATATCTTAAGACCATATCTTAGGACCTGGACTACCTCTATTTTTGGGGGTCCTCCATGGGGAACTGTGGAGAAGGTCCTCATCTACCAAGCTGCCTTCTAATCTCACACTGATGACTTCTCTACATTCCAGCCACGGAGACCCAGCCAAGATCCAGCCATGCCAGTTGCCATGACCAAGAGTCTCATTCTCCCCATAGAATGCTGCTGGAACTTGTCCCCCTCGCCCTTTCAGCTATGGGTCGATCCAGCCCGTATGTATGCCACATCCCAGTTCTTCTGTGGCCTCTCAGCAGTGCCTGAGAGCCCAAGGGCTTGAGATCAGTCAGTTTCCAGCCACCTCCTGGCCATCCCCAACCCAAGAGCTCAGGCTCCCATGGGCCCCCAGACTGTGTTCTCCCCGTCCCCAGAGCAGAGCCCTGTGGCTTCTCATAGCAGGACATCTGCCTATCACAGTGTGAAGTGAAGTCAGTCAAATTCCCACACCTCTGCCTCTCTGAGCCGTGACTCTAGTTGTCTGAAGAGGACAGACATGGGACACTCGATTCAACCCAACAGGACCCACACCCATGCTCATGCCACAGCTGAACACCAGTCTATGGTGGTTTGAATAAGATTGGCCCCATAAGTTCATACATTTGCATGCTTAGTCCCTAGTTGATGAAGGATTAGAAGGTATGACCTTGTGGGACTGGGGATGGGATCAGAAGCTCAGTGCATCTCTTTCTCTCTACCTATCCTGTGGATCAAGATGTAAAGCTCACAGCTTCCACTCCAGCAGCGTGCCTGCCACCACACTCTCTCTATGATGATAGTGGACTAAGTCTTTGAAACTATAAGAAGCCCAGTTAAATGCTTTCGTTTATAGGAGTTCCCTTGGTCATGGTGTGTCTTCATAAAAATACAACAGTGAACAAGACCACACCTGTCTTACTTAGGGTTTCTCTTGCTATGATAAAATCCTATAATCCAAAGCAACATGGGGAAGGAAGGGTTGATTTCAGCTTATAATTCCATATCACAGTCTAGAGAAGGTACTGAAGCAGGCCAAAACCCTGAAGCCGGGCTGAAGCAGAAGACATAGTGGAGGGCTGCTTGCTGCCTTGCTTTTTCTGCTTTCTTAAAGAAGCCAGGACCACCTGTCCAGGACTGGCATCATCCACAGTGGTTTAGACCCTTCTACATCAATCATCACTTAAGGAGACTGTTAGATGAAATGGCTCACTCCTGGGCAGACCACGCCAAGCCAGCATAGGTCTCACAATGCAAGTAAAAACCAGCCTATCAACCTTGGACTGAAGTTTATAAAACAACAAGCCAAAATCAGTCTTTGAACTTTATTATCTCAGATATTTTGTTACAGCGATGGAAAGAAAACTAACAAACAAGGATTGCTAGGTATTATGCTCTGCATACCTAATGGAGAACAACAAATAGCAGTGGGTAAGTGAGCATGCTTACTTATGATGTAGTCCTAGTTATAAATGACTTGCAGATACGTACATATGAAATACAAGGATAGAGATGTAGCATGTTGTTATTTTTTTTTAAGTGCTTTTTTTCTGGGTGATTATCATGGGAAAGCACGGAAGACTCATAATTTTCCTTCATTATTAGATTAAGTGGCTGCTTTTCTTTAAATAGAAAATTATCTGATTATCTGCTTTTGTAGTGTTACAGTTTCATTAAACAGATAGAGGACAACAATTCGTAAAAACAAGCATTATATAAATAATAAATAACACTGTAAAAACTAAAGTTATAAAGACAAAGCGGTAATGAGGATGAACTAAGTAGACATTGTCTGATTTTAGGAAACAAAATCATTAATGGAGTTATACTGTAAGCATTGCAGACTGTTGTACAGTTGCTTTTAGGTTTCTATTTAGTGTATAGCAGAAGTATTAAAAGGTGTAGGAAAGTATTTAAATTTTTGGCACTTGAAGAAGCAATTTTGAGGCTTAACAGCTCATGCTAAGAAACCTAATGTGGAAATAAGGTCTTCCCCTTTTAGGGTGAGGAGAATCTACCGACAAACAGTATTGTGTGGGTGAGTGTGTTCACGATAAAGAAAAGGAAGGGATGATCAGCCACGAACTGTGGGCCACCATGACCAGTTCTCCCTGTCATAACTGCCCCAGTCCCACCAGTTGCCACAGTGCCCTCCTCGCTCACATCCACGCTGGCTTGATGGAACACCTCAGAAAGAAAAAGGTCATTCCTCTCGGACATCCCCGAGAAGTTGGCCTTGCCCTTGCTGAAGGCATCCTCCATGCCCATGCTCTGGAGAACGGGCTTGAGTTCATAGCTTTGTGCCAGTTTGAACTTGGGGATGTAGACCACAACATCGTCTTCAGCCAGTGTGTCTTTGCTGATCCACTTGTTGAAGTTAGCGAAGTTTATTTCACGTTCGAGCTGCAAAGTAGAAAGAACAAACAAAAAGTGAATTTGAGAGAGAGAAGCAGCTCAAAGTCTAAAGTTAAAAATCAGTTGCTGGGTGGCTGGAGAAAGGGCTCAGTAGTTAAGAGCATTGGCTACTCCTCCAGGGAGCCATGGTTGATTCCAGGCACCCACGTGGCAGCTCACAACCGTAAGTAGCTTCAATCTCAAGAGATCCAATGCCTTCTTCTAACCTCCATGAACATTGCATACATGGGCTATAAAGACATTCATGCAGGCAAATATAGCCATAAACATAAAATAATAACAAATAATATTTTAAAAAATAAAATATGAACCTGAGTATAGTGGTGCGTGCCTTTAAATCTTGTACTCAGGAGGAAGAAGTACGTGGATCTCTGTGAATCTGTAAATTCAAGGCCACCCTGGACTATTCTAGGCCAGCACAATGGCTATATACTGAATCTCTACTTCAAGTGTGTGTGTGCGTGTGTGTGTGTGTGTGTGTGTGTGTGTGTGTGTGTTTGTGAGTGTGTGTGTGTGTGTTGTCATTTGCTCCTTAGAAGTGGGGCTTCATGAGCCCCTCTTCTATACATACTTTTTTGGGGGGGAGGAGCTTGATCTTTTGTAGGCCTTGTGTTTGGACTCACGCATTCTGTGAATTCATATATACAGTGGCCTGTCATGTCCAAAAATCACTAGTGGCTACTATGGATGGGAGAGTTGGATTTTCTAATAGGTTGCCCCTGCTCCAGTGGATAGACATGTATCCATGCACATTCAGTCAGCACATAGCAGACTCAGTAGAGTTTAAAAATGAATATGTAAAGTTGATCAGAAAAGTGGTGAGAAGGTATGGAAGCAGCTGCAGTGGCAGGAGGAAGGAGCGGATCTTATCAAGGCACATCATAGACACGTATGAGATTCTCAAACAACTAATAAAGTGTAAAAAAGAGTTCAAAAGAAAGTGAGACCTCAACCTTACACAAAGAACTATAGGCAGCTAAGAATGCTGAGAACACCAGAAATGCTCTTCCTTAGGGAAGAGCACACTGGTCAGTCGTCTAAGACCAAAGGGTCAGCCTCCAAAACATATATACCTGTAACATTATGCAGAACGAGCAAGCTGTATTTAAGACTACATATGTGTGTCAATATCTATCTATGGATATAGATATATAGATGATATAGATAGATATAGATAGATAGAGATAGAGATAGAGATAGAGATAGAGATAAAGATAGAGATGATAGAGATAGAGATAGAGATAGAGATAGAGATAGAGATAGAGATAGAGATAGAGATAGAGATAGAGATAGAGATGATAGAGATAGAGATAGAGATAGAGATAGAGATAGAGAGAGATAGAGAGAGAGAGAGAGAGAGAGAGAGAGAGAGAGAGAGAGAGAGAGATAGAGAGAGAGAGGATAGAGAATGCATGAAACAACAATTAATGAAAAAATAGGCCATGGGTTTGAAAGACAGCAAATAAAGGTATAAGAAAGGGTTGAAGAGAGGAAAAAAAAGGAATGTGGTAATTATAATCTTAAAACATAAAAAGTAGTAATTAAATGAATTGACTGTGTTTAAAATTTAATGAACTGGACAGATTTTGTACGATGGTAGCATAAATGATGTAAATTTCAGATTTTGAAATTTTGTGACATAGCACTTGTATTATCAACTGACTCACTGATTTCTGTAACAAATTATTCACCATTTCCATGTCATAGGTGCTCATTTTGATCAAAGGAAAGTTGGATGGCGATTTGAAATTGTAATGCATTACCAACTCCAAGCCAGTAGTTGCATCTTCAATCTCATCAGGAAGCAGCAGGAACATACTCATGTTTCCAATATACGGAAGTTCTAGGACCTGAGTCTTCAGGTCCTTTATGTATCCGATGTTGAGCTTTTCACGCAGGAACATCATCTGGACAGGTGTGCTCTCATGCTAATATGGTTACAGAGTAAAATATGAAAGTCAGTTCTCAGGTGCTTAAGATATTTACACCAAAACTAAAACACTAAATGATTTCTGCTCCAAGGCTAACAAGGAAATGTGTTTTCTTCAATCAACAAAGCAAATTATTTGTATAATGTTGACTTCTCAACTACTCAAACCTAATGGATTTTTAACTTTATAAACAATGATTTGTAAGATAATAATAGTAATAATAATAATAATAATAATAATAATAATAATACCTAAAATGAGTCAAGAACTTAGATAAATTTTATTGAATATTTACACAAGCCTTTTGAACTAGGCATTATTCTAGATTTAAAGGTAAAAAACAGAACACATGGATAATGTTTATGATATAAATGTAGAACCAACAACTAAGTCCAGGCTTAGGATTATAAAACCACCGTCTTTATTTCTATCCATATCGATTCTTAAGAAAACTATTGAATATACTCAGTAGCATGAAAGAATCAATGCTCAATATTCATAAGCTGTAACTAGCAAGTTGGAAGAAAATCAGTGAACAGTCTCTAAGTTTTCTGTAGCCTTTGTAAAGGCTTAAACACATTTTAAGAAAGTGCATCTTGTCTCATACCGAGTTCACACGGAAAGGATGAAGCCCATTAAGTTTCTTCTGAAATGGAGTTTTCCACTTTCCTTTGAAGTAGATTGCATTCACCAGCACCATCTTGGTGTCTTCATCTACAGAGCGTTCAGGTAGCAGGTTTGGAATCTCACCTCCAGGAAACAACACATATTGACATTTTATAATAAAAAGTATATACATTGCATTTAAAGAATAATTTTTATAGTATCTGGAAAGATTTTCACTTCTTTTTATATTACTTTCCAAAGTTTTTTCAGTAGTCGAAGGTTTGTTCAACCCAGAAGGAGGTGAAGGAAAATTCATTGGGCAAATTTAAAGGGAATGAGGGTGAAAGTCAAGAATGGTTTAAAAAGAAAAACTAAAGTTTTCCATGAAGAAAGAAAGAAAGAAAGAAAGAAAGAAAGAAAGAAAGAAAGAAAGAAAGAAA
>JANHMN010000009.1:8564400-8599960 GCA_030674055.1 Rhabdomys pumilio | reverse complement strand
AAAGAAAGAAAGAAAGAAAGAAAGAAAGAAAGAAAGAAAGAAAGAAAACAAAGGAAAAATTCCAAAGCTTTACCTTTGGTTCGAGTTTTGACCCAAGAATTAATCTTTTTCCTAGCTTCTTCTGCACATTCAAGGAAGTCTACTGCTTCTGGTTCTGTTGAGTAATATTTCTTACAAAGTTGTATGTATTCCTTTAAAACAAACAAACAAACAAAACACCAAATGTGTGGATAAAGGATGGAGTGACAAATTACAAGCTCAAACAAAACTAGTGAGACATAGAAAAAATGGAAATGAGATGGCAGGGGCAGGTGTAGAACCAGGGAACAGTGTCTGCAGCCAGCACTCCAGCCACTCCCCCCCCCCCCACATACCCACCCACCACCCCCACCCCAGCTCCAGCTTCCTTTGCATTGAAGACTAAGAACAAAGGGATGGCTTGGGGAATAAAGGAGAATAGCAGTTAGATCATTTGCTGATTTTTGCATGGGGTGGAAGAGACAGTCAGCTAATCACTTTAAAGCCCACTCACAATTCTGACACTGCTAGCCGGAATTGTGGAGCACTGCTTTGAACCTGAGCTCCCTGCTGATTTTGGAACCAGCCCTTCTAGTGACAAGCTTCACTTACTTCTTTGAATCTTGCAGACTTCTCTCCAAATAGCTTGTTTGCACTCTCTAATAAATAATCTCCGAAGCGTGGTGTGCTGATGGTTGAGCTGAGAGAGGAGAAGGCTGAATGGATTTTATCTCTTGCTTGTGTCTTAATAAAAGAAAGAAATTTTCATTTATAACACAGTACTATTAACAAAAGTATCCTAATGGAATAATATTTTCTCAAACAACAATAAAATACTGTACTCATGCATGTTTTTCTAGTCCACCAGAGGAAAAATTTTTATAAGAATGCTGTTCAAAAAGACTTCAGTGATGGCTCCCATCTATGATCCCAGCAGAGAGGCAGAAACACATAACTTGAGTTCAAGGCCCATCCTAGCAGCACGAGTTCAAGCCAAGCCTGTTTGAATACCTCATCAAAAACAAAAACAACAAACAAAAAACAAAGCAAAACAAAACAGAAACCCAACAAGTAAAACAAACAAAAGCACCACTACCACCACCAACAAAACAGAAACAGAAATGTGTATACAGATGGTGTGTGGTAAGGCTCTAAAGGCATATTTTAATTAGTTTAGAATCCTACTATGTCTGTAGATTAGATTCTATTAGAAATAAGGAACTCCACTGCCCAAAAGAAATTCAGGTTCCTTGGAAGCTTATAAACTACAGTGTTTCTAAAGAATGTTTATTATATTATAAAACAGACACACTCGGAGGCTCTAAAGTACAGTATAGCATTTATCGTTAGTGAGACTGCACTATTTTGAGGTCTATGATAAAAATGTGTTTAAATGGTGTTATACACACATACATACACACACACACAAGTGATTGCATGTGTGGACAATGCTTTCCTTTGTGATAATTATTTCACTATATATAGTATGTGTATATATACATACAAACACACATATACATGTCTTTATGTTCCCAATATATGTATAATTTTATTTCCCAGTTATGCCTTAATAGGTTCCCATTTTACAAGGTAGCCTCTACAATAGAATAACCAGAGCTTTAGAGATTCACAAAATAAATAAGAAATCAAATGCTCAACTTGGATCTATAAATGGTGTGATGGATTGGCTCACTCAACATCAACTGAGCTAAAATGCAAGACTGAAGTCTGTGGTGTTTCAGAAGACATCATGGAGGCTTTCTCCTATCTAGTCTATCCCACAGAATATCAAGTGATAGGTGAATGGAGTACCAGGATATCCAGGAAAGAAAATTCATTCTACATGTCCTTATAATCTAATCATGGGTTATGTAAACTAGTTACCAAAAGTTTATTCTTAGACAGTTTCTCTGTTGTAACTAGGCTGTTGATTTTTAAAGACACAGGATATGAAAAAAAGATATTACTTTATATAATAGATAATAAATGGACAAATACACACACTACCTGTAATAGAAAGATGGATGGATAGATAATAAGTTGGTAGTAGGTAGGTGATAGATAGGTAGGTAGATAGATAGATAGATAGATAGATAGATAGATAGATGATAGATAGGTAGAAGTAATAGGTAGAAAT
The DNA here is from genome assembly GCA_030674055.1 of Rhabdomys pumilio. Taxonomy (NCBI): domain Eukaryota; kingdom Metazoa; phylum Chordata; class Mammalia; order Rodentia; family Muridae; genus Rhabdomys; species Rhabdomys pumilio. The sequence goes on along the minus strand of JANHMN010000009.1, from coordinate 8,597,805 downwards.
AGGCAGGTAAATAATTGATAATTAAAATAATAATTATTAGGTAGATAAAAATAGATGATAAATATAGGGTAGGTAGATGCATGTAAACAACAAATGACAGCTAGATAGATCTATCTATATTTATAGATAGGTAGATAGGTGGGTGGGTGGATAGATAGATGGATGATGGATAATAGAGATTAGATAGATAGATAGATAGATAGATAGATAGATAATAGATAGATAGATAGATAGATAGATAATAGATAGATAGATAGATAGATAGATAGATAGATAGATAGATAGATAGATAGATAATAGATTATAAGTAGATGGTGTTGTTATTGGAATCTCATGAGATCACCAGGGTTATGCTTCATTATTTCTTATCCTCTCTTCCCCTTGTGAAATTCCCATCCATACTTATGGCTATAAAAACCTAAATTATCTTGTAACATACCAAAAACACTTTAAGAATACATAATATATACACATACATACCTATATATGTATAGCATATACACATATATACATATATATGTATAATTCATACATACACACATATATAGTTTTATATATATATGGCAGTTGTATATATATGGCATACATATGGAAGAAAACTGTGATAGAATTGAAAACAACCAAGGTGAAAAAGTTATCAAGTCTTCTGAATTGTGCCCTAGCTCTGTGCCTCATTAGTGGATGCCCTAAGGATATTTATCACAGCACCAAGTCTGAGTGTTGTATCTATAGATGGGATAGCTGTGTTATATTTCTTCTAAGTACAACACTATGACTTTGAGACAATAGATAGAATACAAAAGAAATATGAAGACATAAGCCAGGTACCTGTAAAATAGCACTAGGATAATTGTCCCTCTTTATCTGTTGTTCGAAATCACAGCCACGGAAGTTCTCTGGATTTCCTGTGGTGATGTCATAGTTGCCAATTTTGTTAAACTGCAGCACCTGCAATCAGAATCAAGAGGAATGATGAGAGTCAGAAAATTACTTCACTTCAAGGTCCAGGCATCGCTAGTTTAGCATTTCTCAAGCTGTGGGTTATGACCCCTTTGGGAGTTGAAAATCTTCTCACGAGGATCACGTAAAACCATTAGAAAACACAGATATTTTTCATAACTAGTAAAGCTACAGTTGTCAAGTAGTGAAAAAATTATAGTTGGGGTCACCACAACATGAGGAACTATATTAAAGGATTGCAAGAAATTTGAGAAACACTGATCTAGATGGTACTATGTCTGGTTCTCTGCCTTTGTATGTAGAAAAGAAACACAGGCACTCCTGTATCATAAAAATCCATGAAGTATTTGATTCTAGCTTCTATGGTAGACATTGTAGAAATCAATTGTATTATGAGATAATTTATAAAGTCTACTCTGAATTATTCAAATTTTATAGAGTCCACAAATTGTGTTGGAAAGCACCAATATTTAACACTTTATTTTTAGTTTTTAGCTTTTAATTTTTAAATAAAACAATAGAACTAGCTCATTGACTCTTCTCTGAAGTGGTTTTTCCTACTTTACATTTTAAGCTGAAGAAAGTTAGAAGCCATAGTGAGCTTTAGCATGAATATGGATCACGTAATATTAACAAGAATCACCCAAGACAAGATATTCACATGTACTATTAGTACACATAGAGAGAAATTAATATCTGTGTTGGGGGAAATTTACAGGTATCTGATACACTGAATCTCTGTCACTGTCAGTATGCAGTTTCATAGAGCCCTGTAAAATTGGTGAGTAGAGACTGTCCTCTGCAAAGTTAGATCAAGTCCTTTACCACAAAACTGTCACTGACTCAGCTTATTCTTTCAGGCTTATAATCATGGAGCCTCCTACCTCTGATACCTTTGAGCACCTCTAACCCTGCAGCACTTCCTCATGAGGCCCATAGTGAAGAAGAAACCAACTTGTAAATTAGGCTGGTAATCAGAGCTTTGTAATGAACTAGGCAACTAATATTGAGCCTTCTAGACAAGAAAGAAAGATGTTGGTGTTTAGGGTACTTTTTTCTTGGCTCCCAGAGTCATATGTCATCACTTCTCTCCCTTCCTCCTCCTTCCTTTCAAAGAAGGATTATTTCCTGTACAGATTTTCTGGTTTTCCTACTTTCAAAAACAATTGCCGCTTAAATTGAGATTTTTTTTCCTGGGGAGCAAGAGAGCTTCTATGTATATCAGACACTGCCTCAGTGGGGGCAGTGTCTCTCCCAAATTTGAATGTGAGGTGATTCTGGCCCATGCAGGGGTTCAAAAAGGTAGCTTGGCTGGAAAAGAATCACAGACTTACTCTAAACATAGAGCTGACAAACATCTCTTGCCTTCAAACCGATCTCCTGTAGCCTTGTGTTGTCTAGGGGATTTCTCACTTTATTCTGTTTCCTTCCTTCAGTAACAATATTACATCTTCTAGCTCACCATTTCCCAAATTGATATCCTACTTATCTTATCTGTAAAATGGGTATGATAATCATTGCATCCATAGCACAGGATGCTGAGTTTTATGTAAGTTCCTGATCAGTATTCAAAAAGGTCATTTATAAGAATTAGAATTAATAAGATTTAACTATTACTACGATTAGTTTCTAAATGCTTTCCCACTTTATAGATGAGAAAACTGAGACTCAGAGGATTTCAGTGCCCTTATCCACTTAGCTGAGGGCAATGGTAACATTTATCATATAAATCACATCTGTCATTGACCTAATTAATCTAGATAATCTAGGAGGAAAGCAGGAAACCCAGATAGGCCTGGTGTTATAGCCCATGCTTCTTCCCTAAATTAAAGAAATTTTCTTTTTATTTAGAAACTAAATAAAAGTTAGCACTTGGATTATAAAAATCTCTTCATGTAGCAAAGTTATAAGAAAATTGCACAGTCTCACATTCTGAAAGAACTTTCTTGATTTAATTAATTTGTCTCTGTCTAGAATGAGCACTAGACGAATTTTTCTTCTGGTAGATCAAACTCATTTTTTCAGCAACCCAGAGGAACTCAGATCTTCATGTGAGATTTGTGGTCTAGTTATATTAAAAGTCAAAATCACTAGTGCTACCTAAGGTAAAATGTGGTTTACTACGTTTTTATCAAGGCAGAGAAAAGAAAGGGGATGTTGTACGACTCCACTCCCATCAGAGTTGAACAATTGAGTTTTGTTGTAAGACATGATGTTTAAACGGCCACAGGCATAGAGAAGAATCTATCTACTTTCAGACCTGCAGTGTGATTGGTTCGTGTTGTCTCAGTGAAACTTTGTACTTGAAAAAAGGCACGCTCAAAGTGGTTCACTATGTTCCTGGGAAGAATGTATTTATGCTCACATACATTCTCGTGGGAAAGCAGAAAGGAGCCAGTGGCATTTTGATGTGACTGAAAGCACAATGCATGCTTGTACTCAAAACATATATGGTTAATAATTGCATGCATGTGACTGCAATGAAATTTTAATTATATGATTTCCACTTTCGGGTCTCTGACATGACAAGTAACAGCAACATGAGAAATGAAATTTAAATACAGTGTATGAGTCTTCAGGTGTGTTGCAGTATGTATTTTAAGTAGTTCTGAGGTCTGGGAAAGAGCACCCTGTGTGAATCTGTCCATTCATCAAGGAAGGAAATGGAAAGCTTGACACATACGTCTCTGACAATGATACTTCCCATGCTTTCCACACTGTTTCAAAGCCCAGGTGTCTAGTGTATCCAGTCCTACTGTGTAGAGATAGCTTCACAGTTGGAAAATGTAGGGACGTCCATTAAAGCTGTATCTAACTATGCATCTCTGTGTATGCGTTCTTCTTCTTTGTGACCCTGGCTTGAAACCAACAGGAAACATTTGTATAATGGGGAAGAAGCCCTGCCCACAGTGGCAGAGTGCTAAGAGGGAGCCTCAGCTGGAAGACGGGAGTCCATGAGTGCTCTTGGGAACACAATGCCAGTGATCTCATCTGTGCAATGATATTTGATTTGAAACCAACTGAAGTAAAGTTTGCATAACATTTGCTCTGCAAAGTCTAAGCATGGTATGATTTAGAGAAAGATTTTGTTGGTAGTTGTTTTCATCCTTGTAAAGATATTGCTATCTTTCTTCTGTTTGCAGTAGAGTAGTTTCCTGGTTTGGATCTTTTATAAATTTAAACTTACCGAGTCCATATTGTAATGGCTGGTGACGGATGATCATGCCACCATTCCTGTTTCTTTAGACTCAATATGAACTGAGGAGAAAACAGGAGCAAGTCTACCATTCTACTCAAAAAACACGTAGTTTTGTCGAGAGGTTTAAAGCAAACTTACTTTGTCCATCTGCTGTTCAGTGTTAGCCCTGGCACCGAGGAGAACTATGGCCAATGTAGACGAGATGCTCCAGGGAGAGAGAAAGATGTTCTGGGTAGAGTTCGATTTTTCTATCTGCTTAAGGAGATTGAGTGCAAATATGGTGTTTGCCATGGAAAGTTCTTCCATTGTTTCAATCTAGAAAGGAAGTGGGGAGAGAAAAGTTCTGTATGATGGTGAAGTCAGCAGAGTAATACACACAGTACCCTGCCTAAAGCTCCCTTTCTGACTTTCCCCTTGGAACAAAAGAAGAGAAGGTGAAAACAGCTCACAGTCATGAACCCTGTGCAGCTCGCTGTACCCAGACAGAATGTTCCCCATTAGCATCTGGAAATCTGAATCATTTTATACAGGGTACCCTGCACTTTCCCCAGACTTTGCAAACTATGTAGCTGATCCTGAGATACGGTGATCAGAATTATAATGAGGAATGACACTTTGTGATAGTCATATAATAAAAAGAACAGTACTAACAATAACATCCACTGAATTCTGACTGTCTGCATTGAGATCCAGCAGACCATAGACACTAAACTGTACCAGAGAGTCTACTTCTGTAATCATTTAACCTTCACTGGAATCCTGTGAAACAAAGGACTTACAATCCTGTACAAAGGAAGAAACTACTGTTAAACAAAAGCAAGCTGATTATGCCATCAATACCAAAGAGTGGGAGGGGAAATGAAAGCCAGGAAGGTGACCTCCAGGGTCACTCTCAACCTCCATGTTTCACACATATTCATATCACACATACCCACACAACACACAAATATGTACATATGCAGAATATTATACACACATCCAAATGGATGCCACTTGTACACATTCTTGTTGGGTTCGGGTGAGTCCATCAGTCTTTTACTTCTCTATTTTTTTAAAGTACGTAGACTTGCTTGAGTGTTGGTCTAGGCACCCAGATCCTACCACTCCCACAATATACTCATCACTCATGGCCCAGCCTTGCTCTAAAATGATTTCCTGTGGACTGGAAAATTCACTTTAGTACCTTCCTCTCCTGTCACACAAACCCAGGTTCTCACAGGAAATCAGGGCTAATCCAATGTGTAGGAGATACACAATATGCTTATTTTGTAGCTATCTTAAAATAAAGGACGGGCACACCTCTCATGACTTAAGGCCCTGTGCGCTGCTGGATTCTTGGACACACCAAAGGGTGTGTGTGTGTGAAAGGATGTTAGGTAAACACCATTTTCCTAGCTGTCTATTTTTCTTTCATCATCATCTAAAATAACCTATAATTATTGAGATAAACAAATATACCAAACAATGACAACACTCAACTCTTTGTAAACTTTCTGGGAGAAAGAGTTTCCAGAACTGGAGACTAGTGGGGAATTCCCTAAATGAAGCAAGACTGTAGCTACTGTCTTGACTGTCTACAGAAGTGCTATGGAAGAGAGAAGAATTTGCACCAAAAGTTGTCATTTATAACAAAATGCTATTGCATCTTGTAAAGACAAATTAAAGTAAATTAAATTGTGCTTCTTGAATACTTTTCCATTCTGTTGCCTCTTCATTTAATTTATCCCTATGTGTTGGAGCCGGGGACACATAAGTGTGAGCAAAAGTGCACATGCAATAGGTGGGGACACGTGGAGGTCAGAGGACAACTTTATGGAGCCAGCTTTCTTCTTCCATGTCTACATGGGTTCTGGGGATGGAACTCAGGTCACCAGGCTTGTGTGTGGTACCAGCACTTTCGTTTAACATTTTCTGTGACCCTACAGGGTAGATATGACTGACTGTTTTACAGGCCATATTTAAAAACTCCTGGAGCTTAAACAACTTTTCTGAGGTCCCACAGGTCACTGTAATGTCACTAACATACAGGCTGGAATCTGCCACAGGAAATCTATTGACTTTCAGGAGGTTGAATACTTCCAATGCTAATACAAGGCTTCACTGTGACTGTCGGAGTTACAAAACTGATATATTGAGAAATACTAGAAAGAGAAAATTAAAAAAAAAAAAAAAACAAGAAAGAAGCAGGCCTGCATTGTTCCTTGAAAGTTTATTAATGTAAAATAAAACAGTTTTGCTTTCTTTCTTCTTTTACCACAGATGTCAGATTAAGGCAAATAGTTCAGAAAATAACTTATCCTCCAGTGACTTAAAGGTATAATGATAAGACTCCATGCAAAGGTTTCCTTAAAGCATTTCTTTAAAATTGTAAATAAAACTTTCTTCTGTTTCTATGTGAAAATTCAAATAAGAGATCAGCACCAGGAGAATGTCAGCTCCAGGAGAGTACATTCTGATTTGTACTATTCATAAATCTGTGGAACAATCTGGAGTCATACTTTAGCATCAGGAAAACTTAAGACAATCCACAGAAGGGGCAGATAATACTAAACTAGGACTTCGGGTAACTTGACAGAAAACAAAACATTACTAAATGGAGTGAAATAGTTTCAGATCTATTTACTCCTTTATGAATTCATCTCCGTCTGAGAATGTATCTGAGCACTGGTTGTTCTGTGGTCTGTGCTCAGATTCCTAGTTCTACCAACAAAGAAAAACATTGAACTAAACAACCTGAATTATTTTGTATTATAGAGGTGGACCTTGAACTCAACATGTAGCCAGGAATGATCCTGAACTTCAGATCCTTCTTTGTCTGCTTCCCAAGAGCAGAGATTACACGTGTGTGCAACCCAGCCTAATTTACATAGTACTAGGAATTGAATATGGGGCATCATGCATACTAGGAAAGCACTACACCATCTGAGCAACAACCCTTGTTCTGGAATTCTATTTTTAAATGATGTGTTGTTAATTACATTTACATAAAAATGATAGTTGGTGTCTTTACTGCAATTACCTAATTACTTCTGCCACATTTTGCTTAATGGGAATAATCACATATCCCATCTCTTTTGGGATTTCTGCTATAATAATGAAAATGTAAAGAGGTAATTATTGCAGAGCTAATTAATTTCAGTGTCTGGGCTTTTCCTACAAATTCCTCAAACAATATTTGAAAGCTTCAGGCTAGTATACATATCCACATAGTAGTCCCTGACTCTTGGACAAGTCCAGATCTTACATTTGGATAAGATGAGGCTGTAGCATGATGGTAGTATAATAAGCCATAAAACTCCATATGCTTCCAAATATGACACTATTATTAACATTAGGATGAATACATGGAAATTGTCTGCTGGGTGGGGCTCTCTCCTCTTTCTGTTGATTCCTGCAATTCAAGTTTGGCAAATGCACTGGTGAAACTTGGCAGAGCTGATGAATTTGGGAGGTACCATAGACTCACCATCTGCTACACTCTTTCTCTGCAGTAGACCTGAATGTTAAATTGGATTTTTTCTGCAGCATTTCAAACATTTTTTAGGGTGCATAATCATATGATTAAAATGTTTTTAAATTGTTTTCAAAACTCAGTGAAAACTAAGATAAAGCAGTAACGACAAGGAAGTATGCCATCAAAAATAAAACAAACTGGGACCAGTATTTTAGTTGATAGTTTTCATAATGAATAATTATCTACTTGCTACAGATTAAATTGTTGGCTTGGGTTCACCCATTAGCTAATTTACTTGATATTTCTCTTTCACAGAATTGATCCATTATAGAATTAGGTTAAATAAATACATTTTGACACTGGATTGTCCTGTCCCAAATTGTTCCTTAATTTTTATAGTTTCAGGCTGTTAATTTTAGGTGAAAATTGAGCTTCACATATTTATAAATATACATAAATTATAATAAATTAAATTTAAATAAATAAATGCAATGCTTAATTTCAATTGTTTCAGTATAAACATTTTAATATTTGTAGTTACTTATGTCTAATTTTATATCAAACCAATAGGTAATCTGAAACATACATATTACATAATCTGTTCAATAATATTAGCATTGAAACTCCAATAAATGTACGTTTCAATTTCAGTGTGCCTAGTGATACATAGGTATTTGTTACCTTCTGAGACTCAAAGTTAAGCAGTCATAAATTTAATTTAAGTCTTAAACCAAAATATCTTTAGTTATACAATTGAAAAAGAACACATGGTTCCATTTCTTTACTCACCTTCTACACAGCTCAATATAGTAAATATTGCTATGAAGGAAAAGAGAAGAAGGACGCCCTGGATTCACTAGAGACGGTCAGGGGAATTGCTGAAACACTATTACCTCCTTATCGTCTGAGCGGCTGACACACAGGAAATGCTCCTCAGAAAGCTGGCACAGTGTGGACAAGGTAATGACTGCTTTTATAAGGCTCTGCCCCTCCCAAACAGTTCTTTCTTTTAACCTTTTAATTTGTATTCTTTGTATGATTCAACATTTTACTCATAAAGGCATCATTAGAAAAGAAATGCTTGCTTGTAATGTTCAGCTTAAGAAATAACTAGAGAGTGTGATGTCATTCAAAACTTCAGGAATTTAGCAATTTCCAATTTAAATCTACCAGCTGTAATCTGCACCACTCACACTATGTCTCCCTCCTTTCTCGTGGCTCTCAGTGATAGCATGAATTTCATGACACTCAGTTTACCTTTGGACAGACACCATGTGTGCGAGTATTGACAATAAAGAACATGGTCTTTTCTTCCCTTTGTATCTACAGAGAATCAAAGGAACAAAAGAGGAAAGAAAAAAAACACACTTGATTATTTTAATTTAATAATCATTTTAAACTATGATTTTCTTAGGAATAATAGCCTGAAATAATTCTGCGGTCAGCTCTAACCTACTGTTTCAAGATACACTCAAAGAACATTTCACATGCCCTAATCACACTGTTGGTCTTAACCTACTTTAAACAATATCAGCTTACTGCTTATGCTGACTTATAATTGACAGAAATTCATACATGTTAATTGTAATCTCGAACACTCATTTTGGAAAAATCACCAAATTTCTAAAAACACCAAAAATGTTGATTAAAAAATAGACAAAAATTACACACAGCTAAATGTAATATAAATTGAAACATGTTCATACTGTCAGAATTGTAAACACATCTATCACATCACTGCTCATTTCTTTTTGTTTGTTTGTTTGTTTGTTTGTTTTGTTTGTTTGTTTGTTTGTTTTGTTTGTTTGGTTTTTTTTGAGACAGGGTTTCTCTGTGTAGTCCTGGCTGTCCTGGAACTCACTCTGTAGACCAGGCTGGCCTCAAACTCAGAAATCTGCCTGCCTCTGCCTCCCAAGTGCTGGGATTAAAGGCGTGCGTGACTACCGCCTGGCACTGCTCATTTCTTAATTGTACATTTCTATGAAAGAGCACAGACACGAGAACATGAAAAGTGCCACACTTCTCCCCAGCATGCATTGTGGACTCCATGCCTTTGACTGGAGAGTTGGGATGATGGCCACAAATATCAGGGAGACTGAGAGCAGAGATGGAGACAGTGTGAGCTCTTCTCTCTGTCTGTTTCCACAGAGTCAGACTTCACTCTTAACTTGCCTGGATGCTTCAGTCTCTGGTCACGGAAGAGCAGAGCAACTTAGAACCTTACTATTAGAGGAGAAATAGTACAATCGGTATGTTCTTCTGTATCTGCCTGGAAGTCAAGAACAAAGTCACTCTTTAACTCATGGAAGACCTCAAATCCCATAACTAAAATGACTACATACCTACCAGCACAGATGAACTTTAAATTCTTTAGAATATTTCATTAAATCAAGGGGTGCATTTTGGGCTGATACATACTCCTTACAAGCTGTGTTCTGTTCTTTCTCCCTGTAGACACTCAGTTGATGCTATTGCTGGTGGGCTCTTTCTCTTTTGGGTTTAAGCCCCTTAGATAGCACCAACTGGTGTGTCTGTGCATCCAGCTAAATGTTTTATCAACTCTTCCCCATCTCCATACCAGGAGCTCTGTTTCCTGAACATGTCAGATGCACCTAGACTTTACCCACACTTTGTCTCACTCCTTTTTCAGGTTAGGCTATTTCTCATCTTTATTTATTCCATTCAAGTTCCTCCCCTCAAGAGAGGCATCATTGTTTTTCCCCACTGGTCCAATTCTTTGGCTTCTATACCTTAGGACTTGAAGCTTATTCTGATTCCTATAAGCCTCAGTGAACTTCTAATTATGACTGTACCATTTAGAATTGAGCCTACAGTACAATAATCAAGCTTATCCTAGCTGCTCCCTCAAACTTGGGCTTCTATCCCTAGGTAGGTAATTCGATTAACCTATACAAGTAAGAATACTACGGAGCATAAAGTGGCTTGTTGTTAAATTATTTTTTGGCAAGTTGAGGTAAGTGCTAAATCTCTCTAGAAAGGCCCTGTGGTGTGGTGCATAAGAATGGGGATTCTGAAAGATTGTGAAAGATGTTTAAAGTTCCCCTTTGTCCACTTTCTAGTTGTATAATCATGCCCCTATCTCTCACCTTTTGTAAGCATTACTTTCATAACAGTACCACACACTGGGAGTGATAATTACTTAGATGACAAGCAAGCCTCTTCTGCATCCATTCCCTTCACTTCATTTGTATATTATTCAGATACTCATTGACCTCAAGGGGTAACCTCTGTTCTAGTTTATGAATTCTGAGAGAATTGGGTGGGGTGTGTATATTCTGAAAAAACAAAAACAAGTTGATCCAGGTGAGAAGGGAATATTTAAGGAAAATGACCATGCCCTATACCACCATCCACAGCCATGTCAGTCACTTTGATTAAATGACTGTGTGATACCAGAAGAAGCTGTAGCCATGTTATCCAGGAAGAAAGGCTGATATTGTTTTCAGATGTCAAACCATACCCTTGATATCAGAGCTCCTCCAAACTAGCACCCTGAACCACTTAACCTCCAGTTTCTCTTATTAATGTCATGTGAGATTATTATATGCACTTATGCTAAGCATTGTTACACAAACACATGTATACATACACACATACACACACACTCTCTCACACACACATATGTATATATGTATATATATATACATATACATAAACTATGCCATATATACACATATGACAGGCTTTTATGAAGAAAAGATGAGACAATGCTTGCCCAGTATTTGTACACAGTGCTTTGTATAGTAAGGGTGCCATTGCATGAACCAGCAGTATGGCTGTTGATTAGGTTTACAAGTGGCCTTCTCGTCTACATTGGTACAGTTTCACAAATCTAGCTTAATAAAGAACACCTTTCACATAACATACAATTAGAAAAGTGTAAAAGATAACATAGAAACAAAAATGAAATTGACTCACAACAATATTGTCCTAGGGAGGAGAAAATGGGATTGATAAGACATACTTTGAGAGAAAAGTTGAGACAAAGGAAAACAAAACCACACAGAAGTAAAACCCCATAAGGATAGAGAGGAAACAGGGTAAAATCACAGAAATGGTTAGCAAAACCTTGAATAGTGTGCCCACATCTGCCTGAGAAAGCAGAGGAGCTTGGGACTCAGGGCAGAACTAAGATCCAACCTAAGACGCTCTACTCCAAACTCTGGGAGAGAGACAGCACTAGTAAAAAGGAGTTTTACACCAGAATATCTATAAATCTGAAGGGAGCATTCAAATCATAGGAATCAGCCAGAGCACAGCAGCAGCAGCCTGGTTAATATGTCCTTAGCCACAAAAGCCCAATTGCAGAGTCTCTTTCTACTGTTAAATAAATAAGTTTCCATAACCTAAAATCACAGTGCTGTATTCTTGGGCAGATCATTCCTATGAAAACTGAAAATAGTGGAACAGGAGTTCTCATTCTTACTTTCTCTTCTAGGAAAATGTGTATGAAATAAGCAAAACTAGAGATAAAAGATGTGAATGTATACACATGATGGTCTTAACCTTTATAAAGAAAATATGTACAGAAATATGACTTAAGAAAAGGATGCCAAATATAAATGTTTATCTTACTCTAGATATTTATCACTCTTTTATACTTTAAAAGTATTTCTACATGTTCCAATATACATAGACATGACTTTTATTTATGGAATTGCCTTCTTGGTAGCTTTTTCATTTGTTTAGAAATTTTTGTTTGTTTCTTTCTTTTCTGTGGTAATGGGTAGTGAACACATGACTTCATACATTCTAGGCATGTGCTCAACTATTCTGCTATGTCTCCACCACAGAGGTACTATTTAAAACCAGAAATACGTCATCAGATAGTCTAGATTTAGTGCTTTCTCCTTGATTAACAATATATAAACAATTATGTATAAAATTGTTTTTGAGACAAGTTCTAATATTTTAATATGAAGGTTTCTATGTACTATGCTGCCAACTGCTAGTTGATAGAACAAATTGCGTAGAGTCTATCTCCCCTGATGGATGGAAATGATGTTGGGCTCTTGAGCCATGAGATCTCCAATGGTTAAGAAAGGTACTTAACTCCTTCTAGGTGCTCACTAATTGTTTAGTGGCTTAGTAAGTACATAACAATAGCTATGAATTTGTACTCGCTCCACTTTGGGTGAACAATCACGAGCACTTCCATAATTACCTTAACTACTTTCTGATAGGTGGGGAATATACAAATTAGGATCGTTCATTATCTCTGTATTAGCAGAAATACCATTGAAATTACCTAGCAGTTGAAAGTCAGAAAAGAAATACATAAAATTCCACATGGTGATCTTATTTTATTGATCTTTCAGTGAGATACATTAATACAATTTACCAAGATTAACTGTAGAAAGACTGTCTTGTGTATTGTATAAATGTATCACTTGTCGATTAAAAAGCCTGTGGCCTATGGCTTAGGCTGGAAATAGAGGTGGGACATCTGGAAGGCAGAAAGGATTCTGAAGTGGAGCCAGGGAAATCCACCCAGGAAGATGTAAGAAGACAGATACATGGTACCTGAGCATAGATAACCAGCCATGTGGCAGAATGTAGATTAAAATAAACGGGTTAGCTTAACTTATGATGAATTGAGTCAGAGAATAAGCTAGCTATATGCCCCAAGTATTTGCAAATATATTTTGAGTCTGAGTCTTATTTCTGGGAGCATGGGGCTGGGAGGGAGTACCAAACCTAACTTTAACAATTAAATAGCTATACTATTTAAATAAAATGATTTATTCTGAAGCTTTAGGTGTCAGTTGGGAAGAGTGAGAGTCAGTAAAAACTGTTGACTCTATGGCATGAGTTTGGGAGTGTCTTGACCAAAACATTTTCTACTCTCCATTTCTTAAAATATCTTTAACATCAAAAATACCTACTTTTGCTGTTAGCAGTGAAATATAGCACACTAATGGGCTCAGGAAGAAGACTGTCTTGTATCTAAGTTCCTGCAGAGAGGGTAGGTGAAAGGAGAGTGGGCAGGAAAGGAGTTTCGGGGTGTGTGAAGAAGATAAACAGGGACTGAGAAGGCTTTGAGTGATGGTGGCCCAGGCTACTGAAAGGAAGTTTTTTTAAATCCAAAAGAACCGCAGCAAACCTTGTATGTCTTAAAAATATGGCCCCAGGCCAGCCCGAGTGTGAGAACGTTTGGGTAAAAACCAAGCTTTGTTAGGGAGTGTAACACCTCCGACAGAGTATTTATCTTGTTACCAGGTGAAAATCCAAACACAGATGCTTGGTTGGGAAGCTGTTTAAACAAAGATCCAGTATATCTGTGATTCAGCTACTTGAGAAAACTAATAAAGGCCCTAAGACCTGTCATGCTGAAAGCATGCACGGGACACTTTCAGAACAGTGCAGAACTGCCTGTGAGTCACTCATCACACATATCAGATGAAACTGGATGCTAACAATCTTGCGTTTCCTTAGAGGGACCAATAATGATAAGATGTTAAACTCATCTAGACTCAACTTTGCTCATCAACCCACCTACGTTATCCTTGTGGATAATTTATGAGTAAACACCTTATATCTATATTTATAGGCTAATTTAGTTTCTGTTTCTCTTGCATAATTCTACTCTGCCATGGTCACTGTTGTATACCTACAGCAAGAAATACATTTTTATCTTAAATTTCATGAAACACATTTAGAAAGCAAACTACCAGCAAATAACTGAGGTTTCTACAACTGGACATCAATTACTTCTATTTTCATCCTCTCACAGATTTCTGCGTCTATTTTCTTAAGGGTAGATAAAATATCAGACTGCTCAATAGTCCTACTAATGTACAAAAATGATTTTCAGATGGAATTTAGATTCTGCCCTCTGTGAAGGCACAGGGGCAAATCCCTTTATTTTAAATGAGTGGCAAGACACTCATGTATATGCCTTGGGGCTGAAATTTTTCTCTCCTTCCTAACAGCCTTATTTAGACCTGGGTAAAAGTGAGGAGGAGGGAAAGGAGATTAATCCCATTCATTAGTCATAAAGCAGTGACTACAGAGGCAGGAAGATGATTGATAGCTGGGGAAAGAAAGGATTCAGACCCAAATGACTCCAGAAGACTTTCCAGTCCTGACCTCTGCCCTCATCTTGAGAATTTTACTTCAATCCTCCTCACAGACATCTCCATTTGACCATCCTATGGCTTTCTAAGTTGACCTACCTAAACTGACACATCAAGTCCCTCTGTCCCAGACCTATTTCTCCTCATCTACTTCTTTGTCTAGCAACCACCAAGTTAAACTCAAAGCAACACCCTTTACTTATTTTAAATTTTCTCTCTTCTCCCCATGCTTTTTAAATTATTTATCCAGTCTTGAACTCATTATGTTTATCAGATGATCCCTTAACCAATGATAAGTTTGACTAATTTACAGCATAAATCTGACTCCACCATGACTCTCCTTAAAGATTTTCTGTATGTGTCCATAAACTATGCGGTAAAGTCTACCCTAGGATTATATAAGTTGCAGGCCATCCAGACTAGTGCAGTTCTAATCATACTAAATTAGTTGCTATAATGTATTTAGTATAATATCTGACACATATAGCATTAATGATCAGTATTATTTGATGCCTATTAATGTACCTAGATTGTACCTACATTCATATATATATATAGATATAGATGATATAGATATATAGATAGATAGATAGATGATATAGTATAGATGATATAGATATAGATATAGATATAGATATAGATATAGATATAGATATAGATATAGATATAGATATAGATATAGATATAGATATAGATATAGATGATATAGATATAGGTATAGATATATGCGTGCATCTGTGTGTATGCTTTTATGTGTTTATTTCTCTGAAAGACATCTGACAGAAGAGTCTGTGCACTTTGGCTTTTATAAAAGTAGACTTAATACACTATGTGTTGTGGAGCATATTCAAAGTTTTTGAACTAAAATGAGAGCAAACTTCAGTGTCTTACTTGGGTCTTTCATACTATTGAGAGCCTTTTTGTTTTCCTTCATCTCCTATGCAAATGGAAAAATATCTCTAGTCCAGGTTGCATACAAGGAAATAGATGAGAAGCAGAAGAAATCCTAAGTCTGCAAGTTCTGGGAACTTCAGATTTGCATAGGAGTTCATCAACAGAGGAACATAAACCATGATCTTCAGTGGTGGCAGTGGGCACAAAGGCTGTGGCAGCATCAGGAAGTTTATCTGCTGCTCCAAGGTTTGGTGAGGATCACACAGGTGCTGGTCCACTGAGTTCTAAGCAGTACAAAAGTACTGAGTGAGAGTAATGGATGGTAAATATCAAAGAATGAAAGAAGAGGACTCTATACTTTGGTCACAGAACCAAGAGAAACCAAAGTACAGCTAGCTGTGAGCTTTATCCATACTGCCTGGCTTTCACAGTGTCAGATGGTATTATGCAGACTGCTGAGGAAAACAGAATAACTCACCAAAAGTAGTATACAATTGTGGATATTGTGAGATTCAGTAATAACATCCCAGGCATGAAGTACTCTCAACTGCAAACAGTGTCATTACCAGTACACAGATATCCAACAACTTTCTCACTGGATTTGAGGCCAGATTCATAGAAGGAAATTAATGATTGGTTCTGTAAGTCTAGTTAGGACCCTATGCCTGGGAAGTCATAGGCATTTGAATGAAACCCATTACTGTTTTCTGTTGTTTTGCTAAATGGTTTTGTTGTAAACTAGCTTCTAAACATTTGCACTTAAACCTATAAATGAATGCTGTAGACATTGAGAAGCTTCTCCCTCCATTTCATAGTGGTTAATGTGGAAGTCTATAACTGGTGAAAGTTCCAAGAATATATCATAATGGAGTTCCTAAATGGGACAACTAAACCACCTATCACCTCCTGCAAGACTTAGGAAACCGTGAAAACTATGGAGCTGAAATAATGTCAGATCCAAGAAATGGCTAGAATTGCAGCACAAAAATCTTTTATGTGTGATGTAGCTATTGCATTATCATGCTCATGGTCTCACTGCAGCTGTGTTATCTGAGTGAGTCTTGCATAACATTTCATCATGGATGGCTGCGTGTCTAGAAGGCCTTTCTCTTCCCAGCAGGATTACTAGTGGGGGCTAGGGGAAGTCTTCAGTGTTGTAACCACTGATAAGATATCCTGTTCCAGTAACTCTCTCACACAGAAGATTCTAATTAAAAAGTTATAAATTCAAAATGGCAAAAATGAAGGTTCAAAGGTAGAAACGGGAAGCAGGAGGGGGAAGAGTTGAAAGAGAGGAATGAGGGAGATGACCACAATTTGTTATATCAATGTATGAAAATGTCGAGCAATGACACAGAAATAAGGAGTCCCAAAGCAAAGCTGCCTTGTTTGACTTGCTAAGGGTTTTGAATACTTGGCCACACATGCAAGAAAACAAAAAATATAGAGAAATATATAGAAAAAAATACTTCTGAAGAAGCAGAAAAGTATCATATTCCAGGTAATAGATTACATAAAGGTTTTTAAGAACGTTAGCTTTGCAGAAAAAAATTACTGAAATGATCTTTTTGGCATTCACAGAATTGGCTAAGGCAATTCTGCAAAGATCAGAACATCTCTGATTTCTGTCAGGTCAGAACTTGCTGTGCCCTATTTTTCCCTGTTACTAGCATCTAGATCTTTATATCCAAGGTTCTTATTTACTTTTGGTCTGAGTCAGGGGAACGAAAACCCTACATATATTATTTTGCAACGAGTTTTGCTTTAACTGCAGCTGCAACGGCACTTCTGCTGTGTCAGTTGTTGGTTTCACTGTTCACACCCATAAACAGTTGATGCCTTTGGGTAAAGGGAGTCGCTCTTTTCACAAGCAGGCGTAACACTTGAGTGTGGTGATTTGTGACAGCCTCATGTTTAGTGGATTTTGGTTTATTATAACTGACTCCCCAGTATTAGTCTCAGGCTAAGCATGATGTAGAGATGGTAGAGACACAAGTAAAACTCTATGCTTTCCTCAAGACAGACCGTCTTCCTCTGTGTTCGAGTACATATATCTTGGAGTTGTGAGTGTTTAGCGACTCTTAATCTACAACAAATTCTTGCTCTCCTGGAACTGAAATTAAAAAGCCTCATATCAAAATAAAATTGAAAAACAGCAGCATTAGTTTTTTTTTTTTTTTTTTTTTAAGAAAAAGAAAAAAACTTTAGCCATCACATTTTTCTACAGGAGAGTAATGACCCCTTCCTCTGTATCAGTGACTCATGTTGAAATGACATTGCATAATTTTCTAATATGTCATCATAGTCTTAAAGTAAGATCCTTTTTCCTCTAATCTTATTGATGTGGAAACATAATGTCCACGTTTCAAATGTCCTAAAATAGTATCTTAAGCTATAGTAATGTCAGATAGTGAGAGAGCATTGTCCATGTACACAATGCCTTGACATACATCAATGCCCAACACTGCTATATGTATGTTTACATATATACATATGTATGTAAGTGTGTCTCTGTCTATGTATGCATTTGTGTATCTCTTTCTCTCTCTTTCTCGTGTGTGTGTGTGTGTGTGTGTGTGTGTGTGTGTGTGTGTGTGTAATGCTTATGAGTTCCAACAGTTTTGGGTAAAATTATTAAGTTGGGAAATTTTGAAAAGATTTATATACCATATGTGTAAAAACTAGAATATAGTTGTTATAAATGAAATTAAATAGAGACATATTAGAAAAATTTCTGATTTAAGATATATATTTGATATTCTTATTTTTGTTGCAAACACTAGCAAATACCTCTACTATAGCGCTACTTTGATCTAATAACAGCTATGGGCTTTCATGTACACATTTCTTTGAATTTCTCTTTCTTTACGTTGTGAGGCCATAAATTTATATTGTTGTCTCCTAGTTTGCTTTTATGTAAAGTGACAAACACCACCACTAAAAGCATATTAGGAACAGAACATTTATTTGGCTATTACTCATCCATCACTGTTCATTGTTGAGGTAAATGAGGCAAGGAGCAGAGATAAGAATCATGGACAAATACCGTTTACTGGCCTACTCAAAGGCTAAATTCAGCTACCTTTCTTATACAGTCCAGGTACAGCTACTCCGAGATGGCACATCCCACAGTGGGTTGGGCCCTCACACAGCCAGCACTCAGCAGTCACAAAAAATGCAGCAGAGACATGTTCAAAGGCCCGTCTGATAGAGCAGCTCCTCAGCTGAGGCACCCTCTGTTCTATATGTTAAATTGACAACCAAGATGAGCTATCACAGATTTCACACAATTTACCAAGCTTTAATACACTTTTACTAACTTATCATGTTTTGATAATTATTTAAGATCAATAATGTATAAGCTGAGGAAATTTGAAAAAAGTAATCACCACAGAAGCAAGAAAACCTAGTTTGACAACTTGACTTCAGGTTTAAAGAAAAATGGCGGCCCATGCTCTTAATCTCATTGCTGAAGAGGTGGAGAGAGGCAGATCAAGATCTCGGTCAAAATGAGAGATCTTGTCTGCAAACCAAGGTGGCCAGCACTCTGAGAAATGACACCTGAGGGTCACCTCGCCCTCCAGAGGTATGCTGCTGTGTGACATTAGTCCTGGAGAGAAGTGAAGTATTCTCACTTCACTTGGGGAGTTCATGAGAGGCCAAGGTAAGACACCACCAAAGTCTAACCTAGGAACCAATGTGTTTCACTGGGGACATTTATGGAAGCAGGAATGACCCAACTATAGCTCTAACTCTAAAGCCCAAATCAGCATGAATGAGAGCTCATGAAAGCTGGAACATGGAGCACACTGCATAGTTTGTAGACAGCTTAAAAGGTTTGAGAGTGTTCTTCATAGGTAGTTCAGTAGGCCTTAGCCTCTTCCATAAAACACAGTTAGTCTCTGCAACTTCTAGGCAACTAAGATTGTCTGAGAGTATCTCTCAGCAGTCCTTACAGCCTGTGTATGATCGGGGATACAGGAACTACTAAGTCTGGTCAGTTTCATGGACTTCTTGAATTGTGCACTTTTTGAGATGGAGTGTTTCACCTTCCCTTACCCTTTTGTCTTAATGAGAGTCCCTCTAAAGAGGAAGCTCTTAATTTCAGGGGAAACTGGTAGACAGCTTACGCTTGAGCACAGCACATATATGTGTGCAACACACACAGAGAGATGAACATTCCAAAACAGTCAAGAGATTTGACTTCTTTATAATAGATGGTGAAGGATTACGTTAAACCCAAAGTCAGTGATCATTTCTCTGATAACTTACACATTTTTTCCAGTTTGAACACGATTGTTTTGGGTTCTATTGTTGCTTAAGGAGCTGTTAGATTCTCAATGACCAAAAAACAGCTGACTATGTCAGTTCTGAACAACGGAGGTATGAAGTCCTCAATAACTGTGGTAAGTAGGGTCTTCATGATATTGCTTCCTCAGGCAAGACCTTCCCTAACATCTTATCCATAGACATGGTTAGTGTTGTTCTATATTGGGAACTATAAAAAAGTGTGGAGAATTCTTTGAAAGGTATTCAACTAAACCTTTTCTACAGGGAAGATAATGTAAAATGAAAATAAAGTTACAAACAGTTCTGAAGGAATCAAAGCCTTTTACAATGAGAAAGTTGGTATTTGGTATATTAGGAAAAGACAGTAATCTTTGTTTAGATGAGATTATGAAATAATTTTGTAACATGTCAGTCTGTTGTGATCCTAGAGTAACTGTGTTAAGTTATGTTTTCTGTGACTTGTTTTATATACAGAATGAGCTGAGCATTGCTTGGATTTGAAGATAGCTCCGTTTCAAAATGTCAGGGCAGCTACTCTCTGCTCACTTCCATTCTGATAACTCTTTCTGAAATGACAAACTCAATATGCATTCAAAGATTAAATAACTTGATGGAGAGTTACAAAAAATGGTGCTGATTCTCATTGGTTCGTTTGCTTCATCATTTTAAGGTCAGTTCTCAGTACATTTGTGATTTTCCAGTTGACTTAGTGTTTGATTGACTGTTGGGTGGGAGGATGCTTGTATCTAGTACATATGGTTTTGTTCTCATATAGAATCTTTGTAATATGTCTTGTCTTTTAATTTTCAATTAAAGGTATGAATATACAGATTTCAATTTTCCTTTTCTTACTAATGGTCTATTTATTCTTTTAAATACATCCTGAGGCAGTTATGACAATTTTTATTTCTCAAGAAATTATCCTGTACTTTTAGATTCTCAAGTACCATCTGTTATGACTCTTTCTTTCTAATTCAACATTATAAGTTCTTGTCTTTCTCCTTAATTTTTAATTTGCAGTGCTTATAGCTTGTCTGATATGCAACTTCTTCTTAATTTTATAAATTCTTTTAAAAGTAGTCCTTTGTTAATCCTTTGAGAATTTTATGTAATGTATTTTGAGTACATTCATTCCCTCATCCCCATCTCTACTCCTACCTCCTACTCTATTTGCTGTCTCTGTCTCTCTCTGTCTGTCTCTGTCTCTCTGTCTCTCTTTTTCTGTCTCTCTCTGTCTCTCTGTCTCTCTGTCTCTCTCTCTGTCTCTCTCTCTCTCTCTTTCTTTCTCTTTCTCTCTTTCTCCTTCTTTCTCTCTCACCTTTACTCTAAGGCAGTGGATGCAAGGCCCTGCTGTTGCCCAAATCCTTCAAAAATCTTCCAAGAACAGCTCTCAACTTCATATGGAAACACAAAAATCTTAGGCTAGCTAAAACAATCCTGAACAATAAAAGAACTGCTGGAAGTCTCACCATTCCAAATTTCAAGTTGTACTACAGAGCTGTAGTAAACAAACAAACAAACAACTAAGATTCCATGATCAATGAAATTGAATTAAAAACTCTGATATAAGCCCATACATTTATGGACACCTCATTTTGTTTTTTTTTTTAATAATAATAATAAAAAACATACTGGAAAACAGACAGCACCCTCAACAAATGCTGCTTGACAAACTGGCTGTAAGGGTGTAGAAGAATACAAATAGATTCATACTTAACACCCAACACAGAATTCAAGTCCAAATGGGTTAAAGACCTCAATATAAAGCTAGATACACTGAATCTGATAGAAAAGAAAGTGAAGAATAACCTTGAGCAAATTTGTATAGGACACAACTTCCTGAACAGACACCAATAGCACAGCCACTATGATCAACAGTTAATAAATGGGACCTTATAAAACTGAAAAGCTTCTGTAAGGCAAAGGACATCAGTCAAAGTGACAGCCTACAGAATAGAAAAACATTTTGCCAACACCACATTCAATAGGGAACTAATAACCAAAATATATAAAGAACTTTAGAAACTGGATATCATAAAAACAAACAAATGTAAAAATGCAGTATGAAATGTTTAGATCTAAATAGAGAAAACTCAAATGGCCAAGAAACACTTAAAGAAGTGTTCAACATCGTTTACCATCAGAGAAATGCAAATTAAAACTAATTTGAGATTCCATTTTATACCTGTCGTAATATAACATAGTTTATGATGTAACATAAAATAAATTACAGATCACGCTAGTAAGGATATAGACTAAGAGAAACATCCATTCCTTGGTGGTTGGAGTGTAAACTTGTATAGCCACCATGGAAATTAATATGGCAATTCCTAAGAAAGTTCTTCAAGACCCAGCTATACCACTTTTAGGCATATACCCAAAGGATACTTCATCCTACCACAAGGACACTTGTTCAGCCATGTACACTACTACCTTATTCATAATAACCAGAAAGTATAAATAACCTAGATGTCCCTCAACAAACAGATAAAGAAAATGTGGTACATTTCTACAATAAAATATTACTCTGTTGTTTAAAACAATGGCATCATGAAATTTGCAGGAATGTGGATGGAACTAGAAAAAAAATCATTCAGAGTAAAGTAATCCAGACCCAGAAAGGCAAATATGGTATATATTAACTTACACATGAATACTTATATACGAATGTCAAGCACCATTTCTGAATGAGTCATTTCACCACTCATCAACCAGCTTTTCTCTGTAGGTTACAGTTCATGTTTTTACTTCTACTCCATTAAATGCATTAAACAATCACAAGATCATAATTTATATATACATGCTCATGGTAGTATATATGTAAGTTGTTAATAATTTTTGTAATCTGATATGATTTTTCAAAGGAACACCCATCCAGAATATACTTTGATGTGAAATTTTTAAACTTTAATTACCTACTAAGTGCACAATTGTTGGGAATTGGTTCTAATGCTTTGTCTTAATTCAGCTTCCAAAGCCACACTTCCAGACCTGAGGGTCTTTGTCCCAAGGTGGCTTCAATTGGCAATAAAGAATTGCCATACAACCAATGGCTGGGCAGGGAAATAGAGGTAGGATGTTTACATTGCATAGACAAGTGACAAGAGAGAGAGAGAGAGAGAGAGAGAGAGAGAGAGAGAGAGAGAGAGGAGAAGGAGGAGAAGGAGGAGAAGGAGGAGGAGAAAGAGGAGAATCACCATGACTTAGAGAAGGATCAGGATTCAGAGCTTCAAGAGAGAAAGTATTCAACAACGTAGATGGAAAAGGATGCAGGTCTTGGGCAGGGGCTGCCTAGAAGGTAACAGGGCAACAAAAATAAAATATAGATTTAGAAGGTTTTGGGCCAGAAATACTGGAGGCAAGTGTGTGTTAGCCACAGGGAGGTTTAGAAGTGCCCAACCATTGAGCTAGTCAAGGTGTATCAAAATTAGCTGGTGTGAGTGTGTGTGTGTGTGTGTGTGTGTGTGTGTGTGTGTGTGTGTATGTGTGTGTGTGTCTCATTCATAAATCCAGAGACCTGTGGGGTGGGTGCAGCTCACGTGATAAGCCAAAGCAATTTAACTAATTCATAGCTACATACAGTGACTTAACTTTCATTTCCTTGATTACTGAGACCTGGAATCCTTCCTTCCATAATATTGTGGTAAGGTGGAGTCTCTCTGTTTTCAACACTCATTTGTATGTGTACAGGATAGTTTGCATAAGACATACCATAACTCTTGTATGGAAATCAAGTAGCTTAAAGTTTTAAGTCTTCTTTAAAAAAAAAAAAAAGGATCTGCCTACAAATTTATTCTTGTAAATTTGTTCTGTAGAAAAAGTTTAATCTATCAACATGGCTACTCTCCAGCTGGAATGTAGACATGTTGTGAATTATTGTTTGATCTGGCAGGAATACAAACATGCCCTTAGTCTTAGTACATACTTTTAATCTTTAACAATGAAAGGACGGTTAATTTGTAGAAGAAAGCAGCAATGTTTGAAAGTGGCATCTAATAGAGGGGAAGGCAAAGTATACAAATTAACAAATAAGAGAAAGGGTTGACAGAATGAGTCAGAGATAGGATACTTGCAATTCACACCAAAACTCAGAGGAAGGAAGTTACTTCATAGCATCAAACAAGAAGAAATGTGTACTGTAGTGTGTGGATGTCTGTTTTACCAGGATAATATTACAGAGACAGGTTGCACAGAGAATAGACTAGACACAGGTGAAGACAGAACAAACCAGAGAATGAGAAGGAGTCAGAAGAATGCATTGCCAAAGTTAGTATAAGGCCAAGCAGAGCAATTCAGAAGCCGAGAGAAACTGGATTGAATCAGTCATTTTGGAAAACTAGATTGTACTGAAGCTTAGAAGCTTCTAGGCCCAGGTTTAGAAGAGAAAGATAACATCTGGGCTCAGTCTAAGCCGTGTATTGATACAGCTTGTGTATGGTTCTCATCTCACCCTCATCTGAGGAAATAAAAGTGCCCTTTACATTGTCTAGTTAAAAATGGCTCATCTATGCTTCCTTTTGGGTAGTTTTTACTAGCAACTTTGTGTACCTGCCAAGAGAAGCATCTGTAACTTGAAACATGCTTTAGTGTCTTTCTTTTTATTTTAAACAAGTAGCTTAAATGTCTATGGAAACTTCTAAGTCTATGCATGTTTTAGAATAAGACCTCTAAACATAACTGGATTATTCTCCTGGATGGGGACATAAGAAGAGACAGGTAAAGTATTCAGTGAAGGATGACTCAATGGTCTGTCCCTTTGGGACATCTAGAGTATTAGATTGGCTATGAGGTATTGGATTGGCTATGAGGACTGACCTCTCTGGAGGATAATGACTAATAAATTTCTGGAATCCTTTAATGTCTCTACAATTTAGTATTTAAACTTTCAGTTATTATTCCTTTTCCACTGTTGCATCTCTGATGTGATCTCTGGCTTACAATAACTCAAAGGCTTACCCTCATTTTCTCTCTATCCAAACATCAACTTTCAGAAACAGGATGCTGACTGGGGTGTATGATGTGAGACTGAAGTTCTAATCGCTTTATTAATGGGTTACTAATATTTCTATTTTTGCTTTCTTCTATTCCCCATGTCTAAGGTAACTGGTAAGAAATTTTCAGCTTTCAGGGCCCTTCTGCACGTAAACTACAGTGATATTTAACCATTTCTAAGATTCAACTTTCTTGATTCTGCTAAATTTACTGTCACTCATTATAATAAATTTATTTTTTGCCATCTAAAAGTTATTACTGTATTCTCTCTCCCATTTCTCTGTCTCTGTAAGCTGAAACATCAGTGCCAATAAGAAAACTCACTGTTGTCTTGAGTAATTTTAGACAAAACCTAAGGTATAATGAGCATGTTTATTCTACCATCTTTAATCATCTGTTTCCAAAATTCCCACAGGATTCTCCCTAAAGCATTGATGTTCCCGTTAGCTGACTGGACACATCATGACTAACGAAAGGAATGTTGTATTGCTGGATGCCATCTTGTGACCAATATATTTTACCCTAGAGGTTTCCACTCCTTCCTGAGTTATGCCATGACTCCAGAGATGATGTACATCTGAGTTGAGTGAACTATATATGAATTCTCATGAATTTTAGGGTCACATTTTAATGTTGCTTTAATATTTGTTCTTTCCTGGGTTTATATCCACTGATAGTTCCAACCATCTCTGTCTTGAAACATCACTTCTACCCCTCAGCATCTTGAAAGATATCAATTCCAGAGGAACTAACAGAGTCTGAAAATATAGGGTTTGTAAGCAATATAAGATAGAAAAATGGGCAATGATCTGCTTTCACGTAGGGTGTGTTCTTTGTTTCCCAGTTTCACCTTCTAGGCCAGAAAGTCTTTACACTGAACTTACCAAGTTCAAGTCCATCATTTTGGAGCTCCGATTTGAATGATTATTCCTGCCAGTGCAAGAAGTCAGTAAATCATTCTCTAACATAATATCCTCAAGTTTCTTAATAGTTAACAAGTATCAGGTCACAAGTTCTTTCTCATTTAAAACAGTGTTCAGTGTAGCCTAGCTGGCTTCAAATTTGCTATGTAACTAAGGTTAACATTGAACTCCTGGTTTCCCTACCTCCACCTCCCAAGTGCTAGAGATCTTATTAATATGTAGATTCTGAATAAGCAGGTCTATGATGAGAGCTAAGCTTTTACAAGCTCTTGGGTAACTGTCACAGTTATCTTTTACCAACTTCACACAACTTGGACATAACGAGGGAGAGGAAAACTCAACTTAGAAATTTTCTTTCATCTGAGTGAACTGTGGGAATTTCTGTGGGACATTTTCTTAATTGGTAATTAATGCAGAGGATTCAATCCACCCTTGGGTAGGGCTATCACTAAGCAGGTAGGTTTACATTTGGTAAGAAATGTGAGCACGGCAATAACCACAGTTTCTCCTTTAGTTCCTACTTCTAGATTTCTGCCTTGAAATCCTAATTTGGGTTTCCTTAATGATAGAGTTACTTTAACCTGTAAGCTAAATGAACTCTTTCTTCTACAAGATGGCATTGACCAGTGTTTCCTCATAGCAACAAAAGCAAAGTAAAATGGATCTCCATTGCACTCGGTGCTGTTACTCTGGGAACCAACACTGGATGGCAAGGCTCTGAGTATGCGCTACCCTTTTTGTATCCTACTCTAACCTCCGAGTTGGTAGAATGACAAGGCCTAGTGTCTCACAGACATACTCAGCCAGCTTCTGGTAAGCAGTGTAGCTGATGGCTTGACTTTACAGCACTCACAGAATTCCCACTGAGTGCTGAAACCATGTGCCCAGAAAAGAGACTGAGAGATCCCTGGG
Organism: Rhabdomys pumilio; assembly: GCA_030674055.1. Lineage (NCBI taxonomy): Eukaryota > Metazoa > Chordata > Mammalia > Rodentia > Muridae > Rhabdomys > Rhabdomys pumilio. Next base: position 8,571,084 of record JANHMN010000009.1, on the reverse strand, counting down.
AGTACTATACTCCCATGGAAAGCCCATGGCCCATAGCTGATACTGTAAGGGTACATAGGGCCAGTTCCTTACTTCTGACATGGCACAAATGCCAGAGATTCCTTCTGGAGTTCTCCAAGCATCAGTTAAGTTTGTGACACTACTTGACGACTATTTTTTTAAGCATCTCCCCTTGCCCATTCTGCTCCATTCCTACCTTCTGTCACTCACTCTCTGTCCATCCACTTTCTCATGGGGGCACTTCCTGTATGAACCACATGTCGCAATGGTCTAACTTTTGAGAGAACTGAACGAGAACCAGGTGGTCTTCAGAGTGATGCTTAGCTTCAAATGGAATGATGGAACAGCGTTAACAGTAGGATTATCCCGTGTTAAGAGCAGTAGGTGTGATCCCCAGCCTCAAACTAGCTACTGAGTCACAGTAGGTGTCAATTTGTGCTGAAGGGCTGATTGAATAATGATGCCCAGTTTCATGATAGAGTTTACTTAAAGCTTAACTTAACTTCCTGTTTAGGAGATTATGGCAGAAATGAGTCCTCCCCATACACAAGTACCATCTAATCAAGGCCTACCTAGTTCCTTTTTCACTGTTAACCCATCCGGCCTTAGTGTGGAATAAGCAGAAGGAACAGAGTAATCAGCAGCAAATGTTCCTAGGTCTTACTTCTCTAACCAGGAGATCTGAGCTGTCAGCATTGACTACACACAGTCAGGCCAGCCCTTTCCTGTGGCTTGCCTTCCACTCCTACTCCAGGAAGGAAGAGCAGAGCATGTAGTCATTGCCACATCAGATCAGAGCTGCTGTGCCAGCATTCCTCCCTAACAGTGTACTCATCTAATCGTGAGGGAAGACAGGAAGACCACTCCACACGCACACCCTGCTTCCTGCCTCTTTGTCACGACACTGTATCATGCAGCTGCCACACTATGTGGCAACTAGACCATCTACACACTCTTGCACCATGTTTTGAAATGTAGGCCCCCCCAACAGATGCATGGAAGAGTTTCGTCACTCAAAAAACGGTGAGCGTGCACAGAACATTTTGAAGAACATGTTCACCAAATATTCTTTTTATGGTTTCTTACAATTATTGTATAGTACATCAAAAACAGAAGGAAAACTGACTTGTGCACGGAGATTCATATTAATAAAATACAAAATGACACAATTGGAGATGCAGCAGCTTCTGAAAATACACAAATTTAAAATAGACAAAGCTAAGCTTTGAAGTAAAACAGGTATTATTCCTGAAGAAATCTGAGGCATTTTATTTTGTCTTTCAAATAGTGAAACTGACTATTTTTAAAAAGTTGCTTCCTCATGCTCCTCTACACTTGGCTATGAAGTTAGTTTGCCTTTTGTGCTTTAAGTTGTTGCCTACATTATTGATTTTCACGCAATTTTCTCTCATCTCCTAATTTATTTTAGCATTGGCTTGTTCTAAATTTTTATTTCATTCTTCATAATAAACCATGAAGTGGTTAGTGTAGTAACAAAAATAGACACGTGTCTTTCATTTTGATTAAGTTTTGTATGTATAGATAGAAAATTTTGCACGGCGAAATAATTATTATCATAGTCTTTAGATCTCGTGTGCAAGGTCTAATGACACAATTTCCAATAAACCTTGACTGATCAGCAGAAATGACTGTAGTTTTGATATTTGTTAAATCAATACTTGAAGCAGTATCGTGAGCCTTGCGAATCTGACAGTGGAGAAGGAAAGCTCCCACACCACAGTGAAGGAATTAATGGTAAGTTTGAAAGATTGGTAATTTTGTGCCTCTAAAGCCAGAGGTTATTCTCTTCTTTTTTTTCTTCAATATTTCTGTCCTCTTTTTTATGTTTTTTTCTCCTAGTACCTGCTAAATAAAGCCCACCTGAGTTCTACTATCAAAAGCCATGTAAATGTGTAACCTACATCAAATTTGTCTAGATAGTACAGCAAATACAAAAAGGATGATAAAAAACCCAAATAATTCCAACCTTCATGTCCTACTGGATACTAAGAAAATTAGTTACTTATGAATCCCTTTGGGAGTATTCTCCAATTATCTAAGCACCAACTGAACCCCCAGAACCTCTGCCTGCCCTCTGGTCTTTCACATTCCTCTCACAAGGTGAATCACATGCTCCATGATTCCTCCTCCTTTTCTTCTGACTTCATCTTTCCAGACTCTTTATTGCATCAATTTTCCCCAATGATTCCCAGTTTCTGTCTTGTCATACATATGTTTCAGCATCTTCTTCCTGAAAGGTTATCCATGAACAAGAGACTTCCCACAGTAGAGGCATAAAGATTAACAGGAGGCAGAGGTGACACAGAGACATTGTGAATGCCTGTTCATGAATCATTCATTCACTTCAATTTATTCATTTAACCCAATAACGTATTAATAATTTTAGTTTAACTTAAGGATTTGCATTGCATTAAGAAATGCTACATTACTGTCCAAAACTCACCCACAAGCACAATTTACAGTGCAAAATTACCATGTTCTTTACTCAGTACCCTACCCAGTAAACCATTAAGATGTTTCAAAACATTTCTATTCAATAACTTCTAATTTCTTATTCCACATCAGAGACCTAATGCTACATTTTTATCCTCTTAACTTTATCAATTCTTAAAGTTCTCCTTCTGTGTTTTATTTAATTACAGTTTAATTCTTCTTGTTCTTAATAATACTAGTTCTGGAGTAAGCACTTCCCCAAGCCAATAACCACAGATGCCTATCTTCTTGCAAGTCAAAATAGGTAGATATTGGCATACCTATCTTGCTCACCAAGCTATGAGAAGAAAACATATGTATCTTTATTTTAAGGAATAAAAGCATTTAACAGATGTTACATAATCAAATTGAACTGAGTTATTTCCACAGTAATGTGGAAATCTCCTGACCATCCATCCCACTTCCCATTTTTCTTAATCCTTTACACCTCTACTTTAGAAAACTACTCTGTGGACCACTTAGTCTCTTTCTTCTTCCTCCTGTTCCTCAGAAACGTGTTCAACCAGGGCTACTCATAAGTAAATACCTCCTTGTTCCTCTATCCTTGCAGTTATTCTAAAACATATTTTAATAGGGCGTGTGTGTGTGTGTGTGTGTGTGTGTGTGTGTGTGTGTGTGTATTCTTCTAAATTTAATTATGCAGTTCCTTTGTGTCTTCTTTAAACCACTTAAATTCTTTGAAGAAGTTTATAATTGTTATTTTTAAATTCTGGGTCCTGGGGTTCATCTCGGCAATTCTTATTGGCAAACATTCCTACAGGACTGGTAGGTTTTGAGGAGAAGTTGCTGATTCAATCTTCCATATTGTTAGTACCTTTTCAATGAGATCTATGAATGTGGATTTTTTATTATTTCTAATTCTGTCATTGAAGAAGGAGGTTGGGCAGATGTGAGGATGTTTGGGCAGGTTGGGTCTAGATGTTGGACATGGCTTGGGTGGAATGTTGGGTAGAATCAGGTAAGCTGAGGGAACTGGGCTAATGTACAGGATTTGCCTTCTGTTCAAATTTGACTTGTGGGGGTAGATCCAGACTGGTGAAAAATTTGAATGTGGTGGTGGAGAACCCTGTAGGTTGGGAAATAGGTAAGAAGAAACCAGGCAGAGCCTAGATATTGGTTGTGACACAGGGAGAAGATGCAAGACTAGGTGACGGCACAGGATATGGGACCCAGGCTAGATCTGGTGTTTGGGGAGAAGACACAGATATAGAGATTTGGAAGAATCCCCTATTTAGACTCTAAGGAAGAGGGGGTGAGGTCTATGTGGGTAGAGACATTGCATACAGCACAGAAGTCAACTATGGGTGGTGTTGCTTTTGCTATGAAATTAATAGATATAATATCTAATACATCCCTTCAAAACCTGTGACTTTGAATACATTTGTAAATCCTCTCCTGTCCCACTATTTTTATATTTATTCTTACTAACATGATAAATACATACTTATTGATCATAATCATCAGCATTGGTTGCCAGCTTGACAAGATCTAGAATCACCAAAACTGTAAGATGCTGATCATGTCTGTAAGGCAAGTCTTGATTAAGTTAACCAAAGTAGAAAAGCTGCCCTCCATGTGTACAGTGCCATTCTCTAACCACGGGGATCTCAGGGATGCCTCAGAAGGAGTGAGTGGGCTGAGCACCAGCATTCGCTGGCAGCTCCCTGCTTGTGACTGCAGTGTGACCAGTTGCCAAGACAGACAGCATCTCCTCAGCTGTAAAATCATGTCATCCTTCCCTCTCTTAAGTGGTTTTGTCAGACATTTTGTTTCACCATGAGAAGAACAGCCATCAGACTAACCATTTGCTTGTCTTTTGTACATTCTGTCTGTTGGATGTTTTTAATCTTATTTTCTATTTACTTTTCAAAAATAGGGTAATTTATATTTACTCTTTTCAGGTAAAAGGCATGAGCTTTTTGCCTGCTATTTTATGGCACATATTTCCTTGGGTTTGATTTTCACTTTACTTTTTCAAAATACCCTGAAATTTCCATTTTGTTTTCTATGTGTAAACATTGCAATCCCTTCCCCTTGACATTTTATCCACTGGCATGGAAACTTCTATTCCACTCAGCTATTTAATACATTTTGTTAATTATTTTTCTGTAGCATGGAAAGCAGCAGGCTTCCTAAAGGAATTTTCTTGCTTCCTATTTTGGAGCTGGCCTTCCCACCACCATCTTGGCTCTCCGTCTGCAGTGCACATACTCTTCCCTGTGCTCCCTCTCCATCTCCAGCAATCCCCCTTTCACTGTCAGACGGCATGAGTTCTAATACCCTCTCTACCCTTCTTCCTTAAAAATCTCTTCTTGACCCCTTTCTAGTTAGTTTCTTGGCATCTGTACTGACTCAGTTCAACACATGCATATACAAAACCTAAAAACTGATATCCATACATGAGAGAGATGATATGGAATTTATCTCTCTGAGTTACCTTATTTAATATAATATTTATATATTAATTATTATTTTAATAATAGTATTTATTTAATAATTTTATTTAATAATATTTATTATATTAATATTACATAATGATATAATATTAATATACTGGGTTACCTCACTTAGTATATTTTTCAGTGCCATACATATTCTTTTTTTACTTTATTTTTTTCCAATGCAATATTTTTATTGATTATTTTGGAAATTTCATACAGTGAACCACACCACACTCCTCACTTCTCATCTGTCACAGGTCTACCCTCCCACCCTCGTGTCCCTACTCTTCAAAAATACCAAGTTTCACTTGTGTTGCCCATATACTCAGTGGACCATGGTCAAATTCCCTGTGGCTAGCTAGCTCTTTAAAGAAAATTGAGTCCTTCCCCACTCCACCCCAACCAGAAACAATCAACCATGAAGAACTGCATCTCACCATTTCCATTACACTGTTTAAGGATTCTCTTCAATGGCTTCGTGTCTAGACTGTTTTCTTTGTTTATGTGTGGGGGATAGAGAAGAATCACTGTGAAAGTCTTCAATGTCTCTCATTTCCAATCATGAGTCTGGAGTCTTTGATTCCATTGTAAGAGAATCTCCCTTGCCCACAATAACGAGTGACAGCATAGCTCATGGACATCTACAAGGTCTAGCATAGACTTCAGACATCAACACGGTCCTTTGCTACAGCACAGCTCACAGACATCAGCATGGTTCTCTGCAGAAAGCTTGATCACAGATATCAACAAGATCTCCAGGGACAACATGGACCACAGACATCCAAATGGCCTCAGGTGGCAACACAACCACAAACACCAATATGGCCCCCAGCAACAGGATAGACCCTGGACACTAACATGTTCTCAGTGGGCAGTACTGACCACGGATATTCATATGGTAGCAATATAGTCATGGACATTAACATAGCCTTAGTCTGCAGCAGAGTCCACTAACAACAGCATAGCCATAACAACAGTCATCTCACTGACCACGTATAGCAACATGCCTCTGGGGACAGCAATGACCATGTGAACCCTTCGCCATCTTATACATCCTGCTATTGCTCAGACTCAGGGCAATAGTGGAGCTTGGAGTACATTCAGGGACAGAGTCTACAGGAGCTCCAGGCTGCTACTCACACTACCCTGCCTGTCCTACTCAGCAAGGATGTACTTCTCTGTCAGCTGCAGCTGTACTTCCACACCTTTGCCTAGTTCCCCACACTGCTCCATTCCTTCATTACGCCCACCTCTCCATCACACCTTTACTTACTAAAGTGCATTGCAAACTACAGTATGTTGCACAGTATATATGTATATATGCTGATAGATAGATGATAGATAGAAGATAGATAGATAGATACATAGATAGATAGATAGATAGATAGATGATAGATAGAAGATAGAAGATAGATAGTTAGATAGATAGAAGATAGAAGATAGATAGATAGATAGATAGATAGATAGATAGATAGATGATAGAAGATAGATAGATAGATAGATAGATAGATAGATAGATAGATAGATGATAGATGTGATATGATAATAGATACAGAAACAGATATAAATACAGATTCAGATACAGATTCAGATAAAGATACAGATTCAGGTACAGGTAAAGGTACAGGTACAGGTACAGGTACAGGTACAGGTACAGGTACAGGTACAGGTACAGGTACAGGTACAGATACAGATACAGATACAGATACAGATACAGATACAGATACAG
>JANHMN010000009.1:8509431-8546515 GCA_030674055.1 Rhabdomys pumilio | reverse complement strand
TGTGTGTGTGCGTGTGTGCATGTGCGTGTGCGTGTGCGTGTGTGTGTGTGTGTGTGTGTGTGTGTGTGTGTGTTATGGAGAACTCTGAACAACCTTCACGAGATTCTAACAAAAGCCTATGGAAGAAGTACACTGGACAGGTGATATTCTTTCAGAACACAAACATTTGGTTTGTGCTGTGTATCTTTTTTCAGTTTAAACATTTAATTCATGAAGCCTGAATGCAGTGTTTAATTCGCAGAAACTGTTGGTGCTTACTAATATTAAGACCTTTCTTGTTCTCCCCACAATAGAAACACTTTAAGATTCTGCTCTCTATTCTTTTCGTCTATCTTCCAGCAAACGAACATTTTTTCTTTTACTTTGAAATTATAATTTAATTACAATATTTCCTCTTCCCTTCAAACACTCTCATTTACCCCTTTTTTCTCTCCTTTAAATTCATGGTCTCTTCTCTCACTAGTTGCCATTACATGCATATATACTGCTAACTATAATCTATTTTGTTCATATCATGTTACTTTATGAATGCATTCAGGGCTGACCATTTAGCAATGGACGACCGATTGGTGTGCTCTTCCCTAGGGAAGACCCCTGCTTCTCCTCCTTGCTTTCTGCAGTTGCCTGGAGCTCTTTATATAGTCTTACAGACTTCTCACCATGTCCCTTGATATGTCCATTGTTCTCATCCCTGCTCAGCTCATGTTTGGGCAGCCATGTTGTCGAGACTTTATGGATGTAGCTTCTGACATTGCGAGGAGACACAATCTCACAGCAAACTCCCTGATCCTCTGGCTGTTACAATCTTTGTGCCCCATCTCCTGCAATGATCCTTAAGCCTTAGGCGAGGAAGTGTTTTGGAGATGTAGCCAATGGGACTGGGCTCCACAACTCTGCATTTTGATTGCTGTGATCTCTATTGAAAAGAGAAATTTTCATGATGAGGGTGACCACTATACATATCTGTGAGTGTGAGGACAAATATTTCTAGATTGTTTGTAGAGATTATTCTGGCTTAGTAAATTAGTGGCTGTATTGCTTATAGCTCTAAGTACTTACATTTAAAAAATCAGAAATAGTACAATTAAATGTCTTAACAGGTGGCACATGCCTTTAATACCAGCACTGGGGAGGCGGATCTCTTGAGTTTGAGGCTTGCCTGGACTACAGAGTGAGCTCCAGGACAAACAGGGCTACACAGAGAAACCTTGTCTCAAATAAATAAATAAATAAATAAACAAGCAAACAAAACCAAAAAAAGTTTGAAAATCAAAAACAAATAAAATTTAAGCCTAGTCAACTGAAAGATGAAGGAATAATCAGAGAAGAAATTGGTAAAATAAAAACAAAAATTTACAAATAAACAAAAAAAATATAAAGAATCAACATATCTAAGACCCGTTTTTTTTTATTGTTTTGTTTGGTTTTGATTTTGGTTTTTGAGAAAGAAAACAAGATTGGCAAAGCCTTGGCCAACTAACCAAAAAAGAGGACACAAATTAACAGAATCAGAAAAGAACAGGAAGACATTACAATAAAACCAAAAAGATTCACAGTCTATACGGAAGTACTTTAAAACCCTGTACTCCATTAAGCTGGAAATCCTAAAAGAAATGAATGAGTTTTCAGCCAAACCACCAGAATTAAACCAAGAGGTCAACAACCTAAACAATCCTAAAACAAATGAGATGATTCCAATAATAGTAATAATAATAATAATAATAATAATAATAATAATAATAATGTCTGCCAGCTAAAAGGAGTCCATGGCCAGATGGATAAACAACATACATAATTCTAGATGATTTACAAAGATTTACAGCCAATCCTTCTTAAACTATTCACACAAATTAGAAACAAGAGGAGTACTCTCAAACTCCTTCTATGAAGCAAGTATCACTCCAGTACCAAAACCAGTTAAAAACACAAGACAGAAAGTGTATCCCCAATGCACATAGACTACAAAAATGTTCAACAAAATACAAACAGAATACAGACATGCAGCAAAAAGATTATCTGCCATGACAGCATTGGCTCTATCCCTGAAATGAAGGGATAAGCTTCAAGATAAGCAAGTGAATAAATTTAATACAGCACATGGTCTTAATGACAAAAGGCACACCATCATCTCTATAGATGCAGAAAAGCCAATATCTGTCACGCTTTCATAATAAAAGTCAGAGAGTAGGGCTAGCAGGAATGTACCTCAACACAATAAAAGCCACAGTCAAGAAACACACAACCGGCACCATCCTAAAGGGTTCTGGCAGGATCAGGTGTGGATGAGAAACCCAGAGGGCAAGGAGAATGAATGGAAATATGTAGTTGCAGGGGGAGAGGGGAGTGTGTGTGTGTGTGTGTGGACTGCTAGAAAGTCCCAGAGACCTGGGCTGTGAGAGGCTCACAGGAATCAGTGGGATGACCTTAGCCCAAACGCCCAACAGGGGGAGATGGAACCTAAAGAGATCACTTTCAGTCTATAGATAGGGCTCCCAGTGGAGGTATGGAGCCACTGTAGGGGGTGAGAGAGGATGGGTGAATGGGTGGGGGAGCACCCACTTAGAGGTGAAGGGGAGAGGGAGGGGGTGAAGAGCTCCTCTGGGAAGAGGGACCTGGAAGGGGGTCATATTTGGAATGTTAAAAAAAACAAAACAAAACAAAACAAAACTGGGTCTTTAGAAAGACTTCCCTTCTGTGCATGGTAATGTAAGAAGTACAGAGACAAAGAAAGCCAGAACATATCTTATACACACAATTACCTCTTATTCTGACATAGACCCCATAAGAATATGTCACTCGGGAGAAATACACTGTTTATTCAGATGCATCATGATTTTTCTCCCCAGTCTTTCTGATTATGGAGTAGAGTGATGGGCATTTTCATGAGACGAGATGATTGATCATTGAAAGTTACAATGAAAGACTCCTAAGTAGAATACCCATTCTAGAGGAAACCTTTACTACTGTGTCCTGGCTGTATTGTATCCCACCTCTCTCTGCTGTGAATGTTTAGTTATCTAGAAAATAAAACAAAAAGCACTAGAAAGGTTTCCTCCAGAACCTTTGGTCTCTAAAGTATCTCAGTCTGACAGATCGCCAGGTGGGAACATTACGGGTTCAATTTAATGTTCTATTAATTATTTTTGGCATATTTTCTACCTCACTCCTTGTCAGTTTTTAAATATGAAGATCAAAAAGATTAATTCATGATATTTCATGTCAAAATTTTCTCTTTCATCTTTTGCCAACATTTTCTTAAAAGAGAGATTCAGCATACCTCTGCCAGAATAAAACTACACAGAACCAGCCTGGGGCAGCCTCCATGTTCCTGAGTAATGACTGCTAGGTGAGGGAGCCCAGGTCCTCTTAGCAACAGACTTCTCAATTGCTATGCTGGAGTCCAATCTGTGTGGATGGTGTCATTTTTTTCCCATGGACACCCTGAGAACAGTCACTGCTTATCAACTTTCTGACTTCATCAGTGTGCTTTTTACTTCGGTTTTGGTTTTTTTGTTTGTTTGTTGCTTTGTTTTATAGGTTTTTAAATTTATTTATTTATTTATTTATTTATCTATTTATTTGGTTTAGTTTGATTTGGTTTGATACTTAGTGGTTTGGTTGGACTGGATTGAGCTGGGTTTGGTTTTGGTGGTTGAGGCTGGCACTGAATACATACTCAAAGCTAGCCTAGAATTCTCAATCCTCCTGCCTCAGCATCCCTGGATCTACAGACGTTCTCCATCATCCCAGGCTTCTTTCATTTAATCTTGTAATGACTCAAGGATGTGACATATTAAAATAAATAATGGAGAAGTGGTGGCTCAATAAAGATCACTTCTTGTTCTTCCAAAAGACCTGAATTAGGCTCCTAGCGCCCACATCAGATGGTTCATTACTGCCTGTAAATTCAGCTCCAAGAGATCTGGCAGCCCCTTCTGGCCTTCACAGGTACTATACACAGACATACCACATACACATAGATGATAGAAATAAAAATAAATTTTTTGCAACATAAATGATGTACAAGATTAAGCATTCAAAATGTAAATGTTGGTAAATAGTAGTATTTATTAAAAAAAAAGAAATAAATTTTGAAACCAGTGGGGTAAAAGCATGTCAATATGCTATTATTCCAGTTTATGGTGTTTGTTCATGTCTTTGATGTATTGTCCATATATTTCAGAATGTTTAAATATATATCTTTTATTTGAAATGAATGTATTTGTCCTTATGCTATGTTCTAGAATCTCTTGTTGTTTTAAAAAACAACCTCAGTTTATTAGGGATAATTATAATCTTATTGAAAATTATAATGTCTCTATTGCTTTCTCCATTGTTTGCGGGTAAATTCTTTTGTGTTTCACACAGACACATTTCTATTCGTCTTCTTCTCATCCTCCCTACCATTTTCCATCTCACTCTTTCTCTCATCCTTGTCTTCCAGCCTCTGTTTATCATTTTTCCTCCCTTGGTATTTTCCTTGCCTTTTATAGACAAATAGAATTCTAATTACAATGTCAGTGTTTTGGATTTTAGAAAATGTTGTATTGTGGTTAGGACACTGGACTTTTGGAACATCTATACACAGCTCACATCTATATCAGTTTCAAGGAAGTAGAAATGCTAAGCCAATTTTTTCTTCATTACATTTTCTTCTATTAAGCCAGATTCTCTACTCTTTAAAACAAAATTCATTAACAAAAGACTCAAATGTGACCATACACCCAGCAGCCATTTTATAGACTTTAGTGTGCTTACATATCCAGCAAACATTTTATAATTAAAGCTAAGCTCTACTATATTAAAAGAAAAAAAAGATATCTTATTCTTCAATAAGGCTTAGCACTACTTACTACAGTTACTACATACTAAATGCTACATACAGTTACTAAATGCTACAGTTGAGTAGTATTTCAACAGATGTGTAAGGTAAACAGTAAATTTTGACTGAGCTCAGAACACAGTTTTTCCCCTCCAAGAAGAAGCAGAAACCACAGTGAAGGAAATAGGATGGAAAAGTGATGCATGGTAGAGGAGCTCAGTCAGAAGAGGGACTTGTGTGTGATCACAAGGGTGAGGTGACGTGGTGTTTGAATTAACAAGACAGAGAAATGGAGCAGTGAAATAGTAAGTGCTAAGACAAAATTAAAACTCTGCGTTGTCCAAATACTACTGAACTTCAAGTACAGGGAAAAAGTCAGAATCACACTAAAAGTAGAATTTTAGGAAGAAAAATCCTGGTGGAAGAAAGAAGTTGACCACACACCTGTTTGCATACTCCATTGGTAAACTCAAGGAAACACCATAATCGATGCAATGGCTCAGAGACAAACCTATCTACTAAATTAATTTGTGGAAAGACTTCAAAATTATTCTAGTACATTTTACCAATGGTATATGTTCCTTGTGATTCCCAAGGCACCATAAAACACTGAAGCTAATTAAAGGTCATGATTTTACTGCTTCGTAAGCTGCAGAGCTGGTGTTTCATGGGCAGCAATCTTCTCTTCAGCAGCTCTGACTGACACACCCTCCACAAGTATGTACCTGGCTAGGACAGTGTAGGGAGGGGAACTTGCTAATAGCCTTCAGCTCCCGAGACTGGTCTTTTGTATGAGCCACTGGAATTGAAGCAGGGAAGCAGGATGCTTTGATGCATGACTTCCGTGTGTGCCATCTTAAAAATATAAATAACTTTAGACCCTTGAAATGTTACTTTTATGGGAAGTAGTTTGTGAATGTATGTCTTCTTTCCTTCCATTGTCTCCTGCCACTGACTAAGGTTCACCAAGTGAAAAGATTTCAAAACAGGAAGAAGAGGAAAAACACTCTAAGTTTTGAAATGAGAAAATCAGTGAGTTTAAATCTTTTAACAGCATGGAATAGTGCCATAATGTGTACATCACCCCTGCTCCCACCTCATGCCATTGGTTCATTGATTGACTCATTCATTCATTTTTACTGTCTTGGCTGGGCCAGCATTTCTTGTCTACTTGTACTTCTTTGGCTGCTCTCAGCATTACTTAATTTGGAAACTTATGACTCAGATGTCAGCTAAGGCAATGGAAGGAATGTATAACAAATTCTGGGAATGTCTATCTAGGGTGTACATTGTAAGACATAGAACCTGTAAAGTAACCAATGAGTGACTAGTAAGCAGTTAATAGCACATTATGTGCTTTATACTACACCACTATTTTTCAGTTTTATCAAAATGTGATTACTGTATCTTACCTAAAGTTATTATGAATAATTCTGAATTATGAGATTATGGAGATTGAGAAATTATTGCATTATAGAGAATAGGTATCCTTGGAATGACTCACTTGAAAAAGTGATGAAATCTACAGGCACACAAGTTATGGGTTGTGGACCCACGTTCCACCCAGCCTATAGGGATGGCCACTGGGGAGGCGAAACACAGGGATAAGACTGTGCTTATCCCATGCTGCTGCTAGGCTTCAGGGAAGGGCTAAGACACTGCTCCAGGGATGGAAAAACTCAGTCTGAGATGGGGGAGAAGCCAAAGCTGGTATTTCCTGATTTCTGGGCCTCTAGTCACCACTGGAGAAATGCACAGAGAAGTTAGAAATGAAGTGTCGGGGTCCCCAGGCCTGCAATGAGACTTGGTGATGTTTATCTGGAAGTGCAGAGAGGCCTTCTGTGGGAGACTTAGGCAGCGCATATCTGTAGGCTGGGCCTTCTCCATGCTCCCCAAGGCACTGGTAGATGAAAGGGAGAGTCCTTGGCTCCAAAGTGTTTATTGGTTGTTCACTGTGGAAAATGGATGCGTACCCATTCCTCAGGGTGGAACCCAGATTAAATACCTTTTGCTGGGAAGAATGTCTGGGAAGGGAAGCTTATTCACTGAACCTTCAAGACCTCTAGGTACCTCATTAGCATGGAGAACTCTGTTCTGGGCCTACATGAACACAGGTAAAGTTTCCTTATGTGGGAAGTGTATCAAGTGTTCTAGGCCAGGAATCTGGCAGGGAGCAGGGAGCAGGGAGCTGCCTACTGTCTCAGGTGTGCACGTGAGTTTCTGGGGACTCAGACCCACTCTACCTACCAAGCTTCCTGGCATGATTTACCATCCCACAATGGAACATGATTAGTACTCAATGTATTGTTGAAATAGTTAAAATTATTCAGAAACAAATATTTATCGAATTATGGCATGAACTTAGTTGGGAGTTGGATTGTATCCCTGACTCAATTAGAGATATAGTTCAAATATTAAAAACTGTCAGGCATACATTCAAAATTGTTTCTCTAGATCATTCTTACCAAACCACACAAGAAGAGGAAAAAGGCTGTAAAGTTATATGAAACAAAACAAAACAAAAACTTAAACAACAACAAATGAGGATTAATAGGTAACCAGTTCCATGGACAAATTAAATCAGGCACAAAGGTCTACCTTTCTTCCAAGCAGAAAGCGAAGAGTAAAAATAGAGGGGTCAGCAAAAGACAAGAGGACCTGGATGATGCTTGGGGCTCTGGATACATTGCTCCTTGACTAGACAGGTACACAGTTCTGAGGCATAGAGTATAAAGTTCATCATGTATTTACTGCTTTCTTAGATATTAACTTTTCATTGTCCTTTGAACTTTGCAAAGAAACTATTTTGTATTGAAGGAAACTGAGCTCTAAGGTATGATCAATTTTCCAAAGATTGTCGGGTCTTATGTGCACTGAATCAGAATTTAGGTCTGCCAGGGCCAGTACCCAGTTTAGTGTTTTCTCCTTTGCATTCTCATGGGATCCTTCCAAATTAGACTCCAGATGAAGCACACCTGGAGGCCAGAAGAAAGGAAAGTTTGATAATGAAATGAAGAAAATAATAATTAGCATCCCACAACATTTGCATGACAGTTGAATTATCAGGGTACCTTATATGTACAGATCACTCAGAAAAGCCTCACTATCTTTGCCAGATCTTTAGTGTCTGGATCCTCTTGGATAAAACAGACAAGGTCTTAGAAATAACTCAGGAACTAACCATCCTCGATAAAACTGCTTCTTAGGAAAACAATCTTAGTCACAAAAACTTACTAATAAAATTCTAGGTAACTCAAACTCTGCACAAGAAAGAATTGTTATTGGTCTTAATTTTTAAATAAAGTACAATTAATAGCATATTACAGCTTTAACCATCTCGACTGAACTCAGCAGGAGTGAGATGGATATTCCTCCGGAGACAGGTAAGAGAAAAGTTATGAGACTTGATGCATTATTCTTGATTATGCCTACATTGAACAAATTCTACAAGTTCACAAAATCCAGATGTTAAAGATATATAGATATTTCAATATAAACTCAAGCAAAGGAGATTCTTCCATTCAAAGAAAGCACATCTTTCATATCCTGGTGTGAAATGAAGAAAAGTAAGGGGTGTGCTGCCTTGGGAATATTGGAATTTTACACTCCTCTTTTTGGTTGACGTTTGAGGACTCTGAATCACCTTCAACAACCTGTAGCTCAGCCTTCATGAGGATCATGAGGATCACAAGAGTCTTCCTGTGATGATGTCAGACAATTTGTTCCTTGAATGGTCCAACAACAGTGGTTGTCAAGACCACCATCACCATACTAATTAGGTGTGAACAGAGTCAGACACAGATGCAGTTCTACACTGTGCACTTTGTGGGGATGAATTTATCCAGTGCTTTAATGTCTAACATGTGATTTATTGGCTATATTTGAATAAAAAAAAGGAAGCAAAATTATGGGTAGCGTTTATTAAGAAAACAATATACTAGAATGTGAGACATATGAGTGGACAAAGCTATTACCCAGTGTCATTCTGGAGAACAGAGTTTTGAAGCTTTGTGTCTGATATACCAGAGGAGGAAGTGGGAGTGGAAGAAGCTGTGGCAAAAACTGCAACTGAAGGAAGTAATCCTAGCATTTACACTTTGGAACACCATTGAAAGTTCACCCAAAAGGGGGCTGAAGAGGTGGCTTGGCAGAAAAAAACACCATGCTGCTTTTGCAGAGGACTCTGGTTCTGTTCTTAGCATACATATGGCAGCCCATGGCTGTCTGCAACTCCAGTTCCACTAGACTCAGAACCCACTCCTGGTCTTCTCAAGCACCAGGCTTGTGCACAGCACACTCACAAATATGCAGGCAAAGCACTCACATGTAAAATCAAGATAACCAAACAGAAATAAAATCACTAACATCCATACACATAAAATAATAACAACAAATATAATATTTAAATATAATTAAAAACTCCTCATGGGATTTCCTTTAGTCTTCCTTCTGGTTTCCTTATAACTTTGCACATTCATAGTTGAATACTTTTTAACAAGTGTTCATCCTCTTCTAGTGGCCAAATTAATAGATATCTTTGAACTTGAGACTCTCTAACTCTTATAACATAAATTTTAATTCTAAATTATAATTCTAGATGGATCAATCCAAGTTTTTAATGCCAACACAAACCAGAATGATCACTAATTAGGAAACTGCAGAGGCTGTGTTTCTATAGAAATACTATTCCTAACATAAAGCATCCTCCTCCCCACCCCCATCTGACATTCACAACATAAAGCAGTGTCTGCCCAAGAAGCCCTTTCCATCCATGGCTCATGTCTATAAAACAGTCTGGCTCCAGTGTTGCTCCCTCAGATTTCAAGCCGCTTGGATCAAAATTGTGCTCCACCTTAAGTTCCACCTATTAACCTCATAGTACCCCCAGAAAGCATATAAAATTACCCAATCCCTCCCTACAGATGGCAGCCAAATACTTCCGTCCAGGCCAATATTTCCCTTTTTTATCCACTGCTCACTTCACCCTTTCTGGCTCCTGTTCATTCTGTTTGTCTTCACTCTGAGAAAGTTGAAATCCACAACACCTCTGTTAAACAACTTTGCAGGCAGAATCTATGGACACAAGCATCTTGTAGAGCAGCCAATTGAATATTAAGGGGAAACCTACTGTATTTACACAAAAATTCAGACTCACTGTATACCACTGAGTGGATAATCAATCAAGAAACTGACAACTGACCTCATTCACATTGTTGGATTAATGTTAAATACTAACAGGACAATATGAGTTAACTGTGATATCTAGACCCATTCCTCCATAGCCATAATCATGTTATCAAAGTATAATTGAAATGTCCAAGTTTTATGGCTCAAGTATATTAAAATGTATGCAGTGTTGATACTGTAATCATTAAGGTTATACTAGGTATGTCATTTTTATATACTTTAAATTTTTATTTAAATTTTTGTTTCTGATTAATTTTTTGATAATTGCATATATGAATGCTATATTTATATCATACCACCCTTTCCCTTCCAACTTCTCCCATGTCTCTCAACAACATCTCAAATTCACAAACTTTTTAATTACTGTTTTACACACACACACACACACACACACACACACACACAAAATGTTCCCTGTGGTTTTTAAAGTATTTCACTTTTTTTAAAGATTAGCAAATATAAGAGACAAAAGAAAGGAGACCATAGAGATCCTAGGCCTTCATCTCTTAAATGTGTGCTGAATTTTTGGGATGTTGGATTGCGTATGATAAACTTGTGGCATGTAGTCAGACTCCTGTTCTCCATCGTATCAGTTTAGTGTTTCTAAACTTATGGTAGGGGAGGAATCTTGTAAGAAAAATAATAAATAAAACACCAGCAATACTAACTGTAATCATTCTAATTTATGGCATTCTCAAACATAAAATTGATTTAATAATTCAAAATAAAACTTTAAAGGAGCTTTCCTGACTGTCCTGTGTAAAAATAGATACTTCTCAAAGTTGTTCCTAGCCATTCTCATCTTTTGGTTTTCTTTAAGCATAAAGCAATGGTATTAATTCTCTATTTGTTATATGTTAAAATATAAACACAGTTGTTTACATGTGTGCGCTGATATTTGAAATTTTCAGCCGTGGTCTTGGAGAATAATGATCAGCTATTTGAACCCCAACCCTGGAGCAGCCGCAGTGACCAGGGAACAAGGCTGTAGATGTCACCAGCACATAATTGCTGTGAAACATAAATCATCTAACACCATAATCTATATGTGTCTTTCTCTTTTAAAAAGACCATCCTGCCTGCGTAGGCCAGCTTCTGAGACGGCAAAGATCCTTGGCAGTGAAGCTGAAGAAAGGTATGAGGAAAAGGAGACCATGGCAGAAGACAAACAAGAATGTGTAGTGCAGAACCGGAAAGGAATATAAAAGTGAAGGGAGCCAGGGCAGGGAGAGACTGCAGTTTTCAAACGCAGTCGGGTTAACTGTGCAGACCCCACCACAGGCCCATAGTTACAAGGACTTGCTGGCTTAGTGGGAGCAGTACTGTTTTTTTGCCAAGACCCCTGTGCCTTTCCTGGATCTTCTGTTTGGTTTACATGCAAATATTTTCCCAATGCTATCCATGAGCCACAAAGTCCCTGTTGGCTCCAAAACTGTGTCAAGGGGCCAGTTAATAACTTCTGATGTTTTTCATCTCAAGTTATCCAGCATTCGGCTTGGTCAGTCCAAAACTGTTCATAATCCCAGGAACAGCTAGACTCTGCATCTGACATTTGCTCCTCCATGGCCTTCTGAGAATGGAATATTCTCACACGTCACATTTTCTTGCACCGTGAAGTTATTTTAAGTATGTATGCAAAAGATTAGCAAGGGTCCAGCTGACAAGGTCGTTAGAAGACACCATTTTCTTGGGTAGATTCAAGAGACATAGGGAAACGTTAAATGATGTATGTAATTAAGCGAATGATATTTTATAATTATAATATATATTTGATATTACAAAAATTAAACATATCATGCATTATAAATATATTACACACTCTCTTGTTGCAACCAGCTCCGCTCTACATGGCTTGAGACAAAAGACTTAACAAAAAATGTTTCGGCTTGCTCCTCTGCCTGGCTTGGTCTCCCAAGGGCTGGGATTAAAGGCAAACGCCACCACTGCCCGGCTCAAACTGCCGCTCAGGTCTTCGAGTCAGGGTCTAGAGGGAGAGATTGGGGATAAGGGGAAGAGACTCTAGGAATGGAGACAAGACAGAGGTTCTGATCCAGTCTCTTTTATTGAAGGGAAATCTGGAGTATTTATACACTTTTGCCATGCCCCTACAAGGGTCGTGGATATGACGTAAGTGGATATGACGTAAGCCTTGCAGGCATGAATACCAAGTGCACCTTGCAGGCATGGATAGCTGCTTTCTAGCCGCTTTCTGTTAAAAGTTGGCTCTCAACACTCTCTGTGTCTATGATAGCATATAATTGGCATATAAAAGCCAGGAAAGCAGAAGTGCATCTTAGGAACCTAAATTCTAGGGTGAGCATGATGAATGAGCAGTTGTTCCTTTAGCAAAGAAGCATCCCAGAAAAATTATCCTATTCAAAGAAAGCTTCAGACCCACCAGAGCACCAACTTTGAGCAAAATCAGTACAATGTCATAGAAGGCGAGTGTCTGGGGGCCTTGTAAAGTAAACCTTCAGAGAATTAGTATTGTAATCCAGAATAGAAATACCAAAGAGAATGAAGCTTTCAAGAAACAAGTCATATTTCCACCAATGGCATACCTTTTCTTATTCTTTTATTTTAAAAATACATACTAGGCTGGCAAGAGGATTAACATGAATGTCTACACTCAAACCCAACAATTTGAATCCTGCCTGTTAGAGCCAGGTATGGAAAGGGAGAAATGACCACACCTAAGTTATTCTCTACTCTCCACATGTACACCTTTACATGTGTGCTCCTTCTACAAAAAAAAAAAAAAAACCAAAAAAACAAAAAAAAACATATATACTATATACAAAGGCACATAAAGTAAATAAATGGTTATGTAATTATATATTCATGGAAAGTCATTAAATTAACTTTAGAACCCACTAAAAGGTCTCATTCAACTACTACAAACACTAACATAGTCAGTTGCCTCGTGTGCTTTAAAAAGAATCTAAGCCCTGGGCACACAATTCATGTAGTATATAAACCAGAAATGGTTGATTTCTTAAGTAGTTTGGTACATGGACACAATCTATCTGTGCAATAATTTTGTGGTTTTTTTTTCGTTGAACTCACAGAAATCTCTAGGTTTTATTAGCCACCCTGGTGAAGTTAAATCACTTCTTATGTATTCCCTAAGAACTCGAAGTTTTCATTTTATCACTGGACATTTAAGTACTATGCCTCCAGTTTTTCTATCAATAAGGATACATTTTGTTTTTTTTTTCATGAGGAATCTCTAACACCCATTGAACATAATTAAAATTCAACTCAGGTGTCCAAGCCACAAAGATAAAGAAAAGAAGAAAATTTCAAAGAGATAATAAGCGAAGAGGCAGAGGTGAGAGCTTTGTATTTCATAAATTGTCCCTTAAGGTATGTAAGTAGCAGAAATACAGTTAAACAGGAAAGAAATTCTTTTTTTAAAAAAATAAACAAGTCTTTATTTTATTAATAATTTAATTCCTGTTGTTCCCAATAAAATAAAATAAAATAAAAAAAAAAACTCTTAGGAACAAATCACAGGAAAAACTAGGAAGTTTTTGGAGTGAACTTAACATAATCGTTGTCTCTTGTTTCTGAACAGGTTTTAGTTTCTGCTGTTTTCAAGTTTTCCAATTTGCCTCGTTCATTATTCCGATATTTATTTGTTTGGAAGAGTGTCCTGTAAAGAGGGTTCTTACTCGACTCTGGACAGGTACATTTGTGCACTTACACACTGGATGGATGGATGGATGGATGGATGGATGGATGGATGGATGGATGGATGGATGGATGGAAAGGAAGCAGGCTCACGGGTCACTGGGTGGGTTGTGTGACAGTCACTTGGACTCAACCTGTTCTGTTCCCAGGCAGCCATGCAGACACTCTTCAGATTCTTCTGTCTTTGTCACCTCTGCTCTAACTGGATCCTGTATTAAGGGCATGCCTTTGCTTCGGCTGAACACAAGAATACAGTTCAGTACAGAATAAAGATTTTTAAATGCAATAAGGTGGTCAATGCACTGTATGATCACTTTCTGTGTGGTCTGAGAGTTTTTGCACGTTGGTTACTTGTAGTCATTATTTATAGTTAAAACCACATTTTTAGAAAAAGAAATTATAGAGCGTGTCAGTTGACCACTTCAGACACACGTTAGTACTGGGTAAACATTTCTGACCTCCTCAGGCACACAACACGTAGTGTCCTGATAAGCTCTTAGATTGATGTGGCAAGCAGTTACACAGTAGAAATACACACGTTTCCTCTTTTCCTCCCCTTTAATGAAAAGGCTGTGAAACCTTTAAATCTTGTTTTTCTGATGAGATGGTATTGAAGTGTACTTTTAAGTTTGCTGGAACACTGAAAAGAGAAAAATACCTATGAGCTGTTACGTCTTTAGTTCCTGTGAATACTTGGTAAAAAGGATAAAAAGTCATTCATTTATGCTGCCTATTAACACCAGAAAGGAGTTCTCACAGTAGGTGACTCCATATAAATGAATCGTGGTAACAATACTGGTAAATGCTACCGTTCCAGGAGTTAGTGTTTCTCTACAAATTGACTATTTTGTTTTCATTTTGATCAGTGAATAATAACCAAGTCAATAGAAGGCTGTCGTTCTAAGTACTTAGCATCCATAGCATCTAGAATAACTGCTCTCCATGTGTTGAATTGATTTTTCAGGAGGCAAAGATCCAGTTAAGCAAAACCTTCCTCCCAAATCAACCACAAAGAGCAGAGAGGCAAAAACTGGTCTCAGGGTGCATCTGTGTGGTACCCAAACCTTGTGGTACAGTCAAGCTCAGGACTGAGCCGCGTTCTGCATATTGTATTTTCTTGAGTGTCCTTTCCCCAATTCCTTATTTATTTATTTATTTATTTATGGCCAGTGACTCCGACTACATATAATTTGATTGGTACCCATTCTTCCCTGTGGGAAAGAATTAAACTAAGTACATCTCACCTATGTAAAAGCTAGCCCTTTAGATGTCATCACACTGTCAGTCAGCCAGTTTCCACCTCTTGTGGTGGGTGACAGTATCTGATCTCACAGCAGCCCAAATTAGGCAGGCTATCCTGAAGATGAGGCAGTGCTTTGGAGTAAAGTCAATTCCAGAAACAAAACTGGTTAAGTTTTAGAATTTTGATTTTAATATACACAAATGTAGGATGTAAACTCTTTTTGTTTGTGAGAAAGGGGAGGGGGATAGCCTAAGCTAATATTTACAAAGCGACCACAGACTGAAGACTTCCACTTATACTTATCTTCTAAAATAGCATTCAATGCTTTTAAATCTCACAATTCTGAGGTTCAAGAGAGAATGAAGTGTCTTCGGTGTAAGCCTGCCTGCCTGCCTTCTTTTCAGGAGGGTGCTCCAACTTAATAGTCCTATAAAATGAGCTCACATGGAGAATGTTACTTTTACAATCACAGATCTTGTCAATGACTGTAAAAGACACCCCAACCAGCTACGCGGCAATATTTTACTTAACATTTGCTATGTCTAGCATAGTAAACATAACAGTCAGAAACAGAAAATCATATCTGAATCCATGGCATGCCTAGGTTTTGTTTAATTAGATCATGGTTGTTCAAACAGTCCTTTAGAAATGATTATATATAAACTGACTTCAAAGAATGATAACATCAGGAAAAAAAATCAAAGTACTAGTTTTACCTTAGAAAAAGAACCATAAAACCCACATAGTTACAAAAGTATTACTTCCCAGTCCATCGAAATATGTCTACACCTGCCACCCAGCCATCTTTGACAAAGGACAGCATTACACTTTCTTGGGACAATAATTATGGCTATTGGTTTAGTTAAAGAGCTTAACATAGCGTTGATTTCCCAAAAGTGTTGGCCTTTTTACAGTCAGCAGTCTGCTATAGAAACTAGTGAAAGCCCCATTCCTGTCTTAGGACTTCAGGAAAGAAATTCAACAGTCCTCTTTACAGATCTATACTGGGATGATAGTGGAGCTTATAGAATTAAGCTACACATGGAGTGGATGCTTGGAATCTTACTTCACAGGGAAGAACTAGGAAAAGGTGCTCGTTTCTAAGACAATTCAACAGTAAGAGTTTCCCCTCAGGTTACTGAAAGAGAAATGACACAGAGGTTTAAGGACAGATTCTCTCTGGGCCACCAAATTTTCAGAAATGAAACGTTACAACTCATCATGCAAGATGTTAAGGAAACATCCAGAGATGGACCACGTTCCCACAGCAAACTAGTTCGTCCAGTTATCCAATGCAGCCAACAGAGAAGGTTCTAAACAAGAAGCACTTAAAACACGGAGGGAGGCAGGGTGTTGCTTGCTGAGAAGATGAGGACTATCTAGGAAAAGTTCACCTGGGGAAAGATCGTAGTAGCACCAACCTTCAGAAAGAATGGATTTCTTTCTTAAAAAAGAAAAAGTAAGAGTAAACTTTATGATTTTCACATATTATGTACATCTAATACAGATTTACATGTGTATGAAAACCAAACCACATTAAAATGAAGACTGGCTTTGCACTGTAATATGTGTGTGCATGTATGTATTAATATTAATATTAAAGCTAATATTAATATTAATATATGTAAAGCTATGGGAAATTAATGACTGACGACATAATAATATGTTAATAATATAATAATATAATTAATAGTAATTTTATATTATTATTAATATGACATGGAAGCATTGGTAATGGTATAGGTGCAATCAATGGTCTTTTGTTGGGAGAGGGAAGCAAACATTTATTTTATTGCATTAAACCAGACCTTAACAATAGGATTACAAAGTTTGGATGTGATTCTCAAATTAAATTAACATGAGATAATATTAACAATATTATCTCATATTAATATTAATACCACTATACATATACATACATCATATACATAGACACATAGCACACACATCATACACATACACATACAGCCACATTGATTTCACAGCATTGCCATCAATTACTGTATTCTCTTCTGTGACAAACTCAATTTTACTCAGTGAAAATAGCAATACAGATGCCGTTTACTGAGCGTTCAGAACATACCAAATTTTCTCATTTTATCTGTCTGCTATTCTTTCAGATTCACTATAAGATAATCCTACTTGACAAACGAAGACACTGAGTTAGAAGAGAGTATATCTTCCATATAGGATCACAGAGCTCAGAAAGAGGAGAGGAAGAGGAAGAGGCCTGTCTCTAGCCTCACAACGCCAAGCCTTGTCTCCACCCTTCTAATGGCATACACTGTGCATTAGTGGATATCCAGGGCTGGTTCCCCATCCATTCCAGTCTCTAGCTCACTCTCACTGGAAACAGATAAGAATTTGGTGAGTTGGCAACAGTTGATAAGTTGAACCTATGAAAGCAGGGCTCTGGAATGAAAGCAGCCAGGCTGACGAGCCCAACTCAAAATAAAGAAATTTATAGTTTGATTATGAGCATAGAGGATTTTAACCCATTCCCTCTGTTTTGAAAGAAGGCCTTTTTCCTCTCTTGCTAAAGAGGAGTATCCTAGAACCAAGAGTTTGTGTTGCTGTCACCATTGCTTGATGTGACAAGTGTCTGACAGCTCATCTTTCCTTGTTCTTTCAATCATGATACCATGAAGAATGATACCCAGGTTGATGAGACCAGGGATTTTTGAAAATAATAAAACAAGAAACCAGTAGATAACAACAAGGAAACATAACAATTTAAACATTCCAGGAAACATGTAGAATACGAAAATTTCCCTAAAAAAACTCTCACCTTTTTAAAAACTGAAAATGGATTTTTTTATACAGTACAATCTGATTATCCCCCCCCCCAACCCCTTCAAGATCTTCCCATGTCCTCCCCACTCAAGTCTACACCTTTTCTTGTTCTCCAGGTAGAAAACAAATAAGCACCTGAAAAGAGCAATAATAAACATTAAAAAAAAGAAAATTAAAACAAACCTGAGTAGGGAAAAAAAAATGAAGAGCCAAAGAAAAAGCACAAACAATGCATACAGATAGACACATGTACTCACATACACAGAAATCCCAGAAACACACAAAATCAGAAACCACACATGTGACCAAAAAACTGGTAGGATTTATAAAGGATTACTAGACAAAACTACATGAGACAAAAGCAAACAAAACCTCTAAACACTCCATTGAGCTTGTTCTGTGTTGGCCATCTACTGTTCAGCCTTGTGTCTGACCTTAAGTGTGGTTTGTACACACAGAGACACTGTTGGAGAAAGAAGCTGAGTTCTCCTTTTCACGTGATTATCAATTAGAGATAGCGTCTAGGTTAGGGAGGAGGCCTTGTGTGCTCATTCCTCCTCAGTGCTGGGACCCCACTGGTGCAGACCTGTGCAGGCTCTGTGCAGGCTGCCATATATAAGGTCCTAGGTGCAGCAGTCCTGTTGTGTCTAAAAGGACAAAGGAAATGTCCTTGGTGTTTTCTATCCCTATTGGCGCACACAAACATTTTGCCTCCTATTCAACACAATGTCATGACCTCTGAAGAGGAATTTCTCAATCATTTAAAATCTATATATTCACAAAAAAGCATAGCTTGAATCAAATTGTCCTCTAATGAACCTTTAAAGAAGCTTTGGGCTCATAGGAATGAGTAGAGGGGAGGAGATAACTTTGAAAAAATGGACTCCATCTATTTCACAGAGTGATCACCCAGAGGTGTTTTCCAAGATCCAAGGAACAGAATTCTCTTTATAAGATATTACTGTACTAGCCTATGCTAACACAAAGATTTTTTTTCTATAAAGACATGGGGGGCATTGTTAATAATACAGATGCAATCAATGATCTTTTATTGGGAGGGGGAAGCGAACATTTATTTTATTGTATTAAACCAGACATTACCAACAGGATCACAATGTTTGGGGTGATTCTCATACTGTTCCCTTTACTTATTTATTTGTATGCCCCTGTCCACTTTTCCTAAGATTATATTATAATTGTATCCTTCCTCTTCTTCCAGTTTGTTTCTCCTTCCAAGCGCTCCCACACATCACCCCCTTGCTCTCCTTGAGATTCATGGCTTCTTATGATATTTATTCTTGCTACATACTCAGTATCTATAATGCTACTAGCATCTATAATTTAGGGCTGACCACTTGGAATTAGATAGTACATCAGGAGCTTGTCCCTGGAAAAGAATGACCCTCTCTCAGCAGTCATTAATTGCCCATAGTTCTTCATCTAGATGATGCCTTATGAAATTCGCCCCCCCCATCAAGTGTTTCACATAAGAACATTTTACCAGTTTGTCTAGCAGATAATATTTATCATCTATAAAGATATTAATAGCTAGGAGCAATGTCTATTATCTATAAAGCCTAATTAATAGATAATGGTGAGTGTATCTTTGCAACTAAGAGGTTGGTTTGTTTGTTTATTTATGTATTCATTCATTCATTCACTTAACGTCCTGATCACAGTACCCTCTCCTCTCTTCCACGTCTTACTCTCACAGTATTACCAACCCTTCCCCCCCTTCCTTTCACATGAGAGAAAGGGAAGCCCCCAATGGGTGCTAACACAACCTAGCACAACAAATCACCTCAAGACAATGTATATCTTCTCCCACTGAGGCAGCCCAGCTAGGGGGAAGGGATCCAAAGGCAGGCAACAGAGTAAGCGATAGCCCCTGATCCAATTGTTACAGGACCCACACGAAGACAAAGCTGCATATCTGCTACAAATGGGTAGGCTGCATATGTCCAGTCCATGCTCTTTGATTGGTGCTTAAGTCTCCATAAGTCCCCATGGACCCAGGTTAGTTGACTCTGTAGGTCTTCTTGTGGTGTCCTTGGCCTCTTTTGCTCCCTCAATCCTTTTCCCCATCTTCCACAAGGCTCCCCAAACTTCACATAATGTTGGATGTGTTTTCATCAGCTGCTGGATGAAGCCTCTTAGATGACAATTATGCTAGGCTCCTGTCTTCAAGGATAGCAGAATATCACTAAGAGTGTCAAGTGTTGATACTCTCCCATGGGATGGGTCTCAAGTTGGGCCACTCACTGCCATTTCCTCAATCTCTATTCTCTTTATCTTTACACATCTTATAGGCAACAAAATTGTGGCTCAATGGTTCTGTAAGTGGGTTGGTATCCCTCTACCTAGTCTACAAATTCCTAGATGCTAGGAGTCTCAGGTAGGGTCACCCACATATACTCCTGGGAGACTCCCCTGTCCCAGATCTCTTGTTCATCCTAATAATTACTCCCCCGCCCCCCCAACTGATTTCTCTTCTCCCTCCTAGCCCTCCACAACCATCCCTCCCTCTTGCCACATCTCATTCATACCCCTGTTCCCCTTCCCACCCCGTCCACCACACAGCTCTCTTCCTACATCCACCTCCAATGTCTGTTTTATTTACCCTTCTGAGTGAGATTTAAGCAACCTCTATTGGGCCCTCTGTGTTACTAAGCTTCTTTAGGTTGGTGGATTGTAGCATGGTTATCCTGTACTTTATGAGTAACATTCACTTATAAGTGAGTACATACCATGTGTGTCTTTCTGAATTTGGATTACCTCACTCAGGATGATATTTCCTAGTCCCATTCATTTGCGTGCAAATTTAATGATGTCCTTGTTTTTAATACCTGAGTAATCTTCCATTTTGTAGATGTACCACATTTTCTTTATCCGTTTAAGGGCCACAGAAGGCTTCCTTGAGAAAGGGATCTGGGAGTTCTAAAGGCACAGAGCAGTGCATATCCATACAGCTAGAACTAGTATTCGTCTCATGGTCTCTAGCTTTTGTATGATTCTCTTCTGATTTCAGTTGGTGACTTCCACTTACAATGCCCTAATTTATGCATTTATACATTTATAAATTTATAAATGTAAAATATAATTTATAAATGTATAAATATATATTAATAAACCATTTGAAAATAAATTTATAAATGCATAAATTATAAAATTTTATAAAATTTATAAAATTTATAATTTATAAAATTTTAATGTTTTCAAATGGTTTATTAATATATATTGATTATAAATACTGGATTTCATTCTGACTTTCTGTGCACAACCTATTCTGGTAATATTCAACCCCCATCATCCTCTCCTGTTCTCCTCTGACTAACCGTCTTCAACTGATTTCTGATTTCCCATCAGTCTGATTTTTACTTCTATTTCTTTTTCATTCTTTTATGGCTTTTCTTTTTTTTTCTGTTTTCTTTTTACTGTTTTCTTTTTCTTTATGTGTGTCTATTTCTGTTTAACTGGGGTTGTTTACAGAAACTATCATATTTAAAGATGCATGGAGTTTAGGAGATTTTCAAGCTTGTTAATTATCTATATGAAATTTTATATATGTGTAGTTCTTGATATTCTTAAAACCGATTCTCACTTTACTAAACCAGTATAATCCCTAAATATATTCTAAATATTTGGCCTGTGACCATGCTTTTTTTTCCAAATCAGACCCAAACTGAAGACTACTTCCACTGGGGTTGCTTATAGTGACACACTACTCAGAGACATGGGATACAGGAGTGATTCGGACTCAGATGTAGCTGCTAGGAGCATGGAAACCAACAGAAAGAGCCTAGGATTTGTTCATACCATCCAACAATGAACCCTGATTATCCCAAGAGGGCCACTGTGTTTGGACGAGGTTGTGAGACATTTCTTAGATACTTCTATTTTTATTTTTGAGAAGCACTATTCAGATTTATATCCCATTTTTATTCAGGTCATTTGTTTTCTTGGCTGTTTGATTTCCTGGAATATGAATATATATATTCTAGGTGCTAAATCTCTCTCTATTAGGTTTGCAACTGAAAAGGATTCTTTTCCACCCAGTGGGCTGCCTTTTCACTCGGTTGGTTGTTTCCTTATCCGTTCAAAAACGTTTTAGATTTATGAAGTCTGTTTTTTAAATTGTTGGAGTTAGTTCCTGAGAGAAAGTGATCCTACTCAGGAGGTCCTCCCCATACTGCCTAGGTTTTCTTCCACCTGTTTCAGTGTTCCAGGTTTTACACTGAGGTCTTTGATCTACCTGGGGTTGATTTTTGTGCAGTGTGATAGATACTGCTCTAATTACATTCTTCTATATGCAGACATTCAGTTTTCCTGGCACCATTGATGAAGATGCTGCTTCTCCAATGTGTGTGTGTGTGGCAGCTTTATTAAATATTAGAATGCTAGAGCTGTGTGTACTTATCTTCATGTCTTCTGTTCCATTTGTCCATATGTCTATTTCTATGCCAACACTATTCTGTTTTCATTACTATGCCTCTGTAATACACTTTGAAATCTGGAATCGTATTTCCTTCAATTTTGTTCTTTGAGCTAAGAGATTGCTTTGGATATGC
Organism: Rhabdomys pumilio; assembly: GCA_030674055.1. Classification (NCBI taxonomy): domain Eukaryota; kingdom Metazoa; phylum Chordata; class Mammalia; order Rodentia; family Muridae; genus Rhabdomys; species Rhabdomys pumilio. Next base: position 8,524,209 of record JANHMN010000009.1, on the reverse strand, counting down.
CTGGTCTTTTGTGGTTCTATGTGAATTTTATAAGTTTTTTTATATTTTTGTGAAAAATATTGTGAAGATTCGTAGGGCAGTGGGCTGTGAGAAGCAGCTAGGTGTTTGGTTGAGCATGAGTTTCGAACCCTGAAACCTTTATCAGACGGCAGGAGTTCAGCTCTGCTCCCAGGCCCTGGTTCTTTTCACTTAGCTTCAGTCCTTCAACAACCCCTCCCACAGAGAGGTTTATGACCATCAGTCACGAGGAACGGTCCCTCAGGCTCTCCCGCATGCAGATGAGATATCTCCAAGCTCTCAGATCAAGCCAATAGACATTATCTGCTGTCAGACCCTAACCCACCCCAAAACTGTATATAAAGGCTCTGTTTAGGGGAAGTAAAAAGTGCGTGCTTAAGAATCATCCTGGTGTCTGAGAGTTTCTGTCACAAGAGCTGTAACACTTGGGGAGAGCTCTGCTCTCCCGGAACCTGCCTGGGACACCAAGCTGCCTCCTTGCCAGCTAGCCAGCTTCTTATCAGCCCAAACGGGGCCTGGACCGGCTCAGCTCAGAAAGATGGGGCAACACCTGGGAGAGACTGGTCAGCAGCGACAGGGCGCCAGAGGCAGTGGCAGGGTCAGGCAATCTCCCTTCCTGCTCACATCTGTGTCCTTTGTCCTCGACCTCTTGCATCAGGCCAGGCCAGAGACCTACAGACAGTGGAGACGCAGGCCGGAGGCAGTTCAGAGACAGTAGCGAGCCCTCCCTGCTCTCGCCCTGTCCCCAGTCGGGAAATCGTCGTTGGGACACCCTCCAGAACAAGGGACCCACAAAGATTTTTTTTATTGCAATTGCACTTAATCTGTAAATAGCTTCTTGGTTGAATCCTCATTTTGACACTGTTAATTATACATATGCATGAAGATTCTTTCCATTTCCAAGAGTTGTCCTTTACCTCTTTCTTCAGAGATTTAAAGTTTTATTGTAGATGTATTTTACTACTTCGGTTAGGAATATTTGTGTGTGTGTGTGTGTGTGTGTGTGTGTGTGTGTGTGTGTGCATCCACATGCATGTGCATGAGTTATTGTAAATGGAAGTATTCTCATGATCTTTTAGTCAACATGTTTATTTGATGTATATAGAAAGACGATTGATTTTGTGTCCTTCCAATTTGTTGATTTGTTGATGATTTCTAGAAATATTCTTGTGGATTTTGGTACATCTTCCTAGATGGTCATTCAAGTTGTACACCCAAGGCAAGGCTTGAGAATTAGATATGGTGCAGAATACTGAGTTTTTAGAAACTCACCAAGCAGGATCCATGTATATATAATGTATATATAATGTAAATATTACATTGGCTGTGCCTGGGGGTGGATATGTTCCAAGTTTGCTAGAGTCTGAGGGTCTCAGACCTTTTTGTTCTGACCGAAAAAATATTTGATGAGGAAAACTGGGTGTTGGGATGGCTTGGGTAGGATTGATCATACTAGGGTGGTGCACAGAGTGTTCAGCTCAGGCTAGGTCTAGAGATTGAAGAGATTTCAATTGGGCCATGACTCAGGACTAAACATGATCGGGGGCATGGGACCTGGGCAAATACTGGAGTTTGGATGCAGCTCAAGCAGTTGATGTGCAGGAGGAGGGGAAGAAAGTAAAAGTAGCTTGCTTGGGTCTATGCAATGTGTGGTGGGTACAAGGTCTCTGGTAATAAGTGGAGTAAGGGCCAAGCAATATCCTAAGCAAGGGAGACAGTCTTGGGGGAAGGACCTGTCTCTGGCAAGCAGCTGTGAGTATAGGGCAACTAGAATGAAGGAAGAAGCAGGGTAAAAGACAGATAACCTACCAGGTTCTGCACAACCCACTGTGGTAGCTACAAAGTCTTTAGTAACAAGGAGGGCTGGGAAGAGGTGAATCTCAAAATTAAAAAAAATAAAGAGCATCAACTGACCAGAGATACGAGATGGAATAGAGGAAGAGAGGAGGGAAACCATAGGTAGCCTACTTAGGTCTATCCCTGTCTCTGACTCTTAACTTTAAATACTTATACTCATAATTATCTCATCCATTAGTATGCATGCAACGGTAATATTATATGACATAGATAAGCATCATTGAACCAGATCAATTGTGTGCTACAAAAGCATTCTTTTCTTCTTCACGGCTTCTTTCCACGATCTAAAAAAATAAAGAGCTGGTATACTCAAAATTTGTAAGAGGTGAGCAGTCACACTCTGCAGATGTTATACATCTTTATTATGAGAAATATGGGAAACACTCATAATCTCTAAAGAATATGAAATAACATTCTGTCAATAACAACTGCCAACATTTAAAAAGTACTTAATATTTGAAAATTATGTACATATTAAGTCTTACCCAGGAATGTTAAAGGCTGTAAATTTGAAGTTATTAATGCAACACTTTAGTTGTTTGTCAATCTTAATTCTGTATTTTTGAGCCCCTGGATTATACAGTGATTGGGAAGTAAAGTGCATTAAAAGAAATTCTAGCATCTTTTTTGTTGTCAAGGATGAGTTTGCCTTCATTCTGATTTCTGGGAAACAAATGGGCTTACTTTTTAGATCGTTGTGTCATGAAGCAGGAATGTCTCTGAAAACTCAGGAATTTAAGTGTAAAAGTTTCTAAAGGCAGCCCCTGCAGCCTCTTTGTGAGTCGATCAGAACCCATGTTTCCATATGGGCCTTCAGAAAGAATGGTAGAGCAGACCATGGGTAGAAAGCCAATAATATTAGACAAAGGGAAGTATATGAGAGTAGTAATGATGAGAGCAGGGACTGAGACTATCAACCAGGTACTGAAAGAGTTAAGTCACCAATACAGTTTGCTGATCATCAATGAACTGAAACAAATCAAAGCAAACCCGTGTACTTCCAATTACAATTCTATTCACTTATGGTGCTTCTTGATGCCTGTTACTGTATAGGAAACCAAATGGAATTTCAAGGACAAGAGACTTTGCCGGTAAATAAGATGATGCCATTCTTCCTGATGACAAACAGAAAGGGGTGGTCAGCTCTGAACACCGTAGACTCGGGAAGCTGCTTTTCAACAATGTTATTTTCTGTGGCAGCAGTGGCCTCGGTGCCCTCCTCTGACACCTCTATGAATGACTTGTGCATTAGCTTTGATACGTAGAGACGACCTCCAGAGGCGATTCCAGAGAGATCTGCACTGGACTCATCAAAGATGTCTTGCAAGCCTAGGGATTTCAAGTGATGCGTCATTTCATAATCCTTCTCTATCTTGAACTGGGGGAGAAACACATCCACATACTGAGATTCCATTTTCCTTCTACTGGTCCACTCCATTAGATTCTGGAAAGTCAGCTTGCTTTCAATCTACAGAGATTTAAAAGTTTGCAAACGCAATTAGTGAAGAATGAAATCAGAACTACAATAACATCTGGTGTTCTGTAGTGACACCCTTCTTGGGTTTTCTACAGAAATGCATGAAATAGATCTGGAGGAAACCACAAAGAGAACGTGAATGAAAGAATACATCAGGTATGTTTTAAACAAGTTGCTTGTTTAACTCACGAGGCTATGACAAGCCATTGTTTGTGTGTACTAAGTGACATGTCTGATCTTTGTGCATATTGTAAAAGACAGAAAAAGTAACCAACCAGAACAAGGATGGGTATGTGGGACCATTTGGAGGGTGGAAAAGTTACGGAAAATGGCATAATTATACTCTACTTTCTAAACTTAAAAAGAAATAGTTAAAATTTATAAAATAAATATTATTTAAAATAGAATTAGGCTTATTAGTTCTGTGAAGTAGTTTAAAGATGCTATAATAACGTAGCAGTAGATATGTAAAAAGAATATGGAAATAAACGAGGGATTATCAAAGGAAAACAGAGCTTGGTGGTCATTTAAACCAGTGCTTTCTAATGATTGACTCATCATGAAAGATGCATAAAGTCTAAATGTTTATAGAGCTTGAAAAGTAAACCAGTAGAGGGCTGGAGAGTTGGCTCAGAAGTTTAAATCTCAGCACTTATCCGTGGCTTATAGTCCCAGTTTTAGGGAATCTGATGCCTTCTTACACAAAGGGCACCAGCCACACATGTGGTACAAACATGCAATCATGCAAAATACCCATACACATAAAGTAAAAATTTAAAGATAAAATAATAAATGATAAATAAACCTAGTTGGCCTGAGGTAAGGATCCAGAATCTCATCTCTGAGGAGAGGAGTGACAGATCTCTCCAAGTATAACAATCTCTCTCATAGGGAAGCAGAGATTTACAACTCTCTGACCCGAGACTTGAGAAAAAGAAACTCAGAGAGTGAAGTGACAAACACTCGAGGTGCAAAACGAGCAATCTTGGTTGTACACCATAGCTGCTTGAAAACATTCACAAATAATTTTAATTTATAATGGGAAGGTTTTTCTTTTTCCCAACACAGTTGAAATCCTATATGTGAATATCTCTTAAACTAAGATGTCCTGAAATTTTAAAACTACTCTTCATATACATCAAACTTATATTTTATAAAAGATCCAAAATTACATAGTCCATTGTTCATATGAAATTTCTATGCATAAATAATCTAGTTCATAGGTAATCTATAGCTTCTTATTTTGAATTTCCCTCTTTCTCCTTAATTCTATCCTTCTATAGTGTCAATCTCATTTCTATGTAACACACACCTGCACATGCACATATACACACACGCACACACACACACACACACACACACACACACACACACGCACACACAGAAAAATAAACATAATCAAGAGTATTCTGTACATAATAATCCATTGTAAGGCAACTGTAACTTACCTCAGATAGGTCATTCTCGGGCAGCATGATGTACATGCTCATGTCACCATGATATTGGAGCTCAAGTACCTTCATTGGTGGCTCCTGAATGGTAGACAAATTGAACCTCCGTTCTTGATGCATCATATTAACTGCTTTTCCAGGACACTGGAAGTCAGATCACAAAGAGGTGCTTACAAGCCTATATAGTCTTACTCATTGACTAAGTACATGTAAAAATGTGAATTTGGTTAGTAGACTTGGGAGATTTTCTGATATGTTGCAAGTGTCAGTTGTAAGATGCCTTCATCTTAATTTAGTTAGTCTTTTATTTGAAACATTTCTGCTACATAACTTTGGGTAAGGTACCTCACATTTCTGCCTCCAGACCCTCACCTACATGACAGAGGTAATCTATATATGATGGATGAGCCTCACAGCATGGAACAGAGGGGATTCTGTAGATTAACATAGAGTTACTAGGTGAAAGATTGCCTGGTAGTGAGTGCATTAGTTGAAATTTTCTATAAGTAAGAATAAAAATAAAAATTAACTAATAAATTTTATAAATTGATGAATATTAAATTAATTAAAAATATTCTATCCTAAATGGCAATACATAATTTTGTGGGTTTCTTCTCACATCAAAACCAAAGTATACACTAGACCACAAAATCATATAATAATTTAAGAATAAAGTCTTAAGAAAATTAAAAATGCCTATAAAGTGGTAGGTTACCTGTTATTAATATGTGAAACAATCTAATTCTTATCTTTAAGATACCTTTCATAAATTTAGAGATATCATACAGCTGTAACAAGTTCTTTTTTCCCTTTGAAATTAAAATAGGCAAACTTGTCAGCAATTCTGTATTATCCTTTATAATCCTTTATAGGACAAAATTTTCTACACAGGAGGACAATAAATTCTCTGTCCTTGATCCCAAGGACTTCTTCTTTCTAGTAAAATTCTTCTTTTGGGCTTCAAAAGAACATACAGGATACAACAAATTCTACAAAGACCCATTGATTGAAGTAAGAGTGTCCTCGTTTCGAGTGGGGAGTGTGATGGCTCAACCACACAGTGCCATGGACGCAGTGCAAGAGTCACATGTCGTCGCATAAAGGTATTTCACTGTCTTGTTTGTTTGTTACGTTTACTACGTGTGTTCTACTATTCCCCTTCTTTCACTACCTTGTACATTAACAGCACCAACTGTGAAATCCGCATGCAAGACTGCATAGCCCACACAATTACAAAGCTATCTTGTACTGGGATATGGCCAGTACCATGGGTTTTAAAAAGAAACCCATCATAATACTTTTGAAAAGTGCTAATAGAATCCCAAGACAATCCAGGAGACAGGATGCTGCATGCTGTGTCTTTATTGATCAAAGTGAGGGAACATGTACATGTGACAAATGGATGGAGAAAATGCAGAACAAGAATTTAGTTCCAAACCCTGCCCACTTCAGCCACTGAAGTGCTGGCAAGGCCTCTGGGATGCTCTATACTGCAAGTCAAGAGAGGACAAGTCAAAGCTGTGTTCTACTGTGATTTACTGTATTTATTTGTTGTCCATATACAATTTTGAAAGTATTTCTGTGCTCATCTTTCTTCCTCACAGAGACATGTAAGTCAGGAACTTTCTCAGTCAGGCTTTGAATTCATCTCAGGATTGGCCTGTAGGTCACTAAAGGCAAGCCACCAAAGGTAAGCCACTGCTGACTGTTACAGTCCTTCCATTTTTAAAATTCCTGATATGGAGCGATATATAAAGAAGATATCAATCTATTTTTATAATACGTAACAAATAAAAGTAAGACTTAAATTTAAACCTATTCAACAGTATTTCCCAGCAGTTAACATAAAATACTGAATGATTAAAATAAAATTTGGATATCATTTAACTTAATAATGACTTCAAGGTGTGGTGAGTCCAACCACATTTAAACTTGTCCAAGACAATAATGCCAGTTCTATAAAGCAAGAGAGGGGTCTTTCCACATTTGGCCATACAGATGAAATTTGTCCGAAGACCACAGTTCTTACCAAGGAATAATTGGGGGTGGGTCCCTTAATGTGTATGTACATACCGTGGGAGACCTAAAACGGCAACTGAGGGTCTCACTCTTGATGAAGGCAGATTTCCATTTGCCTTTGAAGTAAACAGCATTCACCAGCACCATGACAGCAGACGAACTGAGGCTGCTGCCGCCCAACACCTTCTTGATTTTGCCTTTTAAAAATAAGTTGAATGAAACAAGGCTTATCTATAGTGAAACATTTTTTAAATGTGTTCACAGACTGCTAATGGGCATGTTTTTTTCTTACTATCATTATTACACAAATAATTAAGATGTCAGTAATAGCATTTTCGTGATTTATATGCCTAGTATTTTCTAAACCCTGTAAGGACAGTATTTGATTTAACCCTCATGAAGCCTTTACAAAACCTGTGCTGCCATTGTTTTGGTTTCCTGTTAAGGGAACTGAAGTACAGGGACGTTAGATAATCAGTATAGTCACTCAACAAGAGAGCAAGTGTAGCCATTACTGTGTCCATAGTAGCCACAGAGATGTTGACTTGCTATCCCAGACTCAACCTGTAACACAACATCATACAGTTGTGAGATGACGTAATGAAGATGTGAGATTCCCATTATGAGGAAATCAAGTCTCACAGAAGGCACTCAAGCAAAGTCCAGGAAATTGCATTTCCAGAAAGAAAAAAAAAACAGAAATTCATATATCTCCAAAGGTGACTGATAAGTATACTGAAAGAATATGGCGACACAAATGGAGCCATTTGAGAAGTGTCCTGTAACTTATAATAAACTTACAGAAGTCTACTTTTTGGTTGTGATAAAGATCCTGCAGAAGAGAAGTAAAACCTGAAGATGTCCCATATTCAGAGTGCTGCTTACAGAAAACTTTCAGGTGACCCAAAAAATAACCGTGAGATTTTAGAAATGTCATTTTCAGAACAACGAAGCACTGGCAACCAAAGCAGGACTCATCAGCCAATGGTAGAGAAGTCCTGGTGGGTGGGCTTTACTGGACCACTGCCACAGCAATTGCACAGGAAGTGAGAAGTTGTCAGAAGCCACAACTATGTGATAAATTGAAACAACTCAGTGTTTCCCAGAAATAATTAACCATTATTAATAATCAATCAATTGATGATCAGTGAAAGTGATAAGATCAACATTTGTCTTAAGATTGAGGTGTTTGGTCATCTTACCTAGACCAATAAACTAACAAACACAAAATTAAACCAAGTCATGTGTAAGAGATAAAACTATATTACTTAAAGTAAAAATAAATACAAATATCACTAAAGAAACAAAAGGCCATGGCGACTTGATTCTTATCGGGAAGGAAGTGCCCAAAGCCCCTTCATGGTGCTGGCCAAACCACACTGAAACTGTGGAACTCCAAGTAGGATTTAATCCCATTCCATCAGAAAAGCACGTTAACAAGACCTTTGTTAGCTACATCACTTATTCTCAAAGCTTAAATTCTATCCATGAAAGCTTCAAATAGGAGAGGAAATCAAACGCCATTGACTATTTAATGTTTTATAGAATACCATTTAATTTTCCAAAACCAAGATACGTCATTTTTTTTGATTCATTAGTAATATGCAAATCATATTTGAGATTTTTAGTGATGAGTCAGCCAAGGTACAGTAGTGATGCAATGATAAATAAGCAAAGGAAGTGGAGAAATTATGTTCTTATTCCCAGGAGAACATGTGTGCTGCTAAACAGAGTGTGAGTCGCGTGGCTCATAGCTCTGAGGTGAAGCAAAACACATATTCATGAATAATATTCACAGTTCAAATTAGAACTCACCATAAGTAAATAAATATTGGCTTTAGAATCATTTGATTAGCAACACAAAAGATTAATAGGTTTCTGTGTTTTCTATTAGAGGAAAACTTTGTATAGAATTCAGATTTTAGTTGTAAAACTGTCATGAAGTGTTGCAATTTTTCTGAAAGTACTACCTTTGCCAAATATGTTATTTTGATAAAAAGTATTTCTAAAATATTGAAATCAATCAAACAAATAGTCTAAAACAATAGCAATCATTACTTTGGATTAGGAGGGATTATTTTTTATATGTATAAAAATTTCCATGTTTCAAGTAGCCTAATATTTACATATAACTGACCAATAGTGTAAAACATAAACGTATTTCACTTGCCATGTGTCTCATTTTCAATCCACTTATTAATTTTAAATCTGGTTTCTTCTATATCATTCGTGAAGTCAACTCTTTCCACTTTAGCATTGTATAAGTTTTCAGCACACTCAATGTAGTTCTGCAAAGAAGAATATAGATTTTTGTATCAGTAAATACCACCTAACAAGTACAAAAGAAATATGAGGTTGATTCTTGATTTCCACTGCCTCCAAAAAGTAAAAACACGACCGGAATTATAAAAACAGACTAGTAGTGAAGATAACGTTGAATATCAGTTTTACTTTTTCTGGATTGGGTTGGAGAATGATGGCTAAAGCTTGCTGCCTCAGCTTTAGCACGTCTTTCATATGGTTTTCAGCTGACATTCATTCTAAAGCCAAGAAAAAAGCCAGGTTCAAAACTAAGTGTTTTAGTCAAGAGAGACGACAGAGGTTTTGGTTAGTCAACAAAAGGATGGACTGAGTATTAAGACTATCTTGTACCTCACTAGTACAAATAGGAATAATTATGCTCTAATTATATTTTGAGAGAAAAGTGTTATTTTAACAGGAAGGGTGATATGTAGGAGGAACTAAGGGGGAAGGAGCACCGAGAGGAAGAGATGGAGTAAGGAGAGGAGAAGATGAAGTAGAGGATAAACTAGGTGATAAAAGAGAGAGAGAGAGAGAGAGAGAGAGAGAGAGAGAGAGAGAGAGAGAGAGAGAGAAAGAGAGAGGGGGCATGGAGGCAGATGTTCACGTGTCTCTACCAGTCAAAGATAGTTTATATATCTAGGTTGGGTATTGGGTTTCACTTCTGATTGATATCGAGCATTACCATACTTATAAAGCCTTTGATTAACATTTTAAAAAAAATTGTATAAAAGCAAAAAAGGAAAAGGGGGCAAGGGATAGGGGTTTTCTAGGGAGGGGAAATGGGGAAAGAGGATGACATCTGAAATGTAAATAAAATATCCAATAAAAAATAAAATAAAAAATAATAAATAAATAAAATAATCCAAACTTATAAATAAAATAAATAAATAAATAAATAGCCCAGTGTCCTCATCATCTACCCTTCTAGCTGAAAGGCTTTCAAGCCTACTTACACATAAGACCACAAACTCTGAACATAGCCTAAAAGGCTTTGTACCTCATTTCTTCATTTCTAGTTATCTCCCCACAGTAGGTGCTTTGGTCACACAAGATTCCTTATACTTCCTCTAGAGATTCATCCATGTGTCCCGCCTTACTGCAAACCTTTGACTGACCCCCCTTCCACTCCAATGTTCCTCATTGTCAGCAAGTGTCCTACTTGTTTCCGAGCATTACTTACTGCCCCTCTATGAGAGGCATTTCCTAAGTCCCTCCAGTGACATATAGCAATGTCGTCACTTTCATTTTAAGGAAAAATCAGTATCTGAACACTTGTATAGAGCACATTGTGATAACTTCATACATATGTTTAACATATAACTGCCAAATCGTGATAATGAGCGTCACCATCTTTTCAAACACAATCCCATCTGTTGCCACAATGTGTTTTACTTGCATTTGAAATATTCCAAATTCTCCATAAGACACGAAATTCTGTGAAGTTGAGACCATGCATGCTTTGTTTACTACTGCATTCCTAACACAAAATGCACTGACGTCTTCTACTTACTGAGTGTTGAAAAGTACATAGATTTAATTTTTAAACGGTACCCAATTTATCAGCATTCTAGGAATATAGCAAACATATGCATAAATATTTCATAACAAAGATTTTCATTCTTAGAAGAAAAATGTTCAATATAACTTATGTTGATCTATATTTACTAGTAGTTATCCTAGTAAATACTATACAATTTTCTATACCAATGGTGAAGATTGACTGAAAATCTCTGGTTTATCTGCAGGATGAGATCGTCATTATATGGATCAGACTTTTCATTTACATATTAACTTTTATCTCTATCCATCCATCCATTCATCTATCAAACCAATCAACTTATAAACACTAATTGCAAAGATTAATTTTAAAACTCTATCCACATTCAGAGAAATTATTATCATAAATGTAAGCTGTCAGCAAGAAAAAAGGCTAAGAGAGGCAGAAGTTGGAACACTACTTTGGCACTACTGTAGTCTGTCACTTGCAGTTATCCCTGGAAGAGTTACAAGCCATTTGACTCATATCCATTTTTCTTTAAGTTCAATTAACATGTCATACTAATCTCTGTACAAGACTATCACATTTTTTAAAAGGAGATATTATTTGTCCAAGTAAATCCCTTTCTCAAGGTCCCTAACTCCTCTACTTCTATCACTATGAACTAATAGTATTATATTCCTCTGTGCCACAAATCATTCCAGAGTGTTTTCTTTGTCTTGGAAAGAGAAGCATCCAGGCACTTTCCCAGGAAAAACCTCATATCACAAATTCTTTCTGTGATGGCTGCTTTTATGTATCAACTTGACAAATTTGAAGTATCAGACAGAATAGAAAATGTCTACCCCAGTATATAAGGGTCTCATCTAGCCAGTGCCCAACAAGTGCAAATGCAAACAGCACCAGAGTCAGAGGGAAATCTTGCAGCTTGCACAGACTGCAACAATGACCATTTTGACCTTTAGACTCCAACTGAAGCATGGGCTTTGCTTTAGTCTGGGCACTGACAACTTTTTACCCAGGGCCTCTAGGTTTTCCCAATTGTTATTCTGGGACCTCTCTGCCTCCACAGTCAAGTGAGTCAAGTCCTTGTAATAAATCTCTAGCAGCCTGTTATTTCTATTCTCTGCAGAATGCCTGCTGAAGCACATACTAGGATGAAATCCAGCTATTTATAGTTGTCTTTCCCAACTTCTCTACCAGAATCTTTCCACAGACAATAGGATTTCCACATTTTCTATTATCAAAAAAGATTATAGACTTCTTTTATTTTCAGTTTATTTTCTTGATGGATGTTTTTAGGTCCAATAATACTTTGCTATTTCTCCAGCAGCATGTCTGCCTGCATGGTTCCATACTTCCCACTTTAATGACAATGGACTAAGTCTCTGAAACTGTAACCAAGCCTCCAATTAGATGCTTTCTTTTACTATAGTTGCCTTGGTCATTGTGTTTCTTCAAAGCAATAAAACATTGATTAAGACAGAAGTTGGTACCAGGAATGGGGCATTGCTCTTATAGTCCTGATTATTAGCCAAATGTGGACTTTGGAACTTATAATTTGGAAATCGGTTGAATGCTTTAAGAGGGTCTTAATGGGCCATACTAGTAGAGGTATGGAAGACTGGCATTGAGAGCAATGTATAGTATGACAGCCTGACTCAAAATGTTTTACAGAAGAAGAAATTAGTAAGTGGCCTAGAGACCATTCTTGTGATATTTCAGTGAAGAATGTTGCTGCTTTTTGCCCTTATCTAAAAAAATTTGCCTAAAGCTAATTTAATGAGTTATAAATTAATGTCATTGGCAGAGGAGATTTCAAGACACTCTACTGTCTACTACGGTGTTTGGTTATTAATGGTCACTCTTATGCACGTATTTAATAAAAAGAAGCATGCTGAACAAACTAAAATACAAAATGTACAGTTTGAGGAGAAAAAGAGCACCAGGAAGTATAATGGAGCTAAGCTCAGAGCTTGAAGAGATAAAAGGTTTAAAGAAGAGCCTGAAGCTAAATGGAATAAAGGAAGTGGTGACCTAAAGTCATACCCCACCCAGCTAAGTTTCTAACTTATACAAAGCAACTAAAGAAAAATTTAAGCAGTGAAGGAAACCATTTACCACAGACTTGATGCATATATAACTGAACAAAAAGGCTGAAGTCCAGCCTCAGCTAGCCACAGAGGTTGGCAGCTTTAGCAATGTGATTCTGGCCTTGATAACTAAGAATACAAGAAGCAGGTTATAAAATCTTTCTTTTCAGGTAAAAATAAAAAAAGCTGCTGAAGCCAGGCTTATCAGGATTATTCCTTCATAGAAGTCCAGCGACATGGAACAGATGTAAAAGAGAGCTGGAACAGAGCATGGAACAAGCCCAAATATGTTGCAGTCAACAAAGCTAAATGGAGTTGGAGATCTGAAAAGCACATGGATATCAGACATGGAGGTATGGAATTCGGAGTTTGCCAAGATAGGTGTAGGTCTTGTATTTTGGTCCTGTATTTTCTTACTATGCTCTCTTCTCTCCCTTTTGCAATGTTAATATATATTCTATTCTATTGTAGGTTAGAAGTATGTGATCGGCTTCTTTATTTTGACTTTTTCAGGGGGTTAGAGCTCAGAGATTGACTTGAGTTTCAGAAGAGTTTTTGAACTTTAGATTTTGAACAGTATGGATGCTATAATAGATTATAGAACTTTTAAACTTGGACAAAGTACATATTTGCATTATGATATAGCTACAAGTCTCAGGGAATAGAATGTGGTGGTTTGAATATGAATGGCCCTCATAGGTTCATATGCTTGAAGTGTTATTCATCAGGGGGTGTCACTGTTTGGGAGGGATTAGGAGGTATACCCTTGTTTGAGTAGGTGTGGACTTATTGGAGTAAGTGGGCTATTGGATGTGGGCTTTGAAGTTTCAGAAGCCCAAGGCAGGCACAGTGGCTTTATGTCTTCCTGCTGCCTTCAGATCTAAATGTAGAACTCTCAACTTCTTTACCAGCTTCATGTCTGCCTGTGTGTTGCCTTGGTTCCTGCCATGATGATAATAGGTTTAAAACTCTGAAACTAAAACCTCTGAAATTCTAAGCAATCCCTCAATTAGGTGTTTTCTGATTACAGTTGCCTTGGACATGGTGTCTTTTCACAGCAATAGAACACTGACTAACACAAACATCAAGGATTACACTTATTCCTAAATTTACTTTTAATAATTATTCATAAATAGGACTGTTTTGGGTTTCTTTTGCAGATAGTTTGTATGTAGTGTTTAGGAAGTATGTTAACTGTTCAGAATAGGTCAGAAAGTAAAACCTAGCTCAGACTGGAGACTGGTGATTCAGTAGCCACTAGCATGTTACCAACTGTACATTTAAATATTTCTCTAGTTACTAGTTAGTAACATGTGCATAATCACTATGGAAATCTGTAGCAATGGTCTGGATTTGCAAGGGTATTAGGGGAGGAATAACATTGTTTAAAGAATGGTTGAGGAATGGATCCATGAGGAGTGAGTTATAACAGTGAATACACTGAGATAGGAGAAAAGTCAGATGATTGAATAATTCAAAAAAGTTGAAGAATTTGTGGGGATGTTAAAAGAATAAGAAGCATGAGTTTCTCTAGTCAGAGGTTAGCAACTTGCTACTTATATTTTAGACAGAAAACAGATTTGCATGTTGTTTAGTTTTGAATAGATGTGGTGATTAAATTACTAAAATATGGAGTAAAGGCTAAGATACTATACAGAGAAATGTGGGAAGAGCATCCACTGGTGTAGAAGGACTCAATTCACAATGAATATTGAAGATACTCAAATTACATGGTTATTTCAGTTGCAGAAATCTGACCCAAGACATATTTAGCATAAAGTAAAAAAATAGAAAATAAAATAATCAGAAGTAATGATTGGATCTTTTAAAAAGCCGTATTCTTTACACAGAAAATTTATTATCAGATACTATTTTTATTTATAATCAAATACCAATATAAAGAACAATATAAAAGCAAAATGAAGATTATCTAGCTTGGAAATTTGTTATACTTAATATCAAGAATAGTTTTCAGAATCACTAACTGTGGGGGCTGTATCAAGTGCTTAGACTTTAAGAGTACTTACTAACCTTGCAGAGGTCCTAAGTTCAGTTCCTAGC
>JANHMN010000009.1:8490458-8509421 GCA_030674055.1 Rhabdomys pumilio | reverse complement strand
TGTGTGTGTGTGTGTGTGTGTGTGTGTGTGTGTGTGTGTGTGTATGGTAGTTAAGTCACTTGAGCTGACAATGCTCCCCATAAATACTATGGACTATCAAAAATCCCACAACCAGTCATGAGAAACTGCCTTTTGAGTGGCCAGTCAGAGTAGTAAAAATGACTCCTAAATCTGTATAAATTATTGATATAGTCCTGCTTGTCTCTCAGGAGCTGAATGTGGGTTGTTATTGCTGAGATATCACAGACTTAGGACACGGGACTCAGATCATTCGAGCTGGATCTGGGCTGAAAGCTTCTTTCCTACAGTCTAACTTTCATAAGTCCAGAATGTACTATGTAAGCTACCAAGGGAGAAAAAAGTTAAGCAATCTGACATGTTTGAAACACCTATGAGTCAAGCTAATGACCAAGGAGGAAATATATACATGGTGAAGCAATAAATGGCTCTCACATGTTGATGGTACCCAAGAGATTTCTAATTAGACTTAATATCCCTCCATAGGAGAGAAAAGTGAGGCCTGAACATTAGAAAAAGATCCATTACTACCACTTTCCTAGAGCAGCATAGGCCAAACTACATTATAAATCACATCCTTATACCAACCAATAAGTGTAATTACCCACCCTCTTCAAAGAAGCTTCTCTTTACACCAAATGGAGACTATCACAGAAAACTACAACTAGATGCAATACAAAGATCACTAGATCACAGGAAGCCCAGTCCAACAGAAACATCTCATCACAGCTTCTGTATCTATGGCTCGGAGAAAATCTAGGAGTGGGTGGAAAGACTGTAAGAGCTGGAAAACCAAGAAATCTTTTGTGAAACCATCCTGACCACATCAAAATATTAAAACACTGGCAGTATCAGGAGACATGGGAACTTGGAAGGGAACATTTTTGAAAGGGCTCACTCCTAGGGAAAAAAAAAAGAGGATTAATGGTGACTGAAGAGAGGAAAATGAACTTCTCCCATAGATTAGCCTCTTTATTGATTGTCCAGTGTAAAAAGGTCAGCTCTAAAACCATTTACACACAAATAATATACATGTGTATATATGTGTGTGTATGTGTATATATATTTTTTGTATTTTTTGGTTATTCAATTATTTGGTTACAAATATATTTTTTGTTACAAATGTATGTGTGTGTGTGTGTGTGTTTGTAAAACCGTAATAATAAAAGAGAAAGATGCTATCAGCTTGAGAGTAGGGGAAGCAAATTAAGAGTTGCAGGAAGGTGACATGGGAGGGGCTAGGGGGAGAAAATTGTGGGAGGAAAGTGTCAGAATTAGATTTTGATTTAAAGAGTGATCGCCCTATTTTCTGTGTTCTTGATCAAATCTGCTTTCACAGTGCCTCATGTAATTCTTGCTGCAGTATCCTTTCATGCTATGAGAATCAGGAAAAAGAAGTACATGTTAAACTGTTGTAAACAATAGCAGAGTAGACAAATAGTTTAGCATTTCCTAAACGCTAAATGAGTTAGCAATCTGGGTGGGAATAAGAAAATCAAATATGATAAACACGGAGAGTGGCTCTCTTAAAACTTCATAGAAAACTTTTGAAATGATGGAAAAATAAAGAGTGGCCTATTACTGCCTAATTGGCAGGATACCAGTGGATTTGGGAGTGGTTCTAGGGAGGGGCAAAGTATTTGAGTGGGTGAGAATTGGAGGGAACAGTAATGGTTGGGTGGAAGGCAGAGAGTTGGCAAAGAAACAGGAGATTTACCCAATGATGTCATAGAGACAGAATTTTATGGATGGTTGGTTGAAGAGTGAATAAACAAAAGGGGGACACGTTCCCAAAGAAATATGGGAAGTGTGGTTGCTTACTTGTCCTAAGCAAGTGAACAGCTTCTGATAGTCACAGTAATGAACAGTCCAAAGTAAGCAGAGTGCAGTAGTTGAGGGAGTATACTTTGTACCTCATAGCCTTTCAGTAGGCAAGGTACTGTGATGATGCATTAATTCTCAATGCCATTCAGAAATATTAGTCAACTGACCTATATAACTCTTGTTAAATCTGAGCTTCTCTGCCAATGTCTGCAATGGCTGGCTTTATTTGGCTATACCTCCTTGGGAAGAACTCAAGTAAAAACAACATCTCTGAGAACAAACAACTAGAAGGAAAAGGGAGGAGCCTCACTGAGAACAAACTGGTGAACAGGGCCAACTCACTGGGAATCACACCTGACTCAATAGACCTGAAGCTCAAAGGAGGCTCATCTCTGTGGTACTAGACTCCCCCGTGTGCCCATTACCACTTCCTGTTACAGCTCAACATCACTATACCAGCAATGGCTTCTGTCTTTGTAGTCTGTCCATCACTGAACCATCCTGAATATAGGAGTACAATGGGTGGAAAGGTGGTATTTTGAACACCATACCAGCAGCAACAATAATAAAATAACATATTATGCCCTGTAGGAAGGTAGAAGACATTATTCATATGATATATTGGACATGATTCAAGTCTAGAGTGGATATAACTGTCTGGGATACGCAGTTTTACTCACCTTATGAAAGTCAAACACTTTTTCTGCAAAAATTCCATTGACAATGCTGAGTTCATAATTTTTATGAGGTGAGTTTATGTCAGCAAGAACTCTTTTCAATTGATACTGCAGTCCTGGCTGTTATCAAACAGAGGCATACATAATTCAGTTTCATACTGCATAGATGCATATTATCACTTAACATGAAATAAATCATGTATATTATTCTAAAAAAGAACTGGAAAATATTGCTTCAAAAACAGCAAGCAAACCCTCATACTCATCGGTGTCTTTAACCTTCTCATTATATTGTCTGCAATCAAACTGAAAAAAAGTTTAGTGAAATGAGGTTATCAATAGGACACTATCAATTAATCCAAGACACATACTAATTAATTAGTCAAGAAATTAATTTACCTATAAAGGACAGGAAAAAAAAGGTTGATCATCAATATTTTACTACAATCTAGCAAATAGACAAAATGTTGGTAAATTAATAATTACACAATAAAAATTATATTTGACAATCTTATCTAACCATATTTGAAATTTGGGGGAGTTGATGTAGATTTCTTTGTTTTAATAAACTAGAAAACATTAAAACATACTCAAAGTACAAGATTTTCTCCCATTTAGTTTCTGATTTTTTTTTTTTTTATTTTGTAAGCAGTATGTTTTCTTTACCTGATTGTCGGATGAGTTTCCTTGTCTTGATGGGGTGTTAAAATGCAGTGTCTGTAGATATGACACCAAAAAAAAAAAAAAAAAATACAGTCAGAATCAGATCAGTTAGCAAGAGATTTAAAAACAAATCTTTTTTCTGAAAAACAGTCATCCAGTGTCAGCTCACTGTCACTAGTGTCTTAGAGTTTACTTTTCTCTCAATTCTAAATGAATACCAATGTCTTACGCAGAAAAATGGCCTCTACTTCTTATCTTTATTTCATATTTTCCTGCTCAACAAACTAACTGATCGTAGATTACCCATGATTGGTGGATTTGTATTAACATCGTACATTTTGCTGTGATGTTTCTTCCTCTAAATGTGATCACCGAGGCTCAGTGGGCACATGGGCACTGAAATATTTTATCTCCAAAGTCCCCAGAATTTATATGTTGAAGTCTTAGTCCCTTGAGCTCTGGTCAGAGGTGAGAACTGTGAAAAAGGATTGCATCCTTAGAGCTCTGAATCCATCCCTGGCCTAATCTAGTTCCTGGTTTCATGAATTCTTGGGAAAGGGGTTTGGCAAGAGAGTTTTCTCAGTTTCATTTCTTGCTGCTATGAGGTGAATAAGAGCCAAGCAACTATAGTTGAAACCTCTGAAACCATGAACGCAAACATACCTGTGTGCCTCAAAGACTAATTCCCCCTGGTATTTTGTCACAGCAACAGAAGGTTACTAACAGAGGTGCAAGTAATGTGCAATAGTTTTCAATACAGTTCATTGAAACGCTACCACCATGCTCTCTACGAGCACTGAACAATACAAACCATAATATTTGAGGGCCTATGGAACACCCAAGCCTCACTTTGGTGGTTCGCTGAAGCATTTGAGTCAGTGCTTATTAAGTTAACAATTTATGTGTTTATGCAATGTTTCCTTAAATCTTGCCTACCAGAATCTGGCTCCCCTCCCCATTTTTAAACTAACTTTGGAACCATAAAATCCATTAGCATTTTATATCAGCTATAATCTCTACATGTCTTCAAATTTGACTTTAAGAAGCAGTATTAAGTTTTACTTGTATTTGTCATGTCCTCAAACAAAGTATCAGCTCCACCATGTCAGAGACTGATTCCTTCTCATCTTTCCTGGCTCCTGCCATGAGACTCTCAATGTACACACTTTACCTCAATTCTCAAGGTATTAATAATATCAAATGTAAAATTACTTGCCTACATTCCTATTTTACCCAATAAGTTTCCTGTAGGTGCAGAAACTCAGGCTTCCGTTCCCATTTTCCCTACTCTTCATAGCTACATGCTCTTCTGCACCAGTGATGCACTACAAAAATTCACTTCTGGTATTCATTTGTGTTGATCAAGTCTAATGTTCTATAGGTGTGATATCTGTAGGTGTGATAAACTGCTATGGCAAAAGCTTAACGCTCAAGAGCATATACCATAAAAGTCTATCAGAAAATGTCTCCATGGATGCTAAGTAGAAAAGATCTAGTAAACAACAACAGAATTTGGTGAAATGATGAATGTGGTAATTATTCTGATTTAATCTTTCTATAATATATGCATAGATAAATAAATCGCATTGTGCTCCATGAATATATTTACATATATAATTATTGTTTCACAGTTAAAATTTTATTTTAAGTTGAATTGAGTTATTATATTTTTTTATACCAAAGAACAATCCAGAGAAAATAAAATATGAAAGTGAAACTTCGTTGGGTCGTTTGTGCTTCTTTGTCTAACACTACAGTGGAGCTGTAGTGTTGGATTGAATAAAGCACAGATTACAAAACAAGAATACAAAACATTCTTTCTCCTCAGAGGTGGAAAAATGTCCTACAAGCACAGTAACTGGTCATGCAACCACAATAGACAGCACCGAGGCTGCTGGGGACTCTTCTGCTCCTCCAACAGCTGGTATGAAAGCATAGGTGGCTGCTAGGGCATGATGGATGAGATTTACAGACTCGGCTCAGGACCCCTGCAATCCTGATTGCAATGTGGGTCTCTGCAGATACCAAGGTGGCTGCTTCTGCTTCACCAGTAACTCTGGTATTTTTTTCTCCCTAGCATTGCACTGCAAAGACGAGCCGCCTCAGACTCCTTTTCCCATTCAGACTTGGACAAATGAACAAATGTTCAGTGGCATAGAAAATACAGTAGTTGTCTCTTGCCACTAACAGAAAAAGTAAATTTAAGGACAGAATATGCCAGGGTACTCTGTGACTTTAAAATATGGCCTGCCTATTTTCAACAAGGACTTCCTGGTCCATGAAACAGTTTGGTTTTTTTCTTCTTCCAAGAAGGAAAAAAAAGCACAGACTGTCTTGTTCCATTATTATTGTTTTTATTTCATGACTTTGTACAGTTTGTGGGGGAAAATAAGTCATGTTTCCTTCTCAAAAGCAAAAGGAAAAATTGTGTAAGGACAGAGACAGAATCCAATGTGTATCTACTGACCTTAACCTTGAATGTTTTTTGTATCCTTTTTCCTAAAAAGAGAAGTCCAAGGCAAAAAAAAAAAAAAAAAAAAAAAAAAAATTTCTCTGCTCTGTGAATGGTCCAGGGAGAAGAGTTTGACCTTCAGAATGTGAAGATAGATTACACTAGAGGTGACATCTGGTTTGGCCACTTTGCTGTTCTGAGAACACTGCTAGCGGTGGTGTCTTAGTCTCATGTGAGTGTGAACCGTAAATATAATCTGACAGATTTTTACTCTTTTAGAGCTTTAAATTCTTAGCTTTTAGATCATTCCTTGTTAAAAAAAAAAAAAGCTAGTTAATAATGTGAAGAGGAGAAATGAGTCATCTGGTCAACATTTATTGTAAAGCCGATTCATCTCTTCTTAAAATTCCCCTTTATAACAAAAGAATCCTAAAGCCAGTATGAGGAGACTGTTATTTGGAAATATTCTAGTGTAAGACAAAATAATAAAATTCCAGGGTGAAATGTTAGGACTCAGTCTTGCTACTAATAATGTATTTTTTGAGCTAAGCTTATGAAGATTATATAAATATTCAAAAGATACTCCTCTTCATCTTGAATAAATTTTTAGCAATTAAATCTATTTAATGTTATTATTTGCATTTTTACACTGATTTAGCTACACTGATTCAATCCTACTTTGTGCCTATCTGGAACGCTGTAATTCTGACTAGATGCACAGACATTTTATCTGAACATACAAATATGTTGGTTCAACAGTAACACTGCCATGTCTAGAGGGGCATGGAGATAAACAGATGAATATTAGAATTTCCAAGGCTCTATCATAAGGCTATTTCTTCCTCTTTCCACTGTAAACACTGTTTTTCCACCTGAAATGCTTGCTACTTTTATGCTGGCATAGGCTCTTATGAACATGAAAGGAGATCAGAGATCTTTGTCCTTTTAATAAGTAGTTACCAAGTTAATTCAGATAATGACAAGGACTGAAAACTCTGCCATGTGAGTTTCAGGGAAACTCACTTTGGGGAAACTTGCTTTGGGGAAAGAGTGAGCCGTGGATGAAGTTTTCCTGAGGCTTCTGCCTAAGACTCATGCCAAACACCACACTGCCGTTTCCCGTACGGAGTGCTCCAAGAGGAATGCACACTACAGTGGTTATTTTTAAATGCTGTTTGGAAAACCCCAACAGGATCTTAGGAAACACAAGTTTGTACTACTTGTACATAATACTATAGTCCAAATTCATGGTTTAAGATAAATGAAAATTTGACATAATGAGTAGTAATTTAACTTGGGAGAGAGGAGCAAAGGGAGAAGTGCTTGCGCTTCTGTGCTGGGGTAGACAGGAAGATAGATATCAGAGCCAAGGGAAAAATATGAGGCAAAATATACAACTTGGTAAACAATGTCAATGACAGCAAAACACATCAGAAAGAAAATAGGTTTCAGCGTTTGGGGAAAGGATTACCTAAAAGCAAGGGATTGACCTCAGGCGTTTCCACAGCAGCAGCACCAGGGCCAGGGAGGTGGCTCAGTGGGCAAAGCACTCACCATACAAACAGTAGAACTTGAATGTGCATCTCCAGAATTCACATAAAACTGGGGTTCCGAAACTTACAAGTCTATAGAGTCCTAACACTTCTCCAAGGAGCTGGAATGTAGAGACAGGAGGATTTCTGGAAGCTTGCAACTAGCTGACCAAGCATTATGTGGAGAAAACAAGCAAGAGATCTCACCTCAAACAAATGGAAATCGAGAAGCAGCATCTCAGATTATCTATCTCCTGACCTCCACACACACGCCGTGGCTTATGCATGCCTACATTTACAAGCAGGAGCATACACAAGACAAGGGTTTCAAAGAATAACAAAAGAAAACAATAAAGGTGACCATAACCAAACTGTGATACTTTGAGCATCCAAAGAAAAATGACCATTGGTTCCTTGAAAGTGCCTTTTAAAGACACATGCAAGGAAGTTGCAAATTGTGACTCCATTGATCAAACCCGAGTTCCCCTGAAATGGAAATGTGTGCTCCATACCACCAAGGAAAATACGCTCTACAGAGGAGCTGACAGGGGCAAGACTGATGCTGGAGGCTAATTTCCAAATCGGCATGTCACAAAGGACTAAAACTTTGTGTGAATAATTGTGACTGTAGTTGATGTTTTCTTCTCATGTTTCTGGTGGACTATCATGACGGCAGCAAGTATAGAAATTCATGCATGAGAGTGAAGGATGACGCTGTAGAAAGAAATATCCAGCCAGACAGTGGCTTTTTCAATTTACCAGGGCACAGTTCAGGAAACCTTACTTTCAAAGGTCAGACAGAGTTTGAGTCGCAGGTCTGGCATCCATCACCACACAGCTGGCTTGATAATCCCACCATTAAAATTAAGATCATAATGCTACTTCAGTGTGTTATTGAGAATACCAAATAAAATTATGTTTTATAATAATAGAAGTGGGCTTGTTCCAGAGGTTTTAGTTAACAATGTCACCAACAGCTAGTTGTCACTGATGTTACCTTGTATGACCCTCTGCCACCTCAGCTATCAATTCCTATGTCTCCTAATAAACGGACAACACTTCGCTTGCCTCCCCACGTGCAGCAGACTCATTGAGTTATGTGGAGATGGAGAAAATCATTGCAGTTTAAAGATACACAGAGACAACCCTCAGTAGTACTGGACTAAAATAATAGGTATAACTTGGATCAAAAAAAACATGGCTTCAGAGTCTGTGGAAACAGCTGGGCCTGGCAAGATAGGTTCTGTTGAGTGGGTAAATTTCTATGAAGATTTCTTGGAAGACTGGAAGAAAATCTTGACTATAGCTCTTTAGAACTGTAGTAGGATACATTAATAAGCACTTTCTGAAAGTGGCAAGAAAGGTGGTGATGGCAAATACTGTTCAGGTAGCCTTCCATTAACTAGATGCCTGTGACTATCGTTTGTGTCCACGTAACCTACGTTTAAACCAGGACAACAGGTTGTGGTTGAGCACTTGTCTAGCAATTGTGAAGGTCCCATACCTAGCACTACAAACAAAACAAAACAAATCTGGGACACTCTGTCAAGTTCTACAACAGCTGTGTCTGTTAATCTGGTGGTCCTCAAAAAAGAATTTACCTCCCCACCAAGATGTCCAGATGCTGCTACAGTTTCTCTCAACGCTAAAGGACTCTTGAGAAGCAGTCTGTTGAGTAAAAGCATGCCTAGATTTATTTCTGCTTTCTCCCAGTTGAAAAATCAAAGACTGGAAGCGAAGCCCAGCACTTTTCATGAAATATTTTCCTGGAGAAGACAGTTGATTCCTGTTTGATTGGAAAAGGCAGTTGATTTCCTGATTGATTGGAAAAGGCAACACTAACCTTGTCAATCTGACGTGCACAGTCACCTCGAGCACCCAGACGGATTAGGGTCAGGGCAGTGAAGATGCTCAGGGAAGAGAAGAATACGTTTCCATTTCCTTGACAACTATCCATCTCTCTGAATAAGTCGAAGCCAAACTCTGCATTTGCTGCAGCAAGGCAGGCCATTTTGAAACCAAGTGTCGCCTAAAGGTCAACAGAGAGTTAAATTAGCTGAGAGCACATTTGTTTGTTTGTTTATTATAATTATTAATTCAAAGCTTCATTTTTTTTCAACTTTGTGTGCAATCATCAAGTAGCTTGGGACAAAGAGAGATGATCCATTTGGTCCTACATTCTTGGGTCTACTACTCTAAAACTTTCTTGGTAGTGATACAGACGGTGTTAATTTTCCTCACCCTGACACATCAGCAAAACAGCTACTCTATTACCGTTGGGAGCACAGCCCTGATTTTCTTTGATGGTATACTCTATCTTCAGTGGTACTTGCTGACATGTTTTCTTTTTTTTTTTTAATGTGAAAATCTTTATTGAATATTTTATTTACATTTCAGATACCATCCCCTTTCCCCATTTCCCCTTCCTGGAAAACCCCTATCCCACCCCCACTTCTCCTTTTTGCTTTTATATTATTTTTTTTAAATGTTAATCAAAGGCTTTATACGTTTGGTAATGCTCAATATCAATCAGAAGTGTAACCCAATACCCAACCTAGATATATCAACTATCTTTGACTGGTGGGGACACAAAAACATCCACCTCAGTGTACCCCCACTCTTGTCACCTAGCTCCTCCTCTCCTTCTCCTCCTCTCCTTACTCCTTATCTTCCTCTCCTTACTCCTCCCACCTTAGCTCCTCCTACATATCACCGTTCCTGTTAAAATAAAACTTTTTTCTTAGAATACAATTACAGCATAACTATACCAACTTGTATCAGTAAGGTACAAGATAGACCTAATATCCAGTCCATCATTTTGTTGACTAAACAGAACCTCCCTAAAGCCAAGAAAAAAAGCCAGGTTCAGAATTAAGTCTTTTAGTTAGCTGACATGTTTTCAAGAGGAACATTCATGCATTTACTTATTCTCAAATAGCCTCATATTTCTAAACTGAGGTAGAGCAAACATATAGCTTCCTGAAAGGAAAGCTACATCATCTTGCAGTCCATTCAACATAGCCTTTGTTTCCTAAACCATTACTACTTTATCACATCATTTCCTCACAGTGACTTCATTATGGCTTTCATACTCTTCCATACAGCCAGTGTTCACCGTGATGTTTTTAGCACCATGTTAATTTTAAACACTGTTCATCTTTGGTCCCATAATTATATTTATCATTGAAAGACCACTATCTGGGTTTTTTTTTTTTTTTAGTATAAAATGTCCTAATAATCATAGATATCATGAACATTCTTAATGTCAAAATTGAAATCAAATAAAAACTACCAGGAAATTACTAAACCTATTTCATGTCTTATTCAATTCATACAGGACAAAGAACACTAGTGACTCCTATTGGCACTACAAATAAAAGATTCTAGCAAAAGAGAAACATAAAGACACAGTTGAGGCTCTGGATGGGTTTGGTAGGGATGGGCCAGCCTTGTGTGCTGAATAACACTGGCACTATCTACAGTCCTCAAGCCTTTTTTGTGACTGAATTGTATTTTGGCCTTAGGAACGAGTATTACATCTATAACTTGAAAAATTGTGAACCAAATTAATAAAAACATGAAGCATAAAAATGAAACATTCACTGATTTTTTCATTAATTTTAGAAGCATAAGCATTTTGCTACTTCCACAAGTAAGATGGATTTAGAATCTCTGCCTTTAAAAGAGTTTCAGGACTCCACGTTGGCAGTGAACACTCGTTGCAAATGAATAGAATGTCTCTTAGGAGCCACCTGGACAGCAAACACATAGGAACCCTGTACAGATCTCTCAGGAATATCGTGTGCATGGGAACATTTTAACACTCTGACATGGTGGCGGCTGGAGCCATTAAAATGAAACTAAAAAGGTTTCAGGCCAGCGGAGGCTAGCAGGTTAAATTTTACTTCAAGTTAAACCCCAATTCTCCCATTTGGTTACAAATATCTTGCTAATTTACACTTTTCAGTTTTAAAAAAAGAGAGAATAATTTCTGAGTTTTCAACATTATTCTTTACATTCCAAACAATAAATACTTTTCTTTTCTAAACTTTTAGTCGACATGGTAATGTTTCACAAAATAGTCATAATATCGAAAAGAAAGAAAAACTAATACAGGAATTTGCTCATTTAAAACAATTAGTGTAACTAGTTTCATTGGATAAGATAGATTTCATGACATCAAAATCATACTGATAAAAATTATTACATAAAAAGATGAGCCAAGACATTCCTAGACAATAATAAATCATGAGGTCCTAACTTTTAAAATGATGGATAGCACTAAATACATTCAATCACTCTTACACCGACGGGCTCACACAGGTTGAAAATAAATTCTAGAAAAATTATACTTTGCATAGTTGATTGGTGTACTGTATGTTCATGAAATGCAATCCCCCCTTCTTCTAGATAAGACCTGCATTCCATAGCATTCCACAGGCAAACAGACTTTGCTTGAGGATGACTTGGGGACTTCATGCCCCAATGTTCCCACCGCTGAGAAATGAATAATCATTTGCATCCAAAGAGTTTTCCTTTTTTCCTATAAAAACTTGCAGTAACTTAAAAAAAATTATGTAAAATGGCAACAAAAAATGAACCGTGTTAGAAAAAGCATCAATATATGCCAAACATTTGGTCCTTAGTTATGTAATTAAAACAGTTGTAAAGGAAAGTAATTTGGGCTCAAGCTACATAAGATGTCACCATAATGTCATGCTGTGACAAAACAAACAAACAAACAAACAAAACCTTTTTAATCAAAAAAGAAATTGGCTACAGAGAGGAATATTTAATGTGATCCCCAAATAACATATTCTCTTGTTTCTTCCATAGACTGTTTAGTATAAAATTGCAGAATAGTAAGAAACAATTTATAATTTTAAACTTAATACAAAGTAGAAAATTCCCATGAAAGTTCTTAAATCCCAAATTTCAGATGAAAAATCACAGCTACTGAAGACTATTCTGTTAGATGTAGACTGTTTCAATACTAACATTTTCCTTCTCATGGTGTCAATATATTTGTGTCAAAACAAGAGCAAAGCAACAACAACAAAATACAGTTCTCACCAAAGCTTTGCTATAGTAATCCAATTTAAGTATCAAGAAAATAGTTTTGAAAATTAAACACAAGAAAACCTACATAAATCACCTTCAATAAAACATGGAATTACAGTGATTCTGTTTTGTAGCCCTTGATTGATAAAATACATGGTTTGGCTTCGTGATGGAAGCATATATAATCTTAGAGTAATTTTTACTATACAAGAAAATTAACTGCTCTTAATAATTAATTACTAGCAGTAACCTTTTATAATTACTGTACTAAACCATATATAAAAACAGAATAACTATAAAACAAATTTAATTTTTATCAACAATACTCCAAACCCTTCCATTTATTTTAAAAAGTCCTAAATTGGGTGCAGTTCTAATCATATGCCTATCTCACATTGTGACCGATTCTATTTTAAAGTGTTGGTAAATTCCAACAAATAGTAAGTGACCTAAATAGAAACACACGAAATAAAAAAGCTACATTCGTACATTTTTCTCCTTTTATCTTTTTAAGAAAGGAACATAGAATTTTGACTGAGAGCCGACCTCCCACACTGTGATAAATGTCATTCTCCGTGATGTTAGTCAAAGTGAGTTGGGGGAAGCCATAAGCCAGAAAGCTGAAGACCTTTTGGAAAACGTGATGCATTTAATGTCTCATGCACAGAAAAGAACTGAAGATTCATTCCACACCCTCTCTCTCAACTTTACACCATGGACATGAGAAGCATTTACCTTACTGTCTTCATAGAGGAAGTTGCAGCTGGTTGGGTGAGTCTGGAAGAGTTCCCTGCATTACTCTGAAATATAAAGCCTCTGACTCAGACACTCCCTGTTTCCTATTGTGATGACCACAATACTTTAAAGATAACTCCACTCAAGTGAAATTATGCTCGAGTAAATTGAAGAAAATTTGTAATGAGATACAGTATCAATTCAAAGTTGTCAGAATAGATATTTTCTCATGAAATTGTGTGTATTTGATATTATTATAGCACAGTATTTCTTTAAACATGTATATAGATGACATATGAAATTTAGTGGTTGATTTGTGATATTGTTGACTTCTCTATTCCTTGCCCCTTTCAGTTTTGGTAGACAACAAGGAACACAGTGCCCCTTTCCAGGGCTCATTTTCTAAACAGTTGGGAAACATGGACTCTATCTGAGGATGAGAGAGCTGACTCTTTCTGGAGAAGCAAGCTTATATTATTGATTCTGGTTGACCTTATGCATTGTTTCTTCTATTCCAGAACTGTTTTCATTCTAATTGTATGGCTTAATGCTAATATTGAGTACTCTTGATCATTCAAGGTTCTCTGAAATGAATATTCTCTCTGACTAATTCATTGAACATATGAGGAGATACAGCTGCTGTCATCACAAGAGAAATCCGTGATGGGAAGACAGAAAACAACCTCAGAAAAAGATAATGTGGTCATCATTGACATTATAAAACAAAGACTGTGCTGTGAAACGTGTCATAAGACAACTGGGGGATAAGATGCACTTGGTTGTGACAAATGCTGAATACTGAGGTAAATAAAAGGCAAGACATACTCCTCTAAAAGGAAGTAGATGGAGTTTTAGGGGAGTATTATGAAGAGCAGAATACTCAAGACATATACTATGATTTCACAGGAAGAGATATCTAAACATAGTCGCGAAAACAAAAGGCAAAGCTAAGTCACATTAGCATGCTGGTTAGATATCTGGAGAACAAGAGACCTGGTTCAAAGCAGCTGAGTGCTGTTGCTGGCAGTGGGTGTGAGGAGAAGCAGGGGGTGAGCCTCCTATGAACTGCTATTTCACGCAACACGCTTGCACCTGGGCTCCCATTGCTTAGACTATATGCAACCTGGAAATAAAATAGATAATAGATTACTAGATCTAGGGTTATATTTCAGCTGGGCAATTCTACTAATTGTGACCTTGAACAAGCAGTTTAATTTTTTTCATGGCTCAATTTTTCATCCATTAAATAATAATTCAATCAATTTGGTGATGTAATATAAAATCGCATCTTGCCTATAGGATAAGGCCCCAATAATTTCAATAATCCTTTTTAACCTTCACCC
Organism: Rhabdomys pumilio; assembly: GCA_030674055.1. Taxonomy (NCBI): domain Eukaryota; kingdom Metazoa; phylum Chordata; class Mammalia; order Rodentia; family Muridae; genus Rhabdomys; species Rhabdomys pumilio. Next base: position 8,495,116 of record JANHMN010000009.1, on the reverse strand, counting down.
TGCCACAACTTTGCCTCTTTAAATAGTATGCTCATTACTGTGCAATAATAGTCTATTATTACATATAAAAACTGTATTATATATTATACTAATAATGTATTATATCATAACTATATTAATAATATATTAATTCAACATATATTATATATCATATATCATATATTATATATCATCATATATCACATATCATATATCATATTGTATATTGTATATTATATGATAGTATGTTATTACATTGGAAGTCTTGTAAGTTCATCAACTCTTAGTACTTTATTCACAAATAAATAATACTCCTTTGTTGGATAGTTTAACAGAAGGGAGAAGATGTGACTGAGATGAGCAGAAGATGCTGTTGGAGGAGAGAATAAGGCTCACCAGTCTAATTCAGTGGTCCTTGGACATCCTGGTCTCAGTGTTCTGGATTTCCTCAGTCTAAGGTTGGACATTGACAAAGACTCACCCACTTCTTTAGGGCATAAGTCTTTTCAAAATACTTCCGCTTATCTAGTATATTTCCAAACCATGCTCCACACTGAATAAATCCAAATCTCACCTGAAGATATTCTAGGTCCCCCAATTATGCCATCATTTGATGAATAAAATCTCTTCAACAAGACACCAGGCTCCATAGTACTGGTAGAATTGAGGTTTAAAAAGTAAATGCTCACCACTAAGATATGCATACAGTATGATGTCTTAGAAAATACTAATCCATGAATAATATGTGTACACGGATGTTTCTGTGGGCAGACCTTCCATTCAGAAGAAATAGTTGCCTTAGTACCCATGAGTGGAAGGGAGGTTTTTCTTGAATATAGAATTGGCATAGAAGTGTCAGGAACCCTGGAAGTGTTCTTGCTGGGGAAGGAGTTATGTGAATATATCAAGAGCAATATTGTATGTTTGAGTTATGACTCATACTTTTTAAAATTGCTATAAGAAATAAGAAAATACACAAAGTAGGTCCACAACTCAATGTATGTAGCTGGTTAAAATTTTAATTCGGATATAAAATTTTATTTACAGGGTTGTCTGGAATCCTGAGCTAAAGACAAAGAGGTCATAAGGAGGATGTAAGATAAAACTGAGAGGACTGACAGTGATGGCCAGCAGTAGAGACTTGCTGAGTTCCCTTCTGAAACCTCAAATCCAAGCAGGGTAACTGCTAGTCATACATGCTCACCGCACTACCAGAAGGGGGATCCTTCTGATGGAGCAACCTGGACAGCTTTTAAAACTCTGCAGATGACCTGTGGCCATCTACAACCAGAGTGAGATTCAGTAGTGAAGTCAGCTGCCACCCACGAGAGTGAATAAGAGAGGCGTAGTTGAGTATGGAAAACAACAAGGTTTTTACAACAGCATCCTTACATCTAGAACTTTGACAATAATCACACTCATTCACAAGTAAAATATCCCCACCCTGTTCTGGACACTCCAGTGCTAAGTTTCTATGCCATGCACTTAGGAAAGGACCAAGAGGGCTGAGGTGACAACCTTGTCTACCACTATTTGATAAACCAAAGTGACCAGATATAACCAGGTTTGTTTAAAAAAAAAAAAAAACCTTTGAATTAGGTCTTAAGGCCGTCCCTAGGTGCAGGCTTCCATGTCCCTGCTTACTGATGATTGTCACTTCTGGGGTGGATCCTCTGTGACTCAGAGCACAGCACTGTCTCCACAGAAGTTTACGAGCATTAGCTTTCCACAAGGTTTCAAAATAGCATATGATTAACATGATCGTTGTGTGGTTCACTCAGTCTGGATGTGAATCAGATTTAAGAAGGTCATTTTTCCATCTCTGTTCTTTATAACAAAATGATTTAAACATAATTGTGCCAATAAATTAAGACAATGGTGTTCATTAACCCATCTTATAACATTTCCCTCTATAAGAAGACTGTATTGAGACTAAAAACAGCTGTGATTCCGAGTTTAATATTCAATTTTGTTGCAATTGGCATTGATTTCTTATGGCCCAATTCTTCCTCACCCTATCTTATGCAAATTTGCCTACAGTAATACTCTAGAACAGAATTTAGCACAACATTTTTTATCACTCGTAAAACTAAAATGCTCTTCTGTACCCCTAACTAGGCCTGACTTCTTTTGGTACCATTTTCTATCTTTCTTAAGGCCCTTTTCTTCCCGACAGCCTGTAATTTTCCAGAGAAGTATCTGTTGAGTTCATTATTGCTTTTGACCTCTCCAGGTACTTCCCTCAACTAAGAAAGTTTCAGGTAGCCAGAAACTGGGTGAGTTAGTTCATTCTTGACTCTCTGCCAGCATGTTCTCCACCCTACTGACTGGCAATAGAAAATCACACCACACCATCCAGATTTGCCCTGCCATCCTACAGGCTGGAGTCCACTGAGGAGGATTTATACCCTGAAAAGTGGTCATATCTACCAAAGGTGTCCAGGTCAACTGCTCACCGCTTTGCCTGTGAAACATGCCACACAAACAAGGATGGCACCCCATTCCAGGATCTCCCTTCACAATATTTAGGTTTCTGTTATAACCATCACAGTCCAGCATACACAAGAATCCAAATTCTTGCAGCTGCATGGTTTCCAAAGAACAGCTAATGTTTGCCAGAGTGACCAGTCCTTTATTGTTAAAGGCTACCAGAATTTGACAGTACCATCATCAAAGAGGTGTTTGTCCATTTTCCTCAATTTTGTCACTTCCCAAAGGGGGAAAAGGGAGCTTGCTTACTAAAATACAACTGTCCACTGATTAGCTGCATCATGACCTAATACCTTTGTAACAGTAGAGACAAATAAAATAATGAATAGCCATAGACTTAGCGGTTGCAGTAAACTTTCTGATGGCGATTTCTGTTAAATTGGACAAAATAAAGCTTATGATTGGATTTCCTGTTTTCTATTTTAATTATAGTATAGTTGATTACAGTGATTCAAAATCCTCCAAGCCTTTATCCTTCTCTCTCCATTATAAAGTTATAAATGACTAGAAGGTTGAATAGAGGCAAGCAATCCAAATGATGAATGAACTGAAAAATCCTCCTGGAATTACCAAGTCAGCTTTCATTAAAGGTCTTCTTACTATTGTTTCTTCTCCACTGTACTCAGAAATCCCTCCCACTGGAGTGTCTGCAACAGCATATTTGCAGTCAACCAGCCTCAAAGAGACATAAGTCCAAGAAGGAAATTCAGCGATGGGAACACAACTGGAGTGTCATGTCAGTTATTCTCTCCTGCAAGACAACTACAACCCAAATTTCCATTGACCTTGCCAGTTTCTAAGTATAGATCATACTTAGGTCATACAAACGATAATAATGTAAGCTTTACAGCTGGCTATTCTCACTTACCAAAGGCTCACTTATCACATGTGATACACACACCCCTGCAAGGAAGTTTCCCTTTTAGCTGAGACCACCTTGAGAGGTCCTCCATGTTTTTTTGGCCTTGTTCTTCATCTGCACCTCAATCCTGAAAAGTACCATTATCTCTCTCAAGAATGCTATTTTAGTTATCCTCTTAGATGCCTACTGACTGGGCTCAACAACATCAACATACATCCCATAAAGAAGTTGAGAAAGAAGATGGACTCTTCCTAATTTTACTATGCTTGGTTGTCAAGCACCTAGGATGAATGTTTACTCTACTTGTATTTGATATTCACTCATTCTTTTTAAATTCTTTATATAAATATATCAAATACCCACCTTTTTAAAACTAAAAGGCTTAGAAATAAAACAACATGGTCTATCTGAACACAAAGTAATTCTTTTCTCCAAAATTAGAGAACAACTTTATAAACAACTAAGGATACATATTTACACACATTTTAAGTCTATATGTAAAAGAAATGCATGATGGGAAAGGAATGAATTTTTGACATTTTTATGGCATAGTTAAACCACAGAAAGAGCACAGGATTAAAAGAAGACAAAACATGTTGGCAAGAGACTTTGGAAAAAATCCCACATTTAAAGAATGGATTTAATGAGTATTAACTAAGGATTAACGAACTATGGTGGAAAAGTAATTGTTTCTAAGAGCTAAATTGCAGGGTTATGTGGGTTCTTTTTTTTTTTTTAATGTAGCAACCGTTGAGACCAGAGAACAAAACAAAAAAATTGTTATGTCTGAACTATGAGTATAGAGTTATGTGTTAGAGTTACGTGTCATGTGTTTTAACAAGTGTACATTTAAAATAGTGAATCACAAAGTTCAGATAAAACATAGCACAGTTGAGAGAAGAAATTAGTCTCTTTACTGTTTTCCAAAATTAATGTTTGTTTCAGAACCATGGACATGAGTCCAATTGCTTCCCACCTGCGAATTTATTGCAACTGGTTAAGATGGCAAGCTCTGTAGGCTAGCAAAAGATAAGCTAAGAAAATTTAACAGACTATACAATTTCAAAAGTTATTATAATGGAACATAGGAAATTAAAGATGTTTAATGAAAAAAAAAGAGAACATGAAAGCTAATAATGTACAGGAAAAAATACTAGGATATAAAAGCACAGTTGTAGCTATAGTTGTGCTGAGGAGGTGGGTGTATGTGCTTGCTAGCATGAATAAGGTCCTGGATTCAGTTTCAGATGTTAGAATAAGGAGGAGGAGGAGAAGGAGGGAGAGGAGGAGGAGGAGGAGGAGGAGGAGGAGGAGGAGGAGGAGGAGG
>JANHMN010000009.1:8454604-8490358 GCA_030674055.1 Rhabdomys pumilio | reverse complement strand
GGAGGAGGAGGAGGAGGAGGAGGAGGAGGAAGGTGGGAAGAAGAAGGGTGGGAAGGAGGAGGGGAAGCAGGAGAAAGAAGAAGGGGAAGAAGAAGGAAGAAGAGGAGAAGGAGAAGAATTGACATTAAGTTGAGAGTGTAAAATCTCTCTGGTAAGGAGAGAGTGATACAAAAAGCATGGTAATAAAAAAGAAATGACTTTATTGAGATAGTTTTCCAAAATAAGGGAAATACTCTGCACATAACAAAATACACTAACACACTGCCTGGAAGACTGAACTGTTTGTATTTCATTTATTTGCTTAGTACACTACTTGTTCCAAACTCCAAGGTTTGAAATTTCTTTTTATATAAACTGTGCTTGCTACATCTAATCCTTTCAGTTGATCTGAGCTATTTATTTGAATAAAATCTTGTAGGAGCAAGTTTCAGGACTTAATTACATGTTGTGTTGGGACAGATTCATCTTAAGTGATTGCATGTTATGTCTATTTTTATTTCTTAGTACATTTTTACAACTGGTTTGAGGGAAGGGCACAAATGAATCCAACTAGTCTACATAGTTTCTTTCATGTAAATATTTACTGTGCCTTCTTGTTCTACCACCTCCACCAATCCTCTTTCTTTTCTACTTGTAGAGTGAAGAGTCTTAGCTTTCACTCAGCAAAAAAGAACATGACAGAGTCTCCTCAGACATTTAAATGAATGCAATTGTGGAGACTTGTAATCTCCTCTTATCAGAAACTGAAATACTGAAGGCCATATTGATTTCCATTTATTTGTGTCATGTTCTTTCATCATCTTGTCATAGTGGCAGCGATGAACGACAAATGCAAATACCCTCAAACTGAGTCATTCTTAGTTCCTATTAACCACATTCTTTCTTTGAACTTAGTTCTGCTGACATTTATAAATAGATTGATGTTGGTGATAGTTTCATAAATAAAATCCAACTTTTTTCTTTTTTTATTTTTTAAATTTTTCATCATATATGTATATATATATATGATATATGTATATATATATATATATATGAAATTTTAAAAATGAATGTGAACAGTCACTGTCTTCAGACAAACCAGAAGAAGGCAGCAGATCCCATTACAGATAGTTGTGACCCATCATGTGCTTGCTGGGAATTGAACTTAGGACCTCTGCAAGAGCAGTCGGTGCTCTTAACCACTGAGCCATCTCTCCAGCCCCAACTCTAATTTAAGAGAAAGATGGCTTCTCATTTTAGAATTTCAACTTCTCAAGTCAACGTATAATCAATCCCATTTGGCTTACTTAATTATTTTATTGAGGTATCAAGATCGTTATCTATCATAAAGAATCAATCTTTCAAGTCCAGCCAAAAAGTTTAATATAAATATATATTTAGTTTATCTATTTGCTTCTATGTGAGTATCCATTAAGGGTCTTATTCTAGCTTTTAATGATAACCATAAACTTTAAAATCTTTCTTGCCTGAGTGCAGAATTTGAGAAGGACCACAAATATGTCTTTAATCTAAAAACTGACCCTACTGTTTGCATGTACCTAGAATGGTATAAAAGCTGACTGGGAAAAAAATAAACCCACTTCAACTTCAGCAATGGCTGAAGTCATGTTATAATGTCTTTTTTTCCCTTTAATCATCACTTCTTTCCTCCCTCACTAGAGACCCTGTTGACTGACTGAGCTGGCTTGATCAGATGTTGCTTCAATGTTGGAGCTCAAGTACAAGAGATGCAGTGAAGGACACTGTGGGAAAAGGAAGCACAGGCAAATAAAAATAAAGATTTAGGCCAGCGGTGAGTAAACCCTGTAATGAGACAGGGTAATGGTAGATTGTTTTTTGTATATATGCTTAGAGGTATGCTAAAATCTAGAGGAGCAAAGGTAACTCTCATGAATACTTTTAGTCTTTGGACCCTAATTAGAGATAGTTTAGACCCTAGACATGAGAGGGAGAATGGGTTTCAAAAAAGTAGTCCTCCCTCCTGTCCAGGGATGCTTTGACAAAGAGAAGGAAAATGAACGTAAGCTTTTCCAGAGCTCACCTAGGGATAACTGAAGATCAGGAAATGTCCTGCTTCCTCTCTGGCTCTCACTGGAGGAATGTCTAGTTCTGGTTCTGGGTTCCTTTGGTGGGATATCTAGTTCTCTTTTCTCTCTGTCTATTGTCTGTCCTTGGTGCACCAATATGTCCAAATCTGTCCGTTTATGTCTATGGTTTCATTTCATTGCTTGATTGCTGCTCTGTGTTTCATATTCAAAAGAAAAAATGGTTAAAACTTTATCTGCTGGTGATTCACCCCTTGATTTAGTTTTAACTCATTTTTGTTTAAAAAAAAAGCAATTGACAACAACAAAAACAAAAATTAATAAACTGCTGTTGGACCCCTGCACCTGTAGCTAGGAGTCTAGCACTGCTGGAGAAGCCCTGCCAGAGGCTAATTGTCTGTACAAGCTGCTCTTAAAGGGGCCAGCAGCTTCTCAGCTTCTCTGAACAAAATACTGATGGCTGTTTCTCCTACAAAAATGTCTGTGACTGTGATTATTGGATTCAGCAGGTAACAATTTCTCTTGAAATTACAGCTAGAAAAAGTAAGAAAATTTTGTCGAGTCTAAATAAGTAATGTGGAAAATGTGTGTAGCCACTTGATTTTTGTTTCTGACTGGTCTTAAATGTAACCCATAGAGGATGCATTTACTGTGTTTACAAATGGCTCATCTAATGAGAAGACAGTATATGTAATTGGATCACGTGTTTATTCTCTTGAGTCCTGCCCCCACCCCACCCTAACTTCATCGCAAACATGTGCTGTAGCTTCAGTTTTTGAAATGTTGAAAACTCAAGCTTTCAATTTGTATACTGATCACTAATATATAGCTCGTGGTTTGCAAATGCTTGAAACTGTTCCTTATTTAGATACTGCCAATTCTCAGAGTTTGCAATTATTTATTCAAATATAACTCAATTGTAGAAAACATACTGTTCCTTACTTTACAGGACATTCAAGAGCTCATACTGGATTACCCAGACCCCTTAGTGAGGGCAATGCCAGAACAGGTTTGCATACCAGGCATATTATAGCCCTTACACAGGAACAATTAGTCAAATAGTCTCATTCTTTACATCATCAAAATAGTAATAGCTTGAGACAGCAATTTGGTATTTCTAGAGAATGTGCACATCAAATTGCAAAGACTTGTCCTCAGTGTCCTCAATTTCTTCCTGTACTACATAATGGTGTCAATCCTCAAGAACTCATACCTAATCAATTATGGCAAATAGATGCTACTCATTTCTGATTTTTGAAAATGAGAATATGTGCATGTGACTATTGACAACTTCTCAGGCTTTCTTGTTGTAACTGCTTTAACAGGAGAAGCAACTAAAAATGTAATTAGTCATTGCCTATGTTGTTTTTCTATGCTGGGTGTTCCAAATCAGATTAAAACAGATAATGGAACTGCTATTGCAGTCATGCATTTGAGGCATTCTGTATGCAATTTAATATTACTCACACTACTGAGATTCTTTATAATCCTCAAGGACAGGGTATTGTGGAATGGGCACATGGAACTTTAAAGCAATATCTTCATAAAATAAAAAGGGGAAACTATAGCCCCATATACCACAAAATTATTTAAATAATGCTTTTTTTATTTAAAATTTTAAAATTTGAATGCCAAGGAACTCTCTGCTGGGTGTCTATGTCCTACAATTCAGCATACTTATGGCCAGGTGAAATGGAAGGATCCACTTACTGGCATATAGCATGGTCCCGATCAGGTATTAATATAGGGAAGAGAGCATGTCTGTGATTTTTTTCCACAGGATGCTGAAGGAGCATGGTGGCTGCCAGAGCAATTGGTGAGACATGCTGAAGCTGGGACAAAGTATGATGCTGACTGTGAGCTTACTGAGTGCCCTGACAATAGTGACTGGGACTCTGTATTGGGCATGTGTTCCTGACCCACCTTTCTTTGCCTATATCCCAGATTGGACAAGCTGCTTTGTCTCATGCTTTTAGACCTTGTGGGACAGAAAACATGGAGACTGTGGAAACTGCTTTCAAAATTTAATCAAATAGAGAAGTTATAATGACTCTTCTCTTTCCTTTAATGTAACCAGTTATTCTGAATAAATCATGTATTAGTCTGGAAAGCAGTCCAATATTGGAAAAAAAGCAAAGGACAGTCTGTATTTGGAGAACTAGTTCTGGACATTATCAGAGACAAATTAGAAAATTGATAGTTTCTTAGGCTAGAACAAAGAAGTAGGCTTCAGGCATGAAAATGACTTTGGACTAGGACAAGGAAGTAGGCTCAGATATTTTGGTCATCCTGATAAGCCCTTAGAAATAGTGGTCACAGGAGTGATCATGGAACTCTGTTCACTGCCTTGCTTGTTCTTTGACTATCTGGGTTTATTGTCTTGCTTGTTTCCTGACTATTTGCATCTATTATGTTGCTAGTTCCTCAACCTAGAACTGACCTTAATACTTGCATGTAATTAAAATTGTATAAAAGCAAAAAAGAGGAGGAGGGATGAGATAGAGTGTTTGGGGCAGGGAATGGGGAAAGGGAATAACATCTGAAAATTAAATAAATAAAATAACCAATAAAAAAAGAAACTAAAGACATCAATGAAGGATATTATAATAATAGGAATATACATGTATAGTATGAAAAATTAATAAAAATAATATATTAAATTAAATAAGAAAAAAAATTGAAAGCTGCCTGGTATGAAGTTACATTTGCAGTGAATAAAACTGGAATAGGATATGGATTTAAAACAATGACAGGATCTGGGTTTTGAAAGAGTGTTAGTACATGTATTAAGATTCCTCATCTTTTGTTAATAGCCCATGTTAAAATTACTTTTGTTCCTTTTACAGTATTTAATGTAAGTTGTATTGATTGTACATTTTCTAAATGTGTTAGTGTATTGAAATCTGCCATATCTGATATGGTGGGCTAACAACCAGCTTTTATTTTATTGCCTGTGAGTATGACAGGACCTTGGTATTCTGAAAAAAAGCTTGCAGATACTGAAAGAAGTAAGCCGAGCTTTAAGCAGAAGCAAAAGAGTAGTGGACTTGATTATTTAGTAGGGAAAATAATAAAGCAATTGTCAATAATATGCTTCCTTTCAGGTAAGATAAAGGGGAATACAAGAAAATACACACAAATCTACTCAGTTATCCCAAAGTGTACCTTAAAACCAGAAATACTGATACTAAATCAGTTTTAATGCCTAGTGAGACATATCAAATATATTCATATTACTACATTTAGCTGTATCTATATCCTTACATCTATACATGAGATTTTGGTTTATTAAAATTGTCCAATAATGTCATAAGAGAGGCTAATACTAATTCTGTGATATTTCCTGACTTAAATCAGAAATAATATTATGCTAATATTAAATTGCAATATTAAAATAATCGTTACTATAAAGCCAAAGACCAAAGTCAGATACAAGTGTGCGCATGCTAGTGTACCTATGCAGGATTTTATGAAAACATAATGCCTGTGAGTGCACCAACCTGGAGTTGTGATGGTTAATGTTGCCAACAGAATCCAGAACCACTCAGAAGACAGACTTCTAGGCACACCTGTAAGAAATGATCTCTCTCTCTCTCTCTCTCTCTCTCTCCCTTCCTCTCTTTCTCTCTCTGGTCTTTCTCTTTTTTATTTCTCTTGAGATTTTAATATAACTACACTATTTTCTTCCATTTTTCCTTCTCTTTCCTCCCTCTAAGCTTCTTGCTCACACTCAAATTTATGGCCTCTTCTTCCACTATCTGTAATTGCATGTTTATGTATTACAGATATGTTTCTACATATAATCTGCTCAGTCCATATAATGTTATTTGTATGTATATTTTTAGAGCTGGCCATCTGGCACTTAAACAACCAATTGCTGTGCTCTTCCTTGGGAGATTATCTTGATTTCACTGAGGTAGGAAGACCTTCCAAATGTGTGTGGCGCCATCCCTAGCTAGACCCTGAGTTAAGTGGAGAAAGCTGAGCAGCACGTGTTCTCAGCCCTCTTTACTTCCTGACTGCAGATGTGATGAGCAGCTGCTTCCCGTTCCTGTTGCCTTGACTTTCTCACCATGGCAGACTAAACCTTGACCTTTGAGCCAGAATTAACCCTCTCATCTTTAAGATCCTTTTGGAAGTAAGTTTTATTACAACAATAGGAAAAGCAAGTGAGACAAGCAGCTATCATTTGCTTTAGCCAAATCAATCAATGCCTCTGAACTCTGAGGACCAAAGCTCTGCAGAGTGGCTGGAGCGGAGATGGGAAATGAAGAACACGGACAGACCGTCACAGACAGAAGGCCGATGTGAAGAATTATCTATGGAGGGATCAGAGAAAGTGTTGCAGAGAGAGGCAATGATTTCAAAAGAATTTCAAATGTGGTATAAAAATGATAGAAACCACTCAGTATGGATTTAGACTTGTGAGAAACCTGGACAGGTTAATGTAGCATCCCCTGCTGAAGTGTTTAGAAAATGATACCAAAAATGTTCTCTGACTCCACAAATTATTGAATGTTTCCATTTCTAGAGAGAAAGCATTGTTCTTCCTTAAGGAACTCGGGGCCTGTCAAGGAATATAGTCATCAAATTACCATGCATGCTGTACCCAGTTTTTCAGATTGACAACATTCATTGTCTATTAGTATTCAAAATGAAATGAATTTGGAGGGAAACAATTGTTCTTCAGTTAAAAATCCATTTCTCATCTCCTGTGCAGATGAGAAAGAACATGTATCCAGAGACTTGCGAAGAGTTATTCGAGCAGGATTATGGAGGAAGTTTCCAAGAAAATTTTAAAAACAAAACAAAACAAAAAATTGGTGATTCTTTTGTTATATGCCCATTTTCTGGGGGGGTTATTTTTCTTATTGTTTTTGCAAGTAGTGATGGCATGTCATTGTCATCTGGAGAGAATTCCAAAAGAAATAACAAAATAATCAAAGCCATCTGTCCTGATAACTTTGAGTCACCTGATGAAATGCTAGCAACCATCCGTTTACCTAATTGAACCTCTACATAGAAGATTAAAGGATATTTCTCAGTTGTGTAGAACTTTTCAAAACAGTTTCAAAATATGTTTAACATATTAAACATGCATATAAAATATACCTATGAACCATTAAGTATAATCAAGTAAAAGCTCACAGACTCCTAGAATTAACATAATGAAATAGAAATTACTAGTTTAGATTGTACAGTGAAGGGAGGTTTTTCTCAAGAAATAAGAGCATCCAAATCAAATCTAAAAAATAAATGTGAGTCTCCAGTGTGTGCAGGAGGACAGAGTGCAGGTGATGGTTAGAAGGGAGAGAGGGCTTTCTAGAAGGAATATCAGAAAAAGAATCCATTGGGGTTGGATTGTCCAGTGAGGCTTAGCTATGAGTTGGACTTTATTTGATATAGTCAGAAAAGCCAGTGAAAAAATAATCTAGGTAGAATAGATTATATACTGATAAGAGGAGAAATCAAACAAGGATTGTTCCTACAGTCAGCCTGTCAGCCCATAAATGACAGAGAGAAGGACCAGGGAGCTGAAGCAAGAAGCAGAAAAGGAAACTTAAGGAGAATCTCTCTAAAAATAATTCTTTAATTTTTGAGATTATAATTACACTATTTTTCCTTCCCTTTCCTTCTTCAAAATCCTCCCATATGCCCTGCCTTGCTTTCTTTTAATTTCGTGGTCTTTTTGATCATTAGGTGTTGTTACAAGTATGTCACATGGTTCTTTTCCCTCCCCACTCTTCTCCCTGAGTACAAGTATGTACATAAATATTCTTAAATATAACCTGCTCAACCTTCAGTGTAAATAAATGGATTCAACTTCAGGGGGGTGAAGAAATAAAAATGGAAGATGATAGCATTTGGAATTTTGGATTACAACTGAACAAATATTCACAATGCTACAATGTGAATTTCTTTAGAGGATGCTGAGATGTGGGGGCCTGAGTCTGAGGTGCTTGTCAGCTGCTCACTTAAGAGCTGTATCTACGTGGTTATGAGTGCTGGGAAGGAGAATGGAACTCCCTTCAGAAACTCACAAGACAGACCATAGAATAGAGAATGGCAGGGTCTATGGTTGCACTGAGCTCAGAAGACGTTCAGATAACCAACACTACGGCAAAACAAACTGCAATGGATATGGTCCATCCTGCAAGGAGTTGAGATGAGGCTACCCAGATAATGGCTCACCAGGTAAAAGTGTTTGCCTGAGCAAACCAAAGGACCTGAGTTCAAGTCTCTGAACCTGGTAAAGGAGAAAAATCACTCTCAAAAGTTGTTTTCTCTCCTCCACCACATGAACACTGGCACTCAGGGGGAAGAGTGGGGAGGGGAAAGGACCATGTGACATGAAAGTGTACTGATGGTTAATGGTGAGAGGAAGTGGATTGGCATCCAGCGAGGGCCACTGTAGTGGGGGAGGAGGGGGCAGAAGGATTATAATAGCAAAAGCATGTACAAAAATTTCTTATAAAACAAATTACTATTGTGCTGATTTAAAAATACAAAGGGCTGGCCTGATCACTTGGCCTGTAAATGTTCTTGCCTTGTAAACAGAATGACCTGAATTGGATCTCCAGAACCCAAAGTACAAGACAAAAAGCAAAAAAAAAAAAAAAAAAAATTACTCCTGAAATTTGTCCTCTGAGCTCTCTACACAGGCAGTACATGTGTTTGCCTGTGCTCTCACACAAACATTATGGACACACAATGATAAATTGCTAAAAAAAAAAATCTTAAATCTAGAAATGTGAACATATTTAAAATGTGGATGTGCTACTCCGTAGCTTGGAAGAGACAGAAAATAAAAGATACAAATTAGACAGCTTCCCTTCAGTCCAAAAGAAAATTTGTCTTGGAACCCTCAAGCAGGGTAACAGTCCTGCAGAGTGGAATCTTCCTCAGAGACCTAGCCAAATTCTCATCCCATGTGCCCCTATTTTATTCTACCCCAGCTATTTAGAACCAAGGCTGTAAGTGACTGATAAAATGTCATCCAAGCATACCATGCTAACCAACTCTGCTCAGAGTCCATGTCCTGGGAGAAATCATTTTCTTTCCATGGGAGATTGCTTAAGTTTCATTCTAGAGCTAACCCTCAACTTAGCACAAATGCCACGAGTGTCACAGTGATGAGTTTCTGCTTTCATAACTCGGGAAAGCTACTTCACGGCAATCATATGGCGGTGCAATTCTCCACAGTGACCTATTTAGCAACACAGGTCAAACTTGTTCTTGTGTGTCTTCCATAGCTTGAAGTAGGTTCTTAACTTACGGAATTCTCAAAACAGGACATGTGAACTGTGAGGATTCAGATGCCAGAAGTTAACCATTTAACTTAGGGAATCAACAAGGGCTTAAGAATTAACATGAAGGGAAAGTCTCTGAAACCTGGGCCAAACCAGAAGACAAAGCATGCTGTCTGGTGGCAGTGACTTCTGCTTTGCTAAACACAGAAAAGTCTACACCGAAGGCTGCAACCCATTAAAGTGATGTCTGTGTACCTTCCAGACTCATCCTCTAATATTTACAGTAATTATGGATGCCTTATATTTCCATCTGACCTTGACATCAACTCTTTAAATTCTGGGCCAGTGAATCTCCTTTAGTATATTTACTCAAGTATATTATGAACTAAAATCCCATCACATAGCATCTGGTCATGACATAACTCACCAGGGTCATCCTAAAACAAAACAAATGTATTTTTATATCTTTTCACACACAAAGATTATTTCCTAGTTTTCTAAAGTATTAAAACCATTAAATATAAAATGATTTTTATGTTGAGATTTTTCAAACTAACCAATAACAAAAATGGAAGCCTCTTGATGTCTCACAGGCATCTTAAACTTTTTATATTAAAACATGCATTGCTAAATTTTGTAAATCTATCCCAGCTTTCCTCATAGCAAGAAAGGGTCCTTCAGCCCTCCTGGCTGTTTGGGTGTAAAGTCTGAGTAGCCTCATTTCAAACAAAGCTTTTGCAGAGTTGACTAAAAACATGGAAACAGATCATCATAAAATACTCAAATAGGGCCTAAGTCCAATGCTAGAGTCCTGGAATGGGGGGAGACAGAGAAAAAGAAACAGGACACACAGAGAGACAGAGACAGACAGACAGACAGACAGACAGGCAGGCAGGCAGGCAGATAGGCAGGCAGGCAGACAGACAGTCAGACATACAGAGAAAGACATACAGAGAGAGAGATGAGAGATGAGAGAGAGAGAGAGAGAGAGAGAGAGAGAGAGAGAGAGAGAATGCTAAGACACAGATGATGGTGACAGGGACAAACTACAGTCACCAGAAGCTATTAGAAGAAACTCACTCAATCAGGATTCGCATAGTCTTCAGGTATGATAGTTCTCTTAACACTTTAATTTCCATCTTATTGACACAAAAGGCTAAGAAAACACAAGCATGTATGTAGGTTGGGGCACAAACACATACACACACACACACACTCACATATACACACACACACACACATGCACACACGTGTGTGAAGTTGGATCCATAATATACATAATCTTTCACAATTTCTTAACACTTACTTATTTCTAAGAGATTTCAGTACAACCCAACTTTTAGTACATATAACATCCTATTAATCAGACTCAGAAAAACTGGAAAATCTTGTCAAGTGAATTCTGAATTATCACACAAACACTAAAATTCAAGAGATGAGAGAAAAAAAATCCACAACCTTATTTCTCAATCTCATTTCTCATTTAGGAAATTCTGTAGACAGTATGACATTGGACATGAAATTAACAACATGTGGTAAATGGCACCACTCAGTAGGAAAGCACTTATCAAAGATGGTTCTAAGCCCTAGGTTCAATCTCCATACAACCAGAGAGAATATGAACTATGGTAGAATTATCTTAATCAGTTTGGTCATCAAAAACCTTTGTCTAGTAGCCTTCCTACACTCTACTTATTGTATGGACATATTTTCAGCATTAGCATAGGAGAGATTAGGCCTTGGCCATGTTATAATACACTGAGGATAATGACTCCTTCTGGGCCTAAATCTACTAACACACACGTGACACGCATCAACAAGGCAAGATGAGAAGTGCCACAAAGAAATGCTACTTGGAACCAGGAACATGGAGATAATAGGCAGCGGAAGAATTGAGGTATGCTTTCCATTTGTTTCTTTTCTAACATGACATGGAAGGATCTTGGAGGAGTAGAGGGACAGAAAACTATAATTAGAATATATTATTGAGAAAAATCTATTTTTAATAAAAAGGAAAAAGAGAGAGGGGGGGAAAGTAGTTATGCAAAGACTTGGTCCTGAAGAGCAAGTAAGAAGTGAGTAGAAGAGAAAAAATGAATAACAAACTAAGCAATAAAATAAAATAGACAGATATATTATAAAAGAAAAAACTTTGATATACCCAGAGAGGCCTGAGTTCTCTTACTTACGCTCCTGGGTTACATCGTGGTTCTGTGTGAAGGAAACGGTTTTAGTTAGGCAAGAATCAGTAATGGGACTATTATCTAGAGCATAGGTTTTTGTTCAGACTGAAGATTGTGGTCCACTGGAAAGAAGAAAAATGTACTTAGTGATGATCACCAACATTGAAAAACAATGAAATACAATTAATATGAAAAGATAGAATGAGATGGGGTGGGCTGGGGTAAGATGAGATGGGATGGGATGGAATGGGGTGGGATAGGTGGGCTGGGGTAAGATGGGATAGATGGGATGGGATGGGGTGGGGTGGGGTGGGTGGACTGGGGTGGGATGGATGCAGTGGGATAAGATGGGGTAGATAGACTCAAAATGGAAAGACAGTAGAATATATCTTAAAACTGCTAACAGTAAGGGAAAGAATTGTTTTGTGAATGGATATGCACATATACAATTACAATGTTATTGAAAGCCATGCATGAGTTAAGTTGTTTAAAAGCCACCTAAGACCTGGTGAGGAGTCACTAAAGTCTTAACAACTTTTTAAATTTTTTTTAAATTTTTCTTAAATATTTAGAAATTGTGTTATTCAAATACATGGGCTCTGGCTGAATAGTGGGTTCTTGGTCTTCACTCCTCAGTGTGCATGTGTTCTATGAAGACACTAATGGAGATTTGAGCTTTCTGTCAAATAGGGATTGGAACTCTCATCATTTTTCTTCTTCATGGTGAGAGGGGGAGGTGCTAGAAGAGTGGAAGTCCATTGCACACGTCTCCAAGATCACCATGATCGGTAATATACCTCAGAGGACCTGGGTAGTGTCTGGAATAGGACACTGAGGAGCAGGCTCTGAGAACCCTTTCCATGTCACTGACCCTGCAGCTTCTCTCTAACATCAGCTATTATCTCTCCATGGTCTAGACACAGATCAGAGAAAGGCTAAAAAAGACATTTTGTTGTTATCTTAATTGAGTTTCTAGACCGAGCTGGATCCTGTGTATTATAGTGAAATAGAGAGCATCCTTAGGAAGGAGCCTTGTAGCATTTTGTTTCATTTTCCATTAGATGATTGACCCTACGGTTTGTAGACGTGTGAGTCAGACAATCATCTGTAGTGACTAAGGATTTGAGTTGTGACATCTAAACAAACATAGAAAATAAACAAATAAAGCATGTATTTAACCTGTCAAAACTGTATTTATAAAATACGATGTCAAGGGAGGTTTAGGACAAGAGCCAGAGTTTACCAGGCTTTCCCTAAAGCCTTGAATGACCCCGTGGAAGTCAAATACGGTCTCATATATTTGATGACCCACACAGTCAATTCTGATAGACAGTAGGACCTGCATCCAGCTTTACAACTTAAAAATCTTCCATGCTTTGATCTAGTAACTTTAGATATCTCCTGACCCTCACAAGCATTGGCACGATCAACACTACTTGATTTATGACTATGCTTTTCATTTGTCCTCACATAATTGAAAATTTCAAGCTATTTCAAGCAATTCCTTGTATGGTAAACATGGAGCAGAACTTGTATACAGTTTTTGATTTTATAAAAACAATAAAATCACATTTTTTTCCCTTTGAAGCTGATTGGAGCTCCTAGAGTACATTGGCCAAACCTAAATATAGAATCAGCTTTTGGAAAGAAGCCAGTGCCAAGCCTGTCTGCACTGGATAATTATTTAAAAGCCCAAATATCAATGCATCTATCTTCTTCACTAAGACCTCAGAGCACACTTTCATGAAGACTAGAGGCCCATGTCTCCACCCTACTGTTTATCAGAATGAAGAAGAGGCATGGGCCACTGTGTCACAGGGAAATGGTTGTCAGAAGTCTTTAATGGGTATTTCAATGGTGAGTGAGCTGGGGTCATAATTGCAGAGAAGTGCTTCACTGATTCTCTGCTGTGCTGAGTCGTGCATGTGAGCTCAACAACTACCTCCTTACATCTGGTGACAAGTCACCGTGTAGCACAGGAAAGACCGTTCCAAACCAGCCTTCTCAAATGGTTCACACAACCATGCAGTGTGATGGTCATGTGTGACCTCGTACAGTAGAAATCAAGATTTCTCATGGGAACAAGAAGCAGAATGCTACAGAACACATCCTTGGTTTCACTCTGTAACCCCTCAGGCGTGTTCTTGTTACACAACATCTGGGAACTGAAGCATCCTACTTTTAGACTTCAAAAGTTCATTCAAATGAAAACCCTTAAATGTACAAATATCCTACCAAATTCACAGGGTGTGGGTTCTAGGAAAGAGTTAGCTGTTCAAGCTCCCCTCCATAAAGCAGTTTAGGATTTGTGTATAATCTACCCACATCCTTCTCTGAAAGTTAAAATCATCTTTAGATTACTTATAATACCTACTACAATGTAAACAATGCAAAAATAATTGCTGTTTTATATTTTTTCATGGAATAATGACCAAAAAAAAAAAAGTAATGTTGTATTTGTATTCCTTATAGTCTCTCCATGAATATTTTGGATCTGCTGTTGGCTGAGTGGAACCTGGAGATACAGCTAGCCGAATTGATATATAAGGACTATTGTAATTGTTTTCAACTTTCATGAAAACAATTCATGAAATAATAATAATAGGGACGTGATAGTAATGTGATGGTTATGGCTTTATCAAGCGGAGAACTTATACTCACAGAGAGATAGAATTGTTGCAACCTGTTCAACAGATGTTAACATGGCCTTCAGGTCGCAGGCTCGCTCATTGAGCAGTCTGCCTTTCACTCATCTGATACGATGCTTTTGCTAGTGAGCTTTGTTCAGCTCACCCCTGATCTCTATTGCCCTCTAATATAATAGGTTTTCCTAACTAGTGTGAAGAAATCAGGATCAGTTTAATTTGTCTCTTTAATGCCTTCTGCAACTCCTCAGATTTCTCTCAACTTCTTACCGAAAAAGTAGATGTAAAACCAGGGAAAACAGGAAGAAAAACAACACCAGTGTTTCATTATTTCAAAAGAAACTGGAAAAAAAATAAAGTGAAAGCTTCTATGACCTGGATTAAATGTGTCTAAAAATTTAGAGCTTTTAAAGCTCCCAATACCTCAGCTTAAATCACTGTTAGTACCAAGAAACCAGTAAGACAGCATATCTTCCCCCAGCTCAGTGATGTGAGAACTGTAATTCAATCTAGAAACTGAATACAGCAAGGCGAGAACAATGGCAGAGATTCTGTAAAGTGCTTGGGGAAGGAAGGAGGTTGCAGAAGGCTTCTTAATAGAAATTATGCCAAGAGAAGAGAAAGCAGACATGCTGACAAGGCTGGAGGGAGCTGCCCACCTGATGCCCTCATCACTTCAGTGTCTTCTGTTACCACCTCTTACCCACCACCCAAGGAAAGTGATGAAGCTCCAGGGCTTGTACCTACTAAATGTCACTTAGGAATGAATGCTCTTCTAACTGATGTTTCACTTCGCATATCCAGGGGCAACACAGCCAAAACCTAGCTTTGCCCACCAAGCAGGAGTAATAATAATCCTGGCATGGGAATGTTTTCTTCCTTTGTCTGCCATCTACCGGTGTCTAAAGCACTCTGCAGACAAAGTGAATAATGTACGTTTGTTCTTTCAGAATAATTGAGTAGTTTTACTAGATAGACCCCTGAAAGAAGATTTATTGTGACTTAAATATTAGCATCTCCATTCATGGACTAACAGTGAAAACCCTGTCACAGACATGGAATCAAAATCTTTCAGATATGGCAATGAATAATCATTAGGTTTCTAGTTAGTAGTGTCTTAATCATCACGAATATACTTTTTTCATATGAAGAGCACATTTTGAGTTGGTTTTCATTGTGGGCAAAAACAAGAGCAGAGGTGTTGGAGGCTATACATTGTGGAGGACAATTGTAGTTCAGAAATATTCCAAAGCTTGGCTTTATCAGCACTGAATCTTTTGGAGAAACCAAGAACTCAGAAGCATTTTTGTTGTTGTTGTTTTTAAATAACGTCCCCAACTATATCCTCGAAAGTTGCTTAATATTTATGAAGAGCAAAACAATATTAGGTAGGGACTGTCTAATTCCTGAGATATTGTTGAGATAGTTATCATGATTGTGTTATGACCTCTAGACCTGAGATTGGCAAGTAACTTGTACGGTAGGATTTTTGACCCGTTGATTTAAGAGGTAGAAATGAATATCTTATAAATAACCTTTCATTCATTTATTTATTCACAGATATTTATTCAATGTTGCCATGATTCTTAGAGACAGAAACCCAGACATTGGTATTTGGATATCCACTACACTTCTTGTGCAGATTATCTTTTATAAACTTCAAGTGATATCAGTAATGGCAGGCTCTTTCTTGCAAAGTGAAGAACAAAAGTGATTATTATACATAAAGTGTGTTAATCAATGTAGTTATATATTGCCATCCACTGTCACTGTTAGCATGAATATCCCTCTACCACACTTCTGTAGAATTGGGGTAGGGGTACTTAAAGACACCCCCTGAAGAGTGAAGGGGACAGTTGTCATCAAGCAATGTGGGGTGTGACTGCCAGGCCGCTGACATTCAGCTGTCACTTGGGCAGTAGACAAATTCTTATAATGTACAGATTCTTGAGTGTCAGCCACTAATACTTAGAAGCCCAGAATAAGCCAGCATGCATAAGAGTGCCACTCACCTCCTCCCAGTGCAGCTCTGGGGACTTCACTGCTGGGCTCCAGTTCCTCCTGCCTCCTTCCTCCTAAGAATCTCCGCTCCTCCCTGAACACTTCTGCCAAGATACTGGGAAGATTCTCCAGACTTCCCATTGGCTCAATTCCCAAGGGTGAGGTTGGCTACAAGAACCTAGCAGCAGTGACAGAAATGAATGAAGTTCCTCCTCCCTCCCAGGCTGCACTAAGAGAAAAATCATGTCCATAGACAGGACACTACGGACAGGCTCTATATGGGCTTCCCTGTCCTGCCCCACAGGAAGTTTATCTCAGGGTATGATGTCACATAATTTCTCCTTCCACTGATCTTGGGAAGTAAACTCAACAAACCAGAGAAGCAAAGATTTCTAAAGGCTGTCCTTACACACACCCATCTAAGCCATGTTTACTTGAGTATAGGGAAGACTACAAATTAAACCAGCAATGACAACAAGAAGAAAAGAATTCAGGAGATAAATTGAGACTAAGACCAGATGCCTGGGTTTTATTTATCTCTAATCTCATTGGCTCAAATTCATAGTGTTCCTGAAAACTTGTGGCTCAAGTCCCAGATTATCAGGATAAGCTTGCAACATCTGGACAACCTTTGACACTAATAAGTAACACATGTGAAGTCAGAAGAAACATCATATCTCACACCCATACCAGAGACCATATATTCTTAGCTAAACATCATATTTTCTGGAAAGAGTGTTTTTGGTCACAGAACATAAGCTATGGTGTGGAGTCTAAACCTTTGTAACCATATCTGGGTTCAAATTCAAGCTCCTCAATTTGAAACCATATGACTTTAAACAGATTATTTTATGGTTTTACATCTTGCTTTGCTGGTTGGAAAAAATGTGAAGAATTTCAGTAACTTTATGGCTAAGGCAATTATAATCAATATGTAAAGTAATTCATATAGACTAAGCTCTTAATGAATGTAGCTATTAGTGTAATAATAGGTTTGAGACAGTCTTGGAAATTCCACAATATGTATAGGCTCCAACTATACATCCCTTTATATATAAAATACCACTCTGTGGCTACCTCAAGTCTCGTAACTTCCATTACATTCTGTATTATTATAAGAACATACTGATATACTTATTTGTTAAAATATTTGATTTTGTTTTGGAGAGAGAGAAAGAGAGAGTAAAAGAGAGAGAGAGAGAGAGAGAGAGAGAGAGAGAGAGAGAGACTTGTCTGTAGGTGCTTGTTTGTACTAGTGCCTGTAGGAAGTGAACTCAGGTTGTCTGCATGAGCAGCAAGTGCCGCTGATTGCTGACCCATCTCCTCAGCTCCCGCTTTCTTTACCCCTTTATTAGATGTTTTAATCACATAACTTGCTCAGTTTTCTAACCTATTACACATAATTTTATGTTATCATTCTAAAGCACTTCCATCTCACGCTACTTACAGATCTTTGTTGTTTGAACATATCATACACATGCAGTAAGTTTCAGTTAGAGAAGAGGATTGAGTTCCATTGTTCTGTGTGCAGGGTCAACTACACAGTCTCTGGCTACACCTAATTACAAAGGGTCATCGATTTCAAAATAGAAGATTGTGAATGTTCTTATCTCAAAGAAATGACAAGTAAAGCTGTACACATGGAACTGCTGTATTTGATCATTACACAAGGTTTCCGTGCACCAACACGTTACCTCGTGCTCCATAAACAGCTGCGACTTTTAAAAGGCTTATATAAGATTCAAATTCCTCAAGATAAAACATGGTTTTAAAGACGGAGTCCTACTGTACTCAAGATAGTGATCTAGAAGGAGACTTAAGTGAGACAGCCAGCTTCTCTACCAGCTAGCCAAGAATTCTTTAACAAATTTTGGGAACAATGAAAAAGAAATCAAAAGAAAAAAATGAAGCTCTTTAGTTAGTGCCAAAAGAACATTTCATTCTAATGCAAATCTGTACTTTTAAGTTGAAACTGCACATAAACTATTTTATCATGCAGATTCAAGGAGAGATTGACAAATACTGTACATCAGCCACACCCTCCTCTTCCTCCTGAGACTGCAGCTGCCATCTACTGATTTGACTGAGAGCTTCCACCCATTGCTCAATGGGATCTGTGCAACACTTTGCCAGAGATTTTAAGCTGACACCATTTTACATATGGTCACCTCTTTAACACAATCTTTTAACAATTACATCCTTTTCCCTTTTTTCTCTCTCTCTCTCAAAACATTCTCGTATACTACTCCTTGCTTTCTATCAAATTCATGATGACACTTTTTTAATTCATTGCTGTTACATATGTATGTATACATGTTTGCATATACATGTATGTGTACATTTCTAATGTTTCTTGTCTTAATTGTTAGATAGTCTCTACTTCTTCAAATAAAGTCAGAATTTCTAAATAAAGAAAGTACACCAACATGCAATGTGGCCTCTGACCACCAAGTGCAAGGAAATAACACTGGAATGTCAACTGACTTCTGCTGTGACCTAAGGCAGTTATTCTAATGTACTTAAAGATGGGGCATTTAATCCTAGCGATCTGAAAGACCATACTATGTAAGATAATGTGTGATCAACGCATGCCTCTATCCCCCTTCCATGTTCAATATTTCCATCACTGTCCTCTCTTGTCCTAATGACAACCTGATGAATTTTGGCTTCTGCAAGCTACTTACAGCCTTGAGTTCTTATACTGCTCTTTGATGGTAGTATCTGAACCCAATAATAGAAAATATATTGATTGATTGGTTGATTGATTGATTGATTGATTCATTCATTCATTCATTTATGTATGTCTTCATGTACACAGGCATGCCAGAAGAGGGCATCAGATCCCTTTTTTAGATGGTAACAAGTCAGCATATGGTTGTTAACCACTGAGCCATCTCACCAGTCCCCGAAAATATAAATTTTAAAAGAAGTATTTTTTTACTTGGAATATTACAAAAATTTACTAAGTGCTGAGAATTGATGGCTATTGATTATACAGTTATCAAGTTTATTCTTTCACTGGGTCAACAGGGACACATTGTAGACCTGCCTTCCTCCTTCACCTACCTTGTCAGCCTGGATTCACAGACAGGAATGTAGCATAACTGTCCTCTGAGAGGCTCCACCCAACAGACAGTGGAAACAGATGCAGAGACTCATAGCCAAACACAGGGGAAGGATTGAGGAACCCAAAGAGGCTAGAGACTCCACAAGAACACCAACAGAGTTAACTATCTTGTCCCTTTGTGGATTCCTCAGAAACTGAACCACCAACCAAAGAACATACAAGGGCTGGACCTAGTCCCCCGTGCCCCACACATATGTAGCAGATATGCAGTTTGGTCTTCATGCAGGTCCCCCAACAAATGGAAGGAGGTCTTACCCTGACTCTGTTGCCTACCTGTGGATCCGATTCCCCTAACTGGGATGCCTTGTCTGGCCTCAGTGAGAAGGAATATACCTAGACCTGCAGTGACTTGAGGTACCAGAGTAGATTGGTACCCAGATGGGGACCTGTCCTTCTCAGAGGTGAAGGGGGAGAGTGAGGGGAAAAGTCTATGTGATGGGGTTTGGTGTGAGGGTGAAAGGAGACAACTGGGAGGAAAGGAGGGTATTACTATTGGGATGTAAAGTGAATAAATAAATAAATAAATAAATAAATAAATAAATAGGAAAAGAAGTAAGAAAATAAGATGGTAGAGCACTTCTCTAACATGTATGAGGGCCTAGGTTTAATTTCTAGAATAATAATAATAATAATAATAATAATAATAATAATAATAATGATGATGTTGTCCAACTATAAAGCACTATATGCATGAACCCATGACACACTACTTCAGGGGGACAGTGAAACCTGTTAAAAGTACATTTAGGTTTTGGATTCTAAAGGCTTATGGTGATTTTATGATGATCACACCAAAAGTTTTCTTCCTATGTGGTTCTCCAGAATTCTGTCTCCCACCTGTAGAGGTGAAACATAACTCGCTTTAGGACCTAAAGTTTAGATGACTATGACCAAACTTCAGATTTACTGGAAAGCAAGAAGATGTGAAAGGATTGGTGTTGTGTGACTTCTAAGACAAGACCACTAACAGCATTGGTTTTTTGTTTGTTTCTCTGTCTGTTTTTTGTTTTGTTTTGTTTTGTTTTGTTTGGTTTGGTTTTGTTTTGTTTTGTTTTCTATTTTTGTCAGGTGAGCTCGGTGAGTCTAGGTAAAATCCCAGGGACTGACTACCATGATGTGAGGAATCTCAAAAGAGCTAATGATGGGATCCCAGATGGAAAAGGCCCGTCTCCAGAACAACCTAATTGCTTCATCCTCACTCTCTAGAACTGACTGCCTGCACTTGCCTGTAGTACCCCAAACCAGAATTCAAGCTCTTCACAAACAAAGCATTAAAAGCTCTAAGGGCATGTCATTTAGGCAGATGAATTAGAGGATACTCTGACATGAAGCCTTAATAACTGGGACCAGAACTGAGGGCTAAGATTATGATACCTCCTTCTTGTGTGTCCTGGGGAAAATGGCTTAATCTTTCTGAGTTTCCATTTTTAAACTTGAAATTGTTGTTATTCATATCATCTATTTTCTTGGGTTGCCTTGAGAAAAACTTAGTATTAAGTACTGAATAAAATCCAGATACAGCGACTAAGACCTCAATAAATGTTATTAATTATTATGTAACTGAATATATCCCTCAGAGTATTTTAATGTGTGTTTGTTGACACTCTGTCATTCATTGGGTAAGGACTAGATTCAAGAGAAGCCTTAGAATTCAGAGAGATGAAATTCAATTCAGGGCTTGCCACTAGAAGAAACTAAACTGGTATCTTCCTGGCAACTGGGTGCTTGTTTGGATGTCTAAGTCTTAGTAAGATAAAATGTCATGAAAGTTCATATGTCCTTTGTGCCATTTTTTGTGAACAAAACAGTCTTATTAAAATGATAGAATGTGATGCCACCAACAGGTATAAGAGCTAGCGTACGAAAAAGTGAATCCCAGAGAGTTTGAAAGTGTGAGGGGAGGAGACAGGAATGGGATTCTGAAGGATCATCAAGTATCTGTGAGATTCTGTCTAAAAAAATCTTTTAGTTTTGTGTGGCTTGGAAAATATATGTCATAGATAGTCACAGGAAAAACGTATCAAAACAGTATTTACAGATTAATCAGTGGCTTGAATCTGGAACCTAGAATTCTTGTCAAATCCTGTTTTAATAAATGTCAACTCAGCATACTTATTACTCCTTAAGAAAGAAACTTGTGTTTAAACATTTATAGTCAAAGATACTTGAGGAATAGAATGAGAGATTCATTGTGTGGTCAGTCATAGATGTTGTGAGTGACCGAGTCATAAAATTCTAGTCAAGTCTACCACTAAACTAAGCTCTAAATGCCATATGTCATATGACAACCAAATTTGTAGACATATCACCTATGGATAAACAAAATAAATCACAAAAGACATTATCCCTGCTTGTAAATTATTTTTTTGATTGTCAAGGACAGCCCTTGCTTCCGGAGCTAGTTAATCAGAACTCTCCATTAATAAGACCCCTCCTGTACCAGATTCCCTCAGCATCTATTATGCTCTAAACTCTAACTGCATTCTTTGCTGACATAGAATCTTACAAGGAAACAGACTGGGTCTTTGTGGTTTTTACTGTTTTCACAATTCAGCATGGCAAAATGTTCAGGAAATGTTTGTTGAAGAAATGAATGAGGGTGTGAACAAATGATAAAATTGCAAGAACCTTTTAAAGTCATTCTCGCTGGGCGGTAGTGGCGCACGCCTTTAATCCCAGCACTTGGGAGGCAGAGGCAGGCGTATTTCTGAGTTCAAGGCCAGCCTGGTCTACAGAGTGAGTTCCAGGACAGCCAGGACTACACAGAGAAACCTTGTCTCAAAAAACCAAAAAAAAAGTCATTCTCCATAGGCTTGTGGGCCTGCTCTCAGAAGTCTCTGGGTCCTTTGAGTTTTGATGAGATTGGACTGAATGTCCCATTAATCTCTGCTTTCTTTAGTCAGAAAAGAAACAAGTGTCACCTACAGAAAAAGTGGGACAGTACAAGGTAAGAAGTGAGGCCGTGCTCTTAGTAACAGCCAAAGAGGAATGGGGGCCATGGGAGAAGACCTAGACCTCAAGTTGCTGAAGTCGGGGAAAGTGGAGTTTGTATGAGCTTGTACTTAGGCTGCTCCCTTCAGCTCTTAATGGTCAGTAGATAAGATGACCTCAGAGCAAGACATACTACACAGCAGCAGCAAGGTAATTGTATAATTATTGTAAAAATCAGGACACTTTTTAGAGTGAAACAGGATGCCATTAATCATGAAATCATGACAGCAGGAGTCGTTTATGGCCTAAACAATCAAACCAGGCATGGTGTCACTATTGACCCAAAAATTTCAAAGGAAACCATGGGGAAAGAACTAGATCCCTCAAATGTGGGAGTTTTGAGGCAGGATGTCCCAAGGAGCAGCCTCAAATGTTGGGGTTCTTCCCTTCTGTTCCCTCCTGCTTCTCAAAATGTTTAAGAAAAAAAAAAAGTGAGATTTAGAAGCTACTGGGGAGAGCCTAGATTCCTCAGTAAGTATGTAGACAAGCCTTTTACTGAACAACTGCCCAAATGATGGTTTGGTGTTCTCTCCCTTTAAGCTTACAGCAGGTTTTCCTGAGGGAGACTCCTGACCACAGACACCCTACAGGACTGGCCTTATAGGCACTATGCCCTTGCCTGTGCCTCAACAATGCACCATTACTCAGAATCTGGGTTGATCCTATTTCTGTCCCATGGGGAAATGCTTTCCTGGCTAATAAAGCTATGGGTGTGAATGCTTTAGGAAAACAGCAATCTTTTTGAGTCATTATGACATTATAGTTACCAAACAGACTAACATAAACCTGAGGACCAGGGGGGGTTATGCCAAGAGGAGGGTAAGGATGTTGACACATTCAATACTTCCCAGTTCCAAAAGGAATAAAAACAGTAGAGTCAAATTACATTCAAGAACAGCTAAAAGAGAAAGCAGAGACCTATTTGAAATCCAGATCAAAACACCTATCTCCTCAGTTCTTTATTTTATTTGTCTTTTTTTTTCTGGTGCAATTTTAGGCTTGCAGGAGAAAGTGAGCAAACAGCAGAGCTCCAGGAGAGTGGCCCCGCTCTCTTCTACAGAGAGCCGGCTTCATTTGTGATTCTGTTTTGATCTCTCCAGACTGCTCTGCTGATCCAGTTGTCCATCAGTTTGACTGTGGCACACTATCCTGACTGTTACAGCTTTATACCAAGACTTGAAATAAGCTTGTCCTCAAATTTGTTTCTCCAAACTGTGGTTATTTGAAATCTTCACCTGCTGGGAAGAGAGGAGGGATATTCTGTAAACAGACTTCTTGTCTGGTTTAAAGTTTCTCAAGCTGTAGGGCAGTCACTATTCATGTAAGAGTTAAGCTCCAGGTCTACAGTGGACCAATTGCATTTCTTTTTTCTTTTATTGAAAATAGATTCTGTCTTTACACAATATATTTGGATTATGGGGTCTCCTCCCTCTACTCCTCCCAGTTCCTCTTCTTTCCTCCATTCCAGACCCATTCCTTTTCTGTCTCTCATTAGAAAACAACAGGTTTCTAAGAGAAAATAATAAAAAACAGTAAGAAAAAAATAATCACCACATTGAAGTTGGGTAAGATGAACCAATGGGAGGAAACGAGTCCAACAGAAAGCACAAGCACCAGAGTCCCACTTGTTGACACACTCAGGAATCTAATAAGAAGAATTCTAAACTGGAAGCCAGAATGCATATGCAGAGGACTTGGTACAACTCTTTGCAGACCCTGTACATGTTGATTCAGTCTCTGTGATTTCATGTAACCTCTGTTCACATTGATTTTCTTGGTGTTTGCCATCCTATCTGTCCCTTACAGTCTCTGCATGTTTTTTTTTCCTTGGGGTTCCCTGAGCTCTAAGGAGAAATTTGATGGAGATCCTGTCTAGGGCTGAGTGCTCCAAGGTTAAGTTATTGTGTTTCTAATAAGCTCCCAATCAAAATTAAAAATTCAAAGTGTTGGATCTACTCTACTTTTGGAAATGTCATTTTCAACTAATATCTGTCTCCAAATACACCTAAATCCTGAACAGACTGTTTAGGACTTGAAGCAATCACAGATTTGCTTACAATTTAAGGGTCACCAGGAAGTCGTGAGAGCCACCAGACATTCCATGCTTCTCCTGGGAAAGGATTACCCACTAAAATGTTTAACTGGTATTATAGGAGATAAAAATAAGGGTGCTTTCATGATTAAATCCATGAGCCATATAATTTATTATTAAAAATAATTACTTACATTCAGTATTCTTAGTATTTGTAACTGTAATAGTTGTTTTGTTTTGTTTTGTTTTGTTTTGAATGTTTCCAAAATAGTATTAATAAAAATTTTGGAAGTTGATACACAAATCTCATTTTATTGCCATTAGTTAAAACTCCATATACTGTATAAAAATACAGCTTTATTTATTTAAAATTTATTTATTAAAAATTTATTTTATTTAAAATTCATGCTAAATTTTAAGGAGTTTTTAATTCAATCAGTATATAATCACATCATTCATCCTTCTGTCTCTTCCCTCTAGCCCTTCCCATGTAGCCAGTCCACCCCACTCCCTGTCAAATTTATGGCCTCTTAGTCTTTATATATATTCTGAGTCTTCTTAATGTTGTTTGTTTGTACATTTCTTAGGACTGACAACTTGGGGTCCAATAACCATTTAGGGGGCTCCAATTCTCTGCCTCTTACTAGACTTTAGTCACCTGTAGATCTTCATTTAGGGATGGGGCCTAATTTCCTCCATTCATGTTGGCTTGTTGACTGCTCTTATCATTGTTCAAGAACTAGTGTTATCATCGATAAGGTTCTATTTTAGCAGCCTTGTTATTATTGGGAACTCATGATCACAGCTTTCCTATTATATCTAGAAAACACGATCTTTGTAACAAACTTCCTGCTTATCTGGCTCTTGTGATCTTTCCTCCCCTTCTTCCACAAACCCTGCTTGTAATAGTTGTATTGTAAATGTATCAACTGGGGCAGGACACCTCAGTCATCCATTCATAGCATTAGGACCAGTTGTATCTGTCTATCAGACTCTGTCTGCAGCTAAGGAAATGCCTTCAATGAGAGGTGACACATATCTGTAGGTATAGGGGTAAGCATTTAGCAATTAGCACTTCTACTGGTAGGAAATTTACATTAGCAAAATCTCCCTTGAGTTCTATGACCTTACTAGCACAAATGATTAGTTAGGATTACACTGCCAGACAGGATTTCCCCTCTGGGAAACAGACCTTGAGTCTAATTAGACAACTGTTAGTTACCACCAAGATATGAATGCTACTATGAACCCTTTAAGGTTCTGAGGAGGACTATTAAATGCTTTCTGCAAGGCAGCACTTTCTGGTGATGTGGGAGTTCATCTCAAGTAGTAGGCTTTTGAGTCAAATTCAACTCAATTCTTCAAGTCCTGTGTCTGAAATACATGGTTCAGCAATAAGAACTTATCTTCACATTCTGGGAGATAACATCATTAGCTTATACTGTTTGGGGAGTCTCTTAGACTCAACTGGCCAACAAGTAGAAAGGAGGTCTCTCATGCCTAGTACTGGGGGATTTCTTAGCTAATCTAGGCTCTTGGTTCTATCACCCCAAATGGTTTAAAGTATATACATATGTATACACATACACTTGTGTGGTTTTGATGTAACTTTAGCTAAATATAAAATACTGTGATTCCATATAGATTTTTCAAACATCTTTAGTGTTATGTGTCTGTCCCCCTCTTCCCCTCCCATTATGTGTTGACATCCCTCCCCCCTCACCAGTAACCCCCCTTTCTTCTATCACCAGAGTCCTGTTCTCTTCTCTAACACTTCTTCTCTGCCTTACAGTCTCTGTTACTTGCCTAATTTCTGCAATTACTCCAGAGTAGATACTAACATCCAAATATTGGAGCCAAAAACCAGAGATGAGAGAGATGTGGCAGTTATCTAACATGTCTCCTCATTCAATAAATTTTCTAGTTCCATCCACTAACTGGCAAATCTCACACACTTCCTTTTTCCTTACAGCTGAATAGAATCTCACTAGCTATGTGAGCCATGTTTTCATTGCCCATTTCCAGATGAAGGAAATTTCATGTACTTCCATTCCCTAGATTGGCTATGACCATAACTAAGCAAGTGTCTAGAGAGCAAGACATCAAGTTCTGGGTCATATAATAAATTCATAGTTAGATTTTTGGGAACTTTCCACACTGATTTCCTGAGTGGCTCACCCAGCTGACAGTCTCCCCAACAGTAAATGAGGGTTGCCTTCACCCACATTCACACCAGGATCTCTTGTCACTTATGTTGTCGATCTTAGCCATTCTAACTCCAGTGAGGTGAAAACTCAGAGTTCTCTTAACTTTCGATTCCCTGGCTGATGAGAATGATAAGCACTTTTGAGAAATTTCTTAGTCTTTTTATTTCTTCTACTTGGAATTCTCTTTTAAGATACATGGCTCATTTTTAATTGGGTCTTTTTGTTTTCTTAACTCTTTGAAGTTTTAGTTTTTTATACAATCTTGATATTAATCCTCTATCAATGTATAGGTGGCAAAGAGTCTCTCCTACCTGTCGGCTACCAAGCTTGGATGCTTAGAATTGAAGTAATAACCTCTGAAAGAACAGCAAGTGGTCTTAACTGCAGAGGCTACAATCCCAACGATTTTTTAAATTTTGTGAGTCTACTTGCCAGGGTCCCAGGACCCAGCGACTTAGACAAACATCAGCTGGGCTGCTGCTGCTGTGAAGGTGTTCTTAACAAAAGGTTAACATGTGAAATAGCACACGTTGAGTAAAGCTGATCATCTCCATCAAATGGGTAGAAATCATGTAATCAGTTGAAGGCCTTAAGGGAAAATAGGCTGAGATCCCCTCACAGAGGAAATCCTTTCCCCATTCTACAGCTAAAAGATAGCATGAGTCATGCTCTCTTGTTCTTGCTCAACACATTATCTATATCCATCATATATCAACCACCAGCCAAGCTGCCTCAGTGTCATGCAGGGAGGCCCAGGGATATAGTGTTCATGAGTTAGCACCCACCCTGGCATGGGATTTTTATTGATACAGCTGCTTTTGAGTAACTCATCTCATGAAGGTAGCCTTCCACTCATATTTCTCTAAGAAACCCTAATAAATCACCTACTGATTAACTAAGCTAGACATTGGTGGAATTGTCCCCTTGCTCTGTCATCTGTGTCTGATCTGGGGTGGATAGATGTTTGTTCCAGTCTCCTCAGGAAAAGCCACACTACATATACCAGTCATTACATCTCACAGCTTTATCTATCAGAACCATGGAACAGTGACATCTGTCATCTGGTTATTGTTCTGTGTCATCTTTAGTGAAAATATAGAAGCTCTCTCTAAGTAGAAACATTAAACTAATGTCTATCTTTTGTTTCTCTGAGAATTATATTCACCGAATTGCTGATATTTAAAGGAGGAAAGAATGTATTATATATTTTGACCAATAAATGATTTGGTCAAAAAACTACAGTTAGTGAGACTACATGGCTATGAGGGCTCAGATCAAACAGGAAATCTGCATCATACCCTTCCAAGGATCAGGAAGCACTGCAGAAAACAGGGCAGAAAGAAGGTAAGAGTCAGAGCACCAGGAGGGACACTATGAAATGTATCTCCTGGACATGGCATGCTCATTGCCCTCAAAAGGCCCTGGGAGCTATGGTTACTTGCCCAAAATAAGCACGAAGTTGAGCCCATCAGTGTTTCATCACAAATGGAGAAGGGGCTCCAAATATACCCTTCTTGAGGAACTTATTGATAATCAATAATGACCAGGAGAAGGGTGCCATTTTCTTTAGTAGTGTGGTCTCTAATAAGTTACCCAGGCTTCAGTAAACAACCTCTCAGCCATACTTACTCATGCCAGCAACCCTGATTTAAATCTGGTAGATCACAAACTAGAATCAGTGTAAGAGGAGAAATTATGGGAAAAAAGAAGGGTTTCATGGAAGAGGGAAGGGAACAAGAGAGAGTAGTAAGGGGGTATAAAAAGTGACCAAAATCCATTATGAACATGTAAATTGTCAAAGCTGTTTAAAAAAAAAAAAAGAAAGAAAGAAAAGGGGAGAGGGAAATGTTTCCTAAATAAGAAAGCTCCTTCCTTCAGTTAATTAACTGATATAGTTTATTTTTATCTTCAAAGAGTTAAAAGCATTGTGTCCATTTATTATGATCCATGTAGAATTTTGAGCTGAAATTCATAGGCATGCAGGAAATTAATACTTAAAAGTTGAGCTAAAGTAGACCCCTTGATCTGATTTGTAACAATCACTCATTCACAATCTCACTCATAGATTAACCAAACACATCAGCTCTTTATAAACTTCTCTCCTAACTCAGTCATGTCACTCTGTCCTCAGATAAGGTCTCAAAGATATGAAATCCAGAAGAGCACTGGTATAAATGGATCTTTTAACACGGCTGCTAGAGTTTTAGGCTCACTAGCTCACAGGATCAGTCTGAGGTGATGGTGGACCTGCTTTGCAGATGAACAAAGGCTGACATGGAAATGGTCCGCTCCTTTGCTCCTGTACTTCTTAGCTATTTCTGAGGTCTCCACCATGCTCTCTGTCTATGGAGAAGCAAACTTTCCAGCAAATAAAATATTGTCAGACTCATCCAAGATAAAGAACAGGAAAGGACAATTGGCTTTAAACTGAACTGGGACAGGGAGTCGCTTCACAGAGATGTTCTCCCCAGTGGATGCAGCTGCCTCTGTGCCTTCTTCATTGACATCCACATATGACTTGTGAACAACCTTGGATAAATACAGGCCCTTGTCCGGTGACATTCCAGAGAGATCAGCTTTGCCCACATTGAAGATGTCCCTCATGCCTAGGGATTTCAATAGGGTGTCTAGGTCATATTTTACTGAAAGACTGAATTTAGGGATATGAACATCCACTTCTCTTTCCACCATGTTAGAAGAGTTGGTCCACTCTCGAAGCATCTTCACATTCAGGTGTTTTTCTATCTAAGAGTCAAAACACAGATGAGCACATGTGAGCCAAACACATCACCTCTGTGTAGAACAGATGTTTTTCTAATTCCCATTGTGAATGGCTCAGCTTCATTGCTGGCTTTTCAACCGTTAATACTCATGTGCTATCTATGTATGTATCTAGCTATGTGTTCTTTTTCTGATGCCTTCCTCTCCCCTATATTCCCTCACTGACTTTCTCAGTGTATAGTCTGGAATTCCCTCACTATTTACCCTTTTCCTAAACTTCACTGCTTATTGCTCCTGGCATTATTTTAAACCTGCTTTCTGGATCAATCCAACTGTCTGAAACTTTGAGGCACCTCTTTATGAACTTGGTTTTCATTTGGCTTCTAAAATGCCGTGTCTTTCTGTCCCACTCTTAATGACTTCAGTCTCCCTGATGTCCTTTACTCTTGGTTATGTTATTTCTGAAGTTGAACATGGTGTTTGCCTACAAAGTATTCTGACTGGCATTCCAACTCCCACATACATACTTAGGTTTCTGAAATGGTTCTAGAAACTGACTTCTCATCATGCCATCAAGCTTCTACATTTTAGTCTGTTATTTAAATACTACCTTTGAGTGTCTGGTACTTTCTAGTCAACCCCTTAGAGCACCGAATGACATACTGTGTCCTTTTCCTTGTCATCTTGTCCCACAGTCTAAACCATTTCACTACTTTTCCACTCTCACAATATAAAATTATAAGATAAGGATAGATTTTCTGCCAATGAATCCTTTTTATCATCTTTCACTAGTTTTAGTCCAAGTTTCCTTATAATAAAACCAAGCATATCTCATCTGAATCATACTTAGCACACACCTACATGTGCTCCCTGCTCTCCCCAGATCAGGACGGTCTCCTCACTTTACCTGTCTCTCTTCTATGTATCGGGCGAAGCTCACATGGAGATAATTCTCTAGAAACACCACCCCAGCCTCCTCATTCTAATTTATACATTTATTTTATTTTGCACATGATTTTATGTGAAGATTAAACTGCTTCCAAATTGCTAAGTGACTTTAACATCTTCTACCCCAGCTGACCAGAAGGCCTAAAAGCCTTACTCCCCTCTGCATTGACCACACTGTAAGCATGCTGCTCCCACAGTAACAGCTAAGCTTCTCTTATTACTGCTTCCTCTGAACTGGTACCTCAGTCCCTAAGCCAAAAGCAAACAACCCAACCCAGCTCTTTCACCCATCTCTCCCCTCCCAGACACCAGTCCCAATTGTTTATGACTAAAGCTAGTAAGCCCTGCCCTAGACATTGGCTGACTTGCTAACCCTGTCTGTGGCCATTCTACTGTGTAAACCAGTCTCTGCAGGCTCCCAGAGGCATAGCTGTTCACCTAAGAAATTTTGTTTTATTGTGTATATTCAGATGCCGGCTAAGTGGTGGCTAGGTTGGGGTTAGATGCTGCCTACCTTTCCTTCAAGGTCTCTCAATGCTAAGAACCTTCAGCTACAACCAGGTAGAAGAGACTGAGCCCAAATTCCTGCTACCACTGACTCATGACTAGTTCCTAGCTCCTTTCCTTCCTGGTTATGGTGTTATTTCCTTACAAATTCAGGATGTTAAAAATGGTTAGCCTGTGAGTGCCTGTCGTTACAGCAGAAAACTGTCCCTTAGAGTAACAAGGCTTCATTAGATTTCTAGGGCCCAGGATCAGCAGTACAATTCATTAATACAGAACAATGGCCACTAAGTGTCTCATGAGCAGTACGTGCATCATTTATATTGTGTAACATGGTAAATCTACATGGCCTTTGCAATGAATGAAGAGCTTGGCTTGCCTGAGTACTAAAGGGCAGGGATCGTACTTAGTGCTCAGCTCCTGGGGAAAGACCACTAAGATTAGTCATGAGTCAGCAGTTGGCTCTACAGACAACACAGGCCACAAAAAGTGAAAACACACACACACGCACACATGCACTCATACTTATGCATGCACACATGTATGCATGCATGCACACACCATACACACGTTAGCTGCAAGCTGACATTGTCAGCCTTTTACCTGGCT
Source organism: Rhabdomys pumilio (assembly GCA_030674055.1). NCBI lineage: Eukaryota > Metazoa > Chordata > Mammalia > Rodentia > Muridae > Rhabdomys > Rhabdomys pumilio. The sequence continues at coordinate 8,459,095 of JANHMN010000009.1, read as the reverse complement.
CACAGTGGCTGTGCCTACAGGAAGCAGAATGGTCATCCTTAGCTTGTTGTTGGCATAAGGAAGCTCAAGGACTTGCATCTGTGGCTCCTTTATGAAGGCCAGCTTAAATCTTCCAGTCTGATACATCATGTCCACAACTGCACTTTTACCCTATTTAAAAAAAAAAAAAACTATAATTAAATTGTATAGTAACATGTGAGTGGATATGTAGGTATACTTTATTTTTCTAACATGATTATTTGTGTTATCACTGTAATATATAATGTTAATAATATAAAATACTTTTTTATTGCTTTCCTTTGCTCAGGTTATCAATTTTGTAATCCTAAAATAAGTCAAAGTTGGAGACTGTAGAACAACAATGGTATGGAGACCATTTGAGTCTCTCAGTTATAACACTAGTCTCTAGTTAAAACGATTCATGTGGGAAGTCAAATGACAGGCTCGACCATTATCTCTCCTAAGGCCTGTATATACTCTCTAGGACAAAAGCCTAGCTTTATAAGTTGCCACAAGAAGTAATCACAGTTCAAAACATCAAGACTTCAGGGACTGAACACTAGGAAAGGAAAAGATTTCCACTCCTTCAGGGTGTCTCTGTCCAGTCTCATGTCCAGTGAGAAAGTTACTGTCATTTTGAAAGTGAAAAGCCATTAACAACCTACAGAAATGCTTTCATGGAATCTTTCTAATCTGTCCTTAATTAATATTGCATTTTACAAAACCTTATCAAAAGTCTGGAAAATGAAATGCTTACCATACTCATGTGAAAGGGGGTTTTCACCGTCTCTGTCTTCTGGAATTTATTTTGCCATTGTCCCTTGAAATATATAGCACTCACTAAGACCATGACTGAGGATGGGTCAATTGTGCCCTTTTCAAATAAGTTTTTGATTTTTCCTTGGAGTAAAACAAAACAAAACAAAACAAAACAAAAAAAGAACAGATATTTTTATTTGGATTAATTTGTTGATAATAGATATTTGCATATTTTTTCACTAATTTTAAATCTGATGTTCCAGAAGAAGCCCCATTCCTCACTATAGATCCTTCCCTTACACAGGAACTTCTAATTCTAGGAAGTAATGCCTTAGGAATGACTCGGTTTATCCTATACCTAGTCATATCTAACACATTATTGTCCATTATTAACTTCCATACTTACATTTAATAGATCCCCTTTCTCAGGTGAACAAGATGGCTTAGTACAGTGGTTCTCAGCCTGTGGGTCATGACCCCTTCGGGGGTCACGTATCAGATATCCTGTATATCAGTTACATTATGATTTACAACATAGCAAAGTTACAGTTACGAAGTAGCAAGAAAATAACTTTATAGTCCCTAAAACAGAACAGTTCACAACCTGAAGAACTGTATTAGGAAGAACTGCTTTACGAAGGTTGAGAACCCCGGGCTGAGAAGGTAGAAGCACTTACTACACAAGATTTCTCTTCTATCAAGAGAACCTGGAAATGGAAAACTCCTGTTCTCTGATCGCTACAAGAGCACTGTGACACGTGTGTGTGTGTGTGTGTGTGTGTGTGTGTGTGTGTGTGTGTGTGTGTGTGTGTGTGTATGTGTATACACATACATACACACACATATACACACACACAAAAGGACTTTTTAATTAAATTAATTGTGCGTGTGAGTGTGTGTGTGTGTGTGTGTGCTCATGAACACATGCATGTGTGAGTATACCTATGTGTGTAGACATGTAGAAATCAGAGGTAAAAGTGAACATCACTCCTCAGTTGCTTTCTGCTTTCTTCCTTGTCATGAGGTCTCCTACTGACCTGGAGCTCCCTGTTACTCTGGATGAGCCAGCCCCAGCCCTGGAACTTTTCCTGTCTCAGCTTTCCAGCGGGAAGATTACAGGCATGCATCACCACACATAGCTTTTTCTACACATGTTCCTGGGCATCAGACACAGGTCCTCATGCACAAGCGTGAGCTCTGTATTGACAGGTTACCTCCCAGCCCTGCTTGTTTAACTGTTTTGATTGTTTGCTTGTTTTGTTGTGTTTATAGTAAGTAGTTTTTTAATTGTTTCTTACTTAACAGCTTCATACATATATGCAATAAAATTTTGTGTTTCTCACCCTACAAATCTCCTTCCAGCTGTCTCCCATTCTCACTGAAATGACATTTAGACATACTAAGTCCCCGTCCTAGTGTCCTTGCTTTGTGTATGTGACCCACTGAATTTACAAAGGGTTGTCTGCATAATGGTCAATGTAGTCCAGGCTGTCCTGGAACTCACTGTGTAGAGCAGGCTATTCTGAATTTCACTGTTTACATAAGGTTGTTCTGGAACTCACTTTGTAGACTAGGCTGTCCTGAGACTCACTATTTAAACCAGGCTGTCCTTGGAACTCACTGTTTACACCAGGCTGTCCTAGAACTCAGAGTGTAAACCAGGCCAGGCTGACTTAGAGGTTGTTGTGTAGACAAGGCTTTCCTGAAATTTGCTTTACAGACAAGACTGTTTAGAATTACACTGATAGTCACCCCGACTCTTCATCTAGATGCAGAGGTTCAGCCATGCACCCCATTCTGGGTCATTTACCTCGAAGTATACAGAGAACTAGTATAGGGCAAATACAAGCAGTGTGTTACAAAGATCATTTAAAGGCATATTTGAAATCAGAAATGTGTTTGGAAGGTACTAGAAGTTGTCTGCTTCGTAAATATTCTGACCAATGTTAAACATCCAGCGGCCCCAATGCCTTCCAGTGCATTGCGACCTAGAAATTTAGAACGTAACCTGTCACTGGACAGGAAGCACAAGTAGGCTCAAGCATCCAACTCTAGTCCTAATGGAGAGTTTCATTTTCATTATAATCTTGAGGCTACACCGTAACTATCATATTATAGCAATAGATATACAAAGATGCTCAAAATGTGTTTCTGAATGAATGAAAGAACTAATTTTAATAAAAATTGCTAACTTTATGACATTTCTTTAAAGTAGAAAGGATGTTCATTTCTTTCCCAGAGTCTCTTGGCATAGGACAAATGATTGTAAGATATACTCCTAAGTATGTTCTAAATTATTCATTGCATTTAGACTTTATATTAGTGTGATTATTTGTATGTTTGGCCCAGGGAGTGACACTGTTAGGAGGCGTGGTCTTGTTGGAGTAGGTGTGTTACTGTGGGCGTGGATTTTAATACCCTCACACTAGCTGCCTGGAAGCAAGTATTCTGCTAGCAGCCTTCAGATGAAGATGTAGAACCCTCACCTTTTCCTGTACCATATCTGCCTAGATACTGCCATGTTTCTGCTTTGATGATGGTGGACTGAACCTCTGAACCTGCAGCCAGCCCAAATTAAATATTGTCCTTGTAAGAATTGCCTTGGTCATGTGTAGGGCAGTAGGCTGTCAGAGGCAGCTGAGTACCTGGTCAGGTTGGCTTCAAACCTCAGAGACCCTCAGTGATGTTAGGAGTTTGGCCTTGCTCCCGGGACCCCTGGCTGCTTTCACATAGCCATAGCCCTCTACAGCCCCTCCCAAAGAGAGGTTTGTGGTCATGGTCACATAGCACAGGTAGATGGCTTGACTACAGGCCACAGAGCCTCAAGATATCTCCATATTTATGAGATGCCTAAATGCCAGAGGGCATAGCCAATTAAGCATTCCTTCCTAGACACTCCTCCTTACAAAAAGTATTTTACCTCAGGCCCACCCTGAGAACACGGGGTATAGCTTCATCAATTTTCCACCATAACAATAAATATCCTACGACTATATCTTAAGACCTGGACTACCTATCTTCTTTGGGGCCCACTGTGGGGAACCATGGAGAAGGTCTTCAACTGACAACCTCTCCACCAACTCAAGAGAGCTAGCCGAGCCAGCCATGATCCAGCCAAGGGAGTAACCAAGAGTCTCATTTCCACAGGGCACCTCCAGAGTTCGAGACCAGGTGGTTCTGACCGGCCACCTTGGCCATGGATCTTCAATCCAAGAGCTCTGCCCCCATGGGACCTCAGACTGTGTTCTCTCCATCCCTGAGAAAAGCCCTGCAGCTTCTCACAGCCTGTCTGCCCAGCACAGCATGGAGTGAGCACAGTCAAATTCCCATGCCTCTGCCTTTCTGAGCCCCAGCTCCAGCCATCTGGAGGGGACAGACATGGGACCCACAACTCAGTCCACAGAACCCATGCTCATGCGGTCACCAAAGCCCAACAGTCATGGTGTCTGTTCACAGCAGTAAAACCCTAGCTAAGACAACTAGTATTCACCTTATAGACTTCATACTAGTTGACTTCAGCTTCTTTGTAAGCAGAGCAAGGCGAGACTTTTCCCAATGGAGCATAAAATTTGTACACATACAGAAACATGTGCACACACATGCACACACATACCACCATCCTTACCATTAGTTTTATTTTCAACCCAAGCATTAATACTTTTCCTCGCCTCTTCTGTAGATAGTTCAAAATCAACCGTCTGCAGCTTGGCTTGGTACAGTTTCTCACAACAC
>JANHMN010000009.1:8437393-8454594 GCA_030674055.1 Rhabdomys pumilio | reverse complement strand
CATTGTAAGAATATCATGAGCTCTGCTCACTCTCTCTTGATCTTCTGTATGAAATTCAGAGGGTGCCATGTGTGCTCACCTTGTGGAATGTTATTGCCTTCGTCCCATAGATTCTATTAGCAATGCTGAGGGAGTTCCGTTGGTTAATGTGGGATACCAGGGCTCTGAACTCAGGATGTATCCTTCCACCTTGGCTGCACTGGGAGTGATGAACAGAGAAGACACGTGATTGCTTTCTGGCCACTGAAGAGTTAGAAATAATGAAAAGTACAATATCTGCAGAGCAGAATGTTTGCCTTCTAATAGGCAGCAGTGAACATAAGATGAACTTGATCTCCCTTAGCAAAATGATCTCAGTCAACCATGCAGGCTCGTGTGTACTTAGTTGGTGATCCTAATAGTTTAATTCATAAGCATAAGTTTTCATGGACAAAGGGATTCTAATGCAATTTTTGCTATTGCCTATATATTTATAGTTCTATTTTTGTTGCTTGGTCTTTTCTTTTATATTTTTGACAGTGTGTTACCTGTAGAGTGTGTGTGTGTGTGTGTGTGTGTGTATGTGTGTGTGTGTGTGTGTGTGTGTGTGTGTGTGTGTGTGTGTGTTCTATGCACTGTGGTCATATTTTCTTCTACATTACCATCTTGTCCCTCTTAGATTCCCGTTGACCCTTTCTTCCTAACTAGGGAATGGTGTTGCTAGATAGGCCTGACTCAAACTCATTATGTGTATCAGTCCAGCATTGAACTTGGCAACAATCCTCCTGCCTCTGCCTCCTAAGTGCTGAGATTGCAGGTGTGAATCAACACACTCAAGCAAGGTCTCACTTTCTGAATGACTACTTGAACCAATACTTTAACCTTCACTAGCAAGATTCAGTACATTCACTTATTCTGTACAGTAGCAGTTCTGCTAAGTTTGCAACTGTAATACATATGAATAATGATTAAGAATTCATAGATGCCAAAAATGCAATGACTACACTTCCTGAATAATGGTTCCTAATAAGTAGGGTTTCGGAGGTTTCAGTTATGTCTGTTGATGTGTCTGTGAATGAGCCTGTGTCTATGTCTCTATCTGTGTGTATACACGTGTATCCATATACCCATGAACTACTAAAAATACTATCTTGAGAGAATTCCATGTAAATGAGTGAATGCCCCTTTGGGAATAACTAGGTACCATTGTCTCAGAGCATGTGGATGGGGCTGTATCAGGGACAGTATGTAATTAAAAGCCAGTCATTTCTCAGTGACTCTCAGAAGAATGACAAAACAACAGTGCCTGGTGAAACTGGCAGCATCAACAGCAGACTGGGGCACAGAACAAAACAGTCTTAATGACAATGGTCAGCTTAAAAGACAGTATAGAGAGGCTTTATCTTTATCACCCTGGGCTAAATTCAACACTCTTCCATAATTATTGGGAATGTTAACAGAGGACTCTAGGACAGAGCTGGCTTCCTTCTGGCCCTGAGAGAACTCCACTCATCCAGACTGGTGGATGACTTCTTGGTGTGTAATGCTGAGAGTACTTCATATGGATAGGAGCACTGATAGCCGCATACCTCAGAAGAATTTTTCATCCTCGCTTTTAAGAATCCTGAAAAGTTGTCATAGTGGAGTACCTGAGAAAAGAAAAGAGATCAACTGGCCACAAAAGTAATATATGATCTATTAAATCTGAGAGCTGTATTCATACTTCTATATCCGGTCAAGACCAGTATCAATAGATAACATCTAATACTATTATGTTCCAGGTTCTGAGTTAAGTCCTCTAGTCTCTTACTTAACCCTCCTGACAACTGCACAGGTAAGCTCTATCACTTTCATTTAATGTTTGAAAAACTGAGACAAGAAGTGACAAGCACCCTTACCCCCAGTCCATAGTTTACCAGGTTCTAGGAGCAGAACTCTACTGTGGCAGGCCACTCGGTCTTCCACCTACTCTTCAGGCCTTTAATTAGAACACAGCTCACAGGAAAGCCTGGAAACATAGCAGTTTCCCAGGAAAGTAACAGCAGGACAAGCAACTATACTAAGAATTATCAAGAGATATTTTATAGACATTTGGAATAAGAGAAATCCATAGATTGGAAAGATCTTGCAGCCAGGGTCATGTGACATGTCACCATTCCTCTGGATGTAAAATGGGAATAACAATCTCTGCCTGCTAACAGGGTTGGCATGAATACATTTAGTAATAAATTCCTTTTTTAAAATGTATTTAAAATCTTATAAGGATTTTTGGTTTAAATTTTTAGATCAAAAGAATAGTACCAAACATGTCTTCTCTATTATGTTCAAACTGCCAAAATAGTAACATTAGAAATGATGGAGGGGCTGGACCTAGGTCCCCTACATGCTTGTAGCAGATGTCCAGCTTGGTCTTCAAATGGGTTTCCTAACAATTGAAGTGGGGGATGTTTCTGACTTTGTTGCCTACCATTGAATCACTTTCCCCTACTTGAACTGCCTGGTTGGGCCTCAGTGGGAGAGGAGGTTCTTGGTCCTGATGGGACTAGATGCCCCAGGGTGAGGTGGTACCCAACTGGGGCATCCCCTTCTCTTCAGAGGGAGGGATTTGCAAGGGTAACACTGGGAGGAGAGGAGGGAAGGGGCTGCTATTGGAATGCAATGCAAATAAAAAATAAGTTATGAAAACATTGAAAAAAATTTACTAAAGAAATGAATTTGATGTAAAGGCAGCTATATGTACTGCACTGATTTACATTACTCTCCATTATTTAAAACTTGTGCCTTTCTAATAAACATGACTTACCTAAGTATGCCTTTTCATTACACAATGTATTTTTTTTTTTTTAATGAAAATGACTGAGGTTTATCAGACAAGAAGGAGCACATGACAAATGTCTGGTGTCTGGGGGTATTTGGCTTTATATTACCTTTTCCATTTGCTCTGCGCTCTTTCCCCTGGCACCCAGGAGAAGCATGCTTAAAGCATAAAATGTGGTGAACGGAGAAAAGAAGATGTTTCCCACGTTGCTACTGCTCAGCTCTTTGTACACATCAAGGCAAAATTCAGTATTTGCTGTGGTGATGGGATCCATTTTATCCCAAACAATGCCTACAAGTAGAGCAGAAAGGCTTTAGTCCTCATGCGCTTACTTTCTATGCTTCAGAATACCTCTTTTCCCGGAGTTTGTGTACAAAATGCTTAGCTTCGCAGACTCAGACAAGCCATTGTTTTCCCACCAAACCGCTCCTGTTCAGAACCTCACAGGAGGAGGTATCGGCTCTCCACTCAGTTTCACACAAACAAGCTGCCACCTGCCACAGTTTTAGCCCCTTCTTGGTATTCTTCCAAGAATGTGAAGGAAAGCTAGGAAGGTGACCCAGTCAGAACCACATCAGGGGAGAAACAGAAAAGGAAAAACCTTAGAGAAAAAAGGTTGATGCTTCAGTGTGCGTTATTTTAGGGAAAGAGCATATGGGGAAAGAATCTAATCCTACAGACACTGATGGAGCACCAGGGAGAAGAGGGAGAACGGAACTATACAAACAGCAAGCTGTCAAGAGTAGTTCCTGACAACAAAGAGACTTCATTCTTTACAGGATTCATTGTCAACAAACACTTGTTTGCTTTGTTGTCCTGGTAGTCAGTCTCTTACTCCGATGTCTGCCTCCCGGGTAACCCCTCAGTCTCAGATTCAGGATCTTTCTCCGTTGCTAGCAACTGTTCATCATAGTTCATCAAACTTCAGACCTGAGTCTTATCTGCCTTTACACCCACACCCCAGGTGGCCTCATCCCACTCAGGTTCACTTCTCACCAACACCCTGATAGGTCCTAGCTAGAATTCAAATATAAAATGTGCCTCATAGGCCCATGAACTGAATAGCTGGTCTGAAAGTGGTGAAACTATTTTTGAGAGGTTCTGGGAATGTTAGGTAGAATTTGTCTGGAGGAATGATATCATAGGTACTTGGAGCTATTCATTTTCTCTCCCTGTCCCTGTCCCTGTCCCTGTCCCTGTCCCTGTCCCTGTCCCTGTCCCTCTCTCTCTCCCTCTCCCTGTCCCTCTTCCTCTCCCTTTTCCTCTGTCTCTCTCTCTGTCTCTCTCTGTCTCTGTCTGTCTCTGTCTCTCTCTCTCTCTCTCTCTCTCTCTCTCTCTCTCTCTCTCTCCCTCTCTGCCTCTTCTTTGTTCCCTCTATAATTTGTTCTATTCCATCATTCCGTCACTATGTTAGAATGAGCTTTCTGAAACTACAAGCTAAGTAGAACCTCTTCTTACATTTACCTTTGTTTCCCCAGTTGTTTGGTTACAGCAAAAAAATGATGCTGACTTTGTTTTGAATTTATGCTACTCCTCAATTCCAGACTGACATATACAACCACATACTTGATATCTTCGCTTACATGCCTGAGGGGTCCTTCAGATCTGACACGATGGAGAGCGAAGGCTCGGCTCCTCAGCCCTCCACATTACCTCCTCCATCATGGCTTTCCTCATTTGCAGAACTCCCGGTTCCACTTTCCCAGTTTTCAGGCTAGGAACCTGGAGATTCTTCTTCAATACTTTCTCACTCTTATCCCCCTTCAGTCTATGAAAATATCTTTTTCCTCTACTTTTAAAGATACTGTCACTCTTTCTGATTTTACCACTTTAGTCAAAGCTTCCCTCCTCCCGCCTGACAATATTACAACACCTAGTTACCATCTTCATTTTTTTTTCATGTCCCCTGTTGTGTTTTTTGAGAGGCAAAAGTGGTGTTACTTAAAGATCAGATGCCCTGTTCCTCTGTACTCAGCATCTTCAGTACCATACCATTCTCAAAGAGAAGCCAAAGCCTTACCATAACCAGCATGGCGGTTCCCTGGCCTGACCCTGGCCCTCTCAGGCTTCATTTCTACTGTACTGCACTGACTCTCAATACTTTAGATTTTGCTTTCATCCAATATGCTAAGCATGTCCATCTCAGGCTGTCTACGTGGGTTATCCTTCCTCTGAGCTGTTCTTCCCACCAGTTCTCGAAGGCTCACTCTTAACACTCCATTCCTTTTTCACTTCAGGAATACACTGCATCAGTAAGCCTTTCCCTGGCCATTCCCTTTGAAAACCCAGCCACATCCCTACATCACAGCTCTTCGGTTTCTTTATCTTCCTAGAACATATCACCTGATTCACTACACAGGCCACTTATTTTATCTGATCGACTCCCTAGATGTCTGGGTCCATCAGATCATGGATTCCTTTTTATTCTCACTGATGGACATATAGATGCCCGTCATAAACATATGTGAAGAGTTGGGATTTTAATCCAGTAAGTCCAGCAACATACAGATATGCACAGAAGTCAGTGAAGTGCAGAGGAGGGAAGCAGATCTACCCTGAGAGGCACAGCCTGCTTCTACTGGAGAGTAGGAGAGTTTGCCAGGAATGTGCAAATAGGCAGAATATCCATGAGAAAAACAAAGGGTTGAAAAGAGACCAACATGCAGAAAAAAATATATAGATCCAGAAAACAAAGTGGGAACCCAAACACCATGCAAAGTGGGGATAGAAACAAGTAAGACTTGCCTTTAGAAGCAAATATACCCCACTGAGTAGTCAGACTGCCCAGAGAGCTCTTATGGAGTTGAGCTACTGCGTAATCTAGTTAGCATAGATCATCTCCATGACTGTGACTAGTTAGCATAGATCATCTCTACGACTGTGACCTTCTTCCTACTGCCCTCCTTTCTGATTTTTTTTTGATTCTCTGCTTACCATTCTGCCTCCTCTCCCCTGCTTTCTGGATAGCACATTTTAAATATTAATTACCCAGCAGTCAGCAAGAGGGCTGGCTGTGAATAGATTCCATGTGTGCTTAAGAAAAGACTTTAAGCTTCCTGGTCCCAAGAGGTAAGTCTTAATTGCCTAAATCAATTAAAACAATTCCGCATTCCTTGTCATTGGGTGGTTTAGAACTCAGAAAGTTCTGGAATCCTTGCTAAGGAAATCTTTTCTCTGGAAAAAGATCAATAAGAGACCCATAGGAGAATCTCCTTTTGCAGAGCTGCCCTGTCTCCATGTGGCTATCATTAGAATCGCTCTGCATGACCATGAGGTAACTAACTAGTCAAAGAGAAAAACCCAGTGTGCCAGAAAAGAAAGATGGGGGAAATTAGAGTCCTTAATGACTCACACCTGAGTGGGTGGATTAACAGGCTTGGATCTACTCTGATTTGACATTTCTTGTCATGTCTTATAACAGCTTTTCTTGCTTTGTAAATATGAAATGTTTTAGTTGACTCTTCTGTGGCTACTTACAGCTAAAAGCATGACTGCTTACTTCAGGAAATCCGTTTATGCTTACTTGTCCTCTAAGATCAACAGAGCCACTTACGAAAACTCATAGTTTTCTAATGTATCTGTGAATTTTAGTTAGACCCTCAGAGACCTGAAAACACTTCATTCTTTACCTCTTATCTCTCACATATAGTTCCACATGTTTTTAGAACCCTAGACTAAGCACATGTTCCCTAGGACAGTGTAGCAAACCATCAGTATTCCTCCCTGCTTCCGTCCATTGACTGTAGTCACTACTGTGTGTCTTCAGCCAAGCCCATTTGACCTGAGCTCATCAGAGGTGTATTCTCTGGGGTGTGACCTTGTGTGTCACTGATTTAGGAATGTATGTCATGCTCCCTTTCAAAGCTCAGTGCTTTGTGTTCTGACTGTCATAAAGAACTGAGGGCACGTGGTCCTCAGGTCTGAGAGAGGGAGGGGTGCCTGTGGCTCAACCACATGCTGTCAGGCAACCAACCGAGAAGCAAAAGGAAATGTGTCACCTGTAGACTTTCAAAACAATGAGCCCTGGCATTTACACGGTGCCAGTGATGATCACCACCTCATCCTGCAATTAACAATGGTCACTCTAGATCCATTCCTATGCACTAGATGCTCTGTGTTTTAGTTCTGACACCACCCAGCATGGCATGGTAGAGCCAAGCTTGAGCTAGATGAGACTTCCCTTTCAATTTTTTTTAAAACAAAAATATTTCACGGGCTTTGCTAAACCTGTGTCACTGTGCAGCCCAAGTCTTCAGAGCAAGATTCTGTCCTTCAGCTTAATCTTAATACATCTCTCCATAACACCTATAATAGTGTCCTTGGAAAACACTTATTTGGTAATCTTAATAATAAAAGTCCACCCAGTACTGAGGTTCATCCAAGCTGGCCTCTCTCCATATATATTCTGCTCTGTAATGGGTGGAGTTACTGGGTGAAATCATTCTAGGATGTAATTTCAAGTTAATGTAATTTTTTTTACAATTGTGCCATTTTGATTATAAAACAGTCACTGAACCCTGCAATTACTAGGCTTCTTAAAAGACTTTAAAATACAGTAGGGTCACTTACTGTGTTCTGTAATTTTTAAAGTTCTAACAGTTTCTTTCTTTATAATCATGAACAGAAAAGCTCAAAGCATCAACCCTCGGCCCCTGGGAGCCAGCATTCTGGGACTACACAGGCTCCTCTCCTCTTCACTCACCACTTTAAGCTAATTCACTCTCTTTTACCCTACTCTCAGACCATACTTTTAATTTCTTTAGACAATACCCTTTATTTGTATCTGTTCTTGTAAAATATCAATTTGTTGAGTGATATACTTTTTGGCTTTCATAAACAATCTTCTGTTAAGTGGTTTATTCTTCATTAATTCTATATAGGATGTATCCATGTTGCTCCAGATATAACACTTCTGCTAAGGAATTCTTGTATTTTCGTCATATGTTAGCCTACTTACTCCCTGGGGACTGACTCTTCAATAGCACCCTGCATCACGACATCATAGGAAGTGCTGTGAACAACATCTTCATATGCCCTGTTTACACATCTACACTAAAATGCCTTTGAGATAACTGATTGGATCACAATTCCACTTACATACTGAGTACTATATGTGCAGGATTCAAAGTCTTTGGTCTTCCAGAATGAGCTATACCTCTGCAGTTCTGCAGAGGATGTATTGAGAGCTTGAGAGATTGTACACTGCTAGGACTGGAACTATGGTCCATCTCTCCTGAACCTCCTGCTTCTCCCAATCACTGCCACATGCTATTAAATAATGCAACAGCATTGGCAGCTAACTTCAACAGATAAGAGTATATAAACAGTACAGCTTGCCTGACCTCACAGCTGAATCTGGCTGCACACCATGCAAGGAACAAAAATGCTGAGTTCATATTTATAAAGATGTTGGAAATTTATAATTACGATTATGTCATGAGCTTTGTTGTCCACAGGTTTATAAGGCAGCATTCAAGATGTCTATAATCTCAGTTAATTCTCTAGAACACTACCTTTATAGCAATAAGCACAAATCTTTTACAACAGTTCTAGTTTCAAAATTGCACTCAATTAATTTTATGCTCTAGCCTTTACTGACATTTTTTCTACATCTGGGTGATTGTCTTTGCATAAACAAAATAGTGTGTGGCTGAATTACAGATTTTGGTCCAGTGAATATGGGTTTTATCACTAGAATTATTCCTTGAGGGAAGACAAATAAATTTATGAACTATCAATGTTCTCATGTTTGCCCCAGAACAAATATATACTAGAGAAAGTAACACTGAATATTTTATCACTTCTACACTAATGAAGACTGACCAGTTAATCTACACAAAGAAGAACACACTGGGTAAAAGTCTGAAAGCATATGAATCCTGAAAAACATGTATAGATCCCGTCATGGCCAAACTGATCTGCAGAGGGAAAGCCAGGAGCTTCATGGAAGATGATACAGTGGAATTTGAAAAGGAGAGAATTTTAGAAATCTTCCTTGAACATCTCTGTACTTTTCTGCCTGTATTTTAGGACAAGAAACATCTGCCAGGAAAGTGGAATGTGTAATCTAAAGGTAGCTGTGGGAGAAAAGGAAGCAAAGAAAGATTCCTGATCCTCTTGTCCTTTTTAGGTTTGAAAAAAAAACATGGATTCAAGAAGAGATGGTTCTATTCAGGAATTGTCAGGAGAGGAGCATGTATTAGACATAGGACTGTGCAGAGACACAAAGTCTTGGTCAGCTCTTTCAGAGCACGTATATGACAAATAGCTCAGCTTATTACCATCAGGGCACTGCCTGGTAAAAGCGGTAAAAGTGCACACAGAGAAACTCACAGACACAGACACAAAGAAACACACACATACACAGAGAAAAACCCACAGACATAGAGCCCCCAACCTACAGAGAAAAAGAGAGAGGGGGGAAGAGGGAGAGGGAGAGATACATAGACAGAGAAAGACACACACAGAAAGAGAGAGGAGAAGAGAGAGAGAGAGAGAGAGAGAGAGAGAGAGAGAGAGAAATTTACAGATAGACACTAACACACACACAGACATACACACTCAGAGAGAAATTTACACACACACACACATGCACACAGACACACACACACACTTCCATATGTACACACAGAGAAATATCACAGGTACAAAGTGATAATACTTATCTAAAGAATTAGAATTAATATAAATAAAAATATAATCAAATTTTTCCCTAAAACAATCAGATTAATGAAATATAGTTAGCTGAATTAATGGTTTTATGATGCACATTTTCAATGATATTCAAATATGCTAATAACCTTATCAGAAGGGCAGTGAAGAGCCACATTCAGTTAAATAATAAGCTACCCCCTCATCTGACCCATTACACACCTGTTAAGTGTCATCTTTTACTCTTATTTGTCTCCCTCTGACAACAATTCTACTCATAAAGTACAGAAAGATTTCTCTTTACCTTTGCTGCTTTCTGAGGGTGATGGGAACAGTTTAGCAGGTCTGACTGGAGCTGTGTCCCTCCAAAGGAAATATAAGCCTTCACTTTTTGCTCCTCCCTTTCCACTGTGTTGCTATGATTCAGCTCTCCACCTGCTGGGCAGGAAGTACAACTCCAAGAAGGAAGTCCCTCAGAAGGCCTTATAGTGGCTCTGGAAGAATTACCAATGAAGTGTGCTTTCTGGATCACATTGTACTTATTATTCTCGTCCTGCTTTATGAACAAAGAATCATCAACAAACCCAACTTCCACTGAAGGAAATCCAGCTGTCTTTCCAAAGAGAATAGTGTGAACGCATCCCGTTGATAGAGCCCATGTCAACTTTCCCGGGGTTGTCGGAGTCATTATAAACAACATGAAGTCACACAGTCGGAAGGATCCTGATGCTGACAGGTGCTCCGTGGCTGGAGGCACATTTATTTCAAATCTTCTGAGCTCTTCCTCAGGGAGCAGCTTCAGCAGTCTAGTAGCAGATAGTTCCTTTCTCATAAAAAGACCACCACAGTGTCTAAGCCAGAACTATCCTGTGGTTTCTACAGAAATGACTGCTAACAAAAAGGTACAAAAGCCTCTTAAAGCAAAAGTCACCAGTGGTGATGAGGTGCATAGCTATGACAGTTCAGAACAGGAAAAAACCTGTTCTACAGACCTAAGGTAGGGTGAAAGCGGCTGATAGATGTCTAGGAGGAGTGGTAGCTAGAATTATGAACAAGAGAAACCCTTATGGTCTACCCAAAGGCCAGGCTTATGCATGCAGCTCACAGCCTGGCTTCCCCATGATGGTACTAGTACCTGTCTGAAGTGATAAGGACAGACTCATGTGCATTTATAGTACAAGAAAATAGTTTATGGCCACAGTTTTCTCCCTATTCCCATCATGCAATATGCCTTTCCTTAGTTGCAATTAAGTAATTATATCAGATGTAAAACTGTGAAAACTGGAGTATAAGAAGTACGTTCCCAATCCCCACTTAGTCTTCAATACTCTCATAAAAATAGTTTTATACAGTCAACCACATGGAGCTAAAAGAGGGTTCCCTACCCTCCATTGTCTCTGCTCAGACAGTACTTTTTCCTCACGTGATCCAACACCAGCTGGAGTCTTTGATGGGTTGGAAGGCTCTTATCCTGTTAGGACTGATCCGCTACCTCCTGATTTTATCTCTATCTCTCTTAAGATCCATCAAAAAATTATTGAAGTTTCTTTTTAGCGTTTCTCAGTGTCTAAGAATTAGCTTCATTAAAGAAAGGTCTCTCCATTGCTCATCCCCAGTACAGCTCTAATTATTTTCCCTGTTACAAAGGAAGTGATTGTTTCAGATTTTTCCTTGTGGGTGGAAGGATTTCCATCAGCCCAACACCCCCTCCTTAACAAGTCATTTGCTTTTTCGGTCCCGTGATTCTAACTTAGAGTTCTTGGAAGTAGAGCCAACGAGAAAACACAGGCATGTACCCTCTTTGTGACGTGATTTTAATGAGCATGAGAAGAAACAAAGCATCTTCATCCATTGCCATTGACTTGACAACAGGTTCCAATGCCTCGAACCTTCAGGGAAACCTTACCCAGAAAGTTCCGAAAGCTATCTGTCCAGAGGAAGAAAATAAAAGAAGCATTCATCTATTGCCTCAAATTCTCTGCCACAAGGAGAGATCCAAAATGTGACAGGGCATTGCAATGGGTGCAGGATGGGTGTTGGCACATGGCTCCATAGCATCGGAACATCTCTGGAGTTCAAAGCAAGGAATGAGGAGAGATCTTGTCAGCATGTGAGGAGAAGAGATGTTGAAGGCCTTAAATGACTGTAGCCTCTGCCACAGCTGAATTAATGCATAGGATGAAAAACCCTCAGCATTCAACAAGGCTGTGCAACACCAGCCTCTTTATGGATTTTAGAAAAGAGTGGTCCTCTTTTCACAGGGGGCCAAGTATCACAGGAGGTGTAGCTTTTTCTTTATTCTTTTTACTTTTAGCCTCCCTAGGATGGAGCCCCATACTGAGATGACAATAATCACAGTGACTAGTTCATAACTTTCAACCTTCAATCTATATAATAAAATTTTAAAATTTTATTATATTATTATTATGGGGGAAAGTGGAACCGTGTTACCAGGCAAAAAACTGGGAAGACTGAGCAGATTTAGAAACCTTGGTATTTCTCGTATCTGAAAACAGTAGGAGTTTCATCTACTCCCTACCCAGTTCCTGTCTTGGAACACGTGACCATGACACCCCACGTGAGGGTCGTGACCACTAGTCAAAGCACAGAGTTCTCCATGCTAATCAGGTATCTAGATGGGCTGGCCCAAAGGTTAAACCAATACACTTCCTTTCTCAGACATTCCTTCCTACAAAAGGTAGGAAATCTCTGGTCCATCATGAGTTAGTCCTACGCATCCATTTTCCATGATGAACAAGGAATAAACAGACAAACAAGGACTGTTTCTCTCATCAAGAAAAGCTGTGGGTAGAAGCCTTCCCTGCAGAATGCCCCTCTGCATTCGGGACACAGACACTCACCCCTACACTAAGCAGGAGTTCCGCCTTCCCTAGCCATGGGCTCATCACTAGCCTGCATGACCCCTTGTTCCTGACTCCATTTGTATCCCAGGGGTGACTAGATGCATGGGAGTTTGAGAACGCCTACCTCCTCGGCCTCAGCCTGCACCGTTTCTCACTTGGACTGGGGCCCCTATCTTAGGATGTGTTCTGTCACCCCCAAACCCCAATTGTGAAGAAGATGGATTATAGACTAGCACCTTCCTGTCTCATCTGCCTAAGCGGAGTTCACACACCCCAGCAGCAAGACTGAACTTGAAACGACAGAATACATATTATAATGTTATAGTGTTAGTTTTGCTATCTTTGTGTCTGAATTCTTAGTCTTTCTCTCAAAATTTTTTCAGAACAACGCTTGTTTTGGATCAGATAGTACTTGCACTAGTTGTAACCAACAGTCCTTGTCAGATTGTTATAGGAGATTTTGCCAGAAAGACCTTCTAGGTAGACTGCACGGACAATAGATGTTCACAGAAGTCTTTGAGTGTATGCTATGAGAGGAGCCTAGGCTCCGGTAGGCTGGGTGGGTGCACACCTTTTTAGAGCTTGGAAACCAAGTTATGTTGTGATGTAGATGGTGCTAGAAAACACAAAATTGAACGTTGTTGTTAAATTAGCATTAACATATTCTCATAGAAGAAAACTATAGATAGAGTGCATCTCAACTTTCTTCCTTCCCGAAACTTTCCAAAGTAATGAGGTACCTGGAGCTGCTGCCTCATATCATCCCCAGTTTTGATAGCATTGAATATAGGGTAAAGAGTACATACTGATATGGAGAAGGAACAGGATTCACCATGGGTTGAGAAGTTCTGATAGTATGCCTTTAAGTACATAAGTGTATCTCCACTATTATACATGGCTGAGAATTTTCAAAAGATACTACTTATCTTAAATTCTAGTCTGCCTTGGTATAATATATTTTTTCTAGAGCTCCACTTCTTTGGCTTATACTTAGGTAAATATAGCAAATATTTACACTTAATGACATTTCATAAACTAACACATGAAATTAAGAAAGAGCTGTAAGTATCAATTTTAAAAGAAATGGTGTAAAAATTTAGAAATTTTACCAAAATTTGGAAAATGTGGAAAGAGGGGGAAACTGGTGAGGAAAAGTCTCACAAGACAGGTGAGAAATTAAGTTGACACCAAATGAGACAGACTTTCCTAGACTGAAGGATAGAGCAGACAACAGTAGATATGTATCAAAGGTGAATATAAAAGCTAAAATATTTCCTTACGATCATGGTCTATGTTTTTGACCATAGCTGACACTTAGAAAGCATTCAATAACCATTTGTCAAAGAAAGCTACTCACTTTTGTATTTGGAGTGAAGAAGGTATATTTAAGATCAAGGTAAGAAAATGGTCAAAGGTTAGAATGACAGCTTGGAGCCCTGACAAAACAGCCTATATCATCAGGCTTCCTCAACTTCTAGCTGCTGGAATATATCCCACTGTGAAGAAAACCCAGAGTGAGATGCTAACGAGATATTTGCTTAGACTTGCAAAGTTCTTGTCTTTCAGACATCCTAGGTACTTAGAATATGATATCCAAACCCAACTACAATTTTTTTCATCATGTTATGACGAATCATTTTAAAAGTGGGCTTTTCAATAATATATTGCTACTCTTACTTCCCCATGTATAAAACAATTCTTTCCAAAGAAGCCGTGTCATGTAAAAACAAGGAATATTTTTAATTACCCAAAGTTCTTTCCATTTAGTCAGACTATCCCTTAACAAAGACTTGCATATAAGAAAACAGAAAACAGAAAGTGTGCTAGGACATACCCAAGAGAAACAATCAAGAATGTCAATGTTGTGTTTTCCAAGCAGTGGAGACAACCTTTAAACTACAATGAGCACTTGAGTGGACTAGGGTGTGTGCTTCATGCACAAGCCTTGTTACTTTTATCTAAGCACTTGAAAAATTTTCCCAGGAAACTCAAGAGAAATCAAAACATAAACTGAGACGTAACAGGCCTTGTAAAAGTATCCTATAAGTCACATCTACATACATTATTAAACTAAATGATCTTCGGTTTGAGACATTTAAAATACGTATTTAGAAAAGTGCTTATGTGAGGAATATAAAAAAGCCCAGAAACTTAAAAAACTTAAAGATAAGTAAATGAGTTGTTGGAGAGGTGGCTTAATGGTTAATAACACTGGCTGCTCTCCCCAAGAATCCATGTTTGATTCTCAGCATCTACATGATAGCTCACAATCATCCTTAATTCTAGTTCCTAGGGAATCAATGGCCAGTTCCAAACTCTAGGCAATCACATGTTCCACACATATGCATGCATGCAGGAAAACACTCATACACATAAAATAAAGATAAGCATTTTTAATTGAAAAAATGATACATAAAAAAATGTTTGCACCAGTATTGAAGAATATATATGAATGGTTATCAAACACTTAACAAAGTGTTCGACACCATTAGCCTGTATGAATTAAAGACACACAGATATATCACGTTGCAACCATTTAAATGAAAATATAAGCAAACCTGACTATTAGCTCATGATGCGGCTCAGCTGGTAGAGTGCTTGTCTACCATACCCAAGACTCTGGGTTCAGTCTCCTACATTGCATAGAGCACAGCATGATGGGACATGTCCACAACCTTGTCATTCAGGAGGTATGCAGAGGAGGCTCAAGAGTCTAAGGTCATCCTCAGCTACATAGTGAGTGTACAATAAACAAGGCGAGCATGCTTGACGGCACTCTCCCAAAATAAGAGGAAGAGGAGAGAAGGAAAGGAAAGCTATGGTAAAAGAACTAAGATTGACTATACCAGAGTGACAAGGATCTAGGATAACCAGTATCCTCCTACAATGCTCAGTTATGTGAAAAGCTGCTAGATTCCTTCAAAGTAAACACATTTACTTTGTAACACAGCACATCCGCTAGTATATTTACTAAAGGGGGAAATCATGTCAATTGTGAGTATAGTAAAATCGATATCCTAAGAACAATGATTTCTTTGTTTTTTAGACAGATTCTCACTCTTAATTTATTCCAGGATAGTCTCAAAACTTCTTCTTCTTCTTATGTGTCTCAAATTCTGGGATTTGGGGTGAATACCACCACTACAATCTGACCCTGACAACGGTTGATATAAGTGCTAGTCGGTGGATATCAGTCAATAAGATAAGTTATGAATAAATGACACTGCACTATAAACAAAACTGAGTTCTAGCTCAGCCCAGGGTGAAAGGATTGCTGTAAAACTTGCTCAAAGTGGCTCTATAGATGTAAAGAGTCAGGGTAACAAAAAAGAAATTTATTTCAAAGAGAGAAAGAGCCCTGGGAATCCATGTCCTGTGATGGATGAGAGAAAAAGAAAAGAACAGCCAGCGTTAGAACCAACCAATAAACTCATGGGAATCAGCAAATACCATTCAGATGTATGTTGTCTTAGCTATCCAATTACAGATGCACCTCATAGTAATGAAAAAGGCACACGTTGCACCCACAGCTGTGATTGAGTCATTTGACGAACTGGGAATTGCCTTGGCGCACATGGATGTCTGCTCACCCACCATTGATCTTAGTTCCAGGGCTTTCCTAGTTTGCTTCTGTGAAATGAATAATCATATGTACTCTTTTGAAAATATCTTTAAAATAAATAAATAAATCATTTTTGTCTTTTCAAAGAGCCACATGTATGTTAGAAATTAGATTATATATATATATATATATATATATATATATATATATATATATACATATATATATATACATATATATACATACATATATATATATATATATATATGTATCAGCAGAATAAAAGCTATTCATATCAAACATGTAATTAACTTTATACTAAATGGAGGAAGCTGAAAATTTTATTAGACTGAGGAGAAAGAAGGCATGTCCTCTTTTTATTTTATTCAATATGGTGCTTGAGTTTTGAGCTGAGTAAGCCCAGGAACCAGTGTTAACATTATGTGCCCCCTAGGGAACTGCAAATGAACATAGCAAGAGGGTACCCTGCCCTGCAGTGCATCAAATCCAAAGCACAGCCATTGCCCACTGCCGCTGAGGGTATGGAGCTGCCCACACCATGGTGAAAGGAGTGCACACTGGTATCCTGTCTTAGAAATAACAGTTTTTGCAATATGTGAGCAAAACTTAATATATGTTGCCATGCAATCAAGTAAACATATTCTTAGGCTCCAGTCAAGTTGACTATTTAGTCAACAAATGCCTGTTCACAGAGTTTTGAGAAGTCTTTTTTATAGTTGTCACAAATTAGAAGTGATAGAATGCCCTGTAGAGTAGTTAAACAGTCATTCCACAAAATGAAATATTCATCACCAAAACAAAATCAGTCAAGCTATGAAAAGAAGTCGGAGAAGCTTAAACTCATATGGTAAAGTAGACTTCGACCTGAGACCTTTGAAAGACAAAGAGTTGCCATGAGAGCAGATGGGACAGAGATGAGTGGGTGGGGCACAGGGCACTGTTGGGGAAATGAGACCTTTCTACGAGACACTGTGACAGAGGGTGCATGCAGTTACTAAAGATCGTAAAGCTGTGTAATACAGAGTGGCCCTTAATGAGAAATGTGGACTTTAATTAATGAATGATACCTCTGCATTGGCTTACATTTAGCAGTTGTAGCACACTTGAGAAAAGAGAAAGAATATGTTCTGTGGAGGTGTGTGGTGAGGTGTGAGGGAAGGGGATGTCTCAGCCAGACCATGCAGAGGGACCAGCCACACACTGCTATAGTGTAGAATAGAGTTTATTCAGGGCATGGGGAGGGGAGTTAAGAGAGTAGTAAAGGGAGAGAGAGAGAGAGAGAGAGAGAGAGAGAGAGAGAGAGAGA
>JANHMN010000009.1:8415035-8437293 GCA_030674055.1 Rhabdomys pumilio | reverse complement strand
GGAGAGGAGAGGAGAGGAGAGGAGGGGAGAGGAGAGGAGAGGCAGGCTATGAGCTCGTGGAAAGAGAGGAAGAGAAGGGGGAAGAGGTGAGGGGACAGAGGGATCAAGAGAGCAAGAGAGAGAGGAGGGGGCAAATAACCACTTTTATAGCTGGCCAGGCCTACCTGGATGTTGCCAGGTAACTGTGGGGTGGAGTTTAGACGGAATGCTAACGACACTAACAAGATGTTAACACTAGAGGGAGCTGTGTTTGTGTGAGAGAGAACGTGTGCACGACTACTCAGTGTGCTTTCTGCTCATTTTTCTGTAAATATAAAACAACTACAAAAGATCCATTGATTGAAAAAATAATACTTGACTTGTCTTAAGCCTAAGGTTTAAGAAGACCAGAAAATATGTCTTATGTTTTAAAGGGTCTCTAGACGCCATTTCCAGGTCCCAGTATCTTCACGGAGAAATCACATAGAAGGGTCAGTGAAGATTCCCTGTAGCAACAAGAGCCAAGGAATCAGCAGACAGTGAGAACCACAGATCAGACACTTCCTTCTGTGTCCACTTATAAAAGCCCAGAACCATCGCAGGTTGCTTAGTGGATAATAGGAATCAGGGACATAAGTGAGAGGGTGTTGCTGGAGTGTCTAACAGCAGCTGCAGCCATCACTAAAAGCAGAAGTGATCACTAAAAGGCAGCCCCACTATGACACGTTCAAACTCCCAGCCCAAAGCCACTACTGTTAAGCCACTCAGTTTGAGAATGGCTTACTAAACAGCATGTGTTAGTCGATTTTCTTACTTCTATCACAGAACACCCAAGGAAAACACCCCTTGGCAGGCATGGAATCAAGGAAGGAGGGCGGTGGGAAGGGGCAGCAGGAGAGGGAGGGAGAGAAAGAGGGCCAGAGATCAGAAGTGGCCATGTGGGTGCTGCGGAGCTGAACTCAGCTAGGCCACCTTGTCCTTACTACATGCACATTCTCCAGATGCTCCCACGGGAAGGTTCCAGACGGCTCTTTGGCTCTTGATGCTGGTGAAAAAAAAAAAGATAGTAGGAAAGAAACTCGCATTACTTACGAATCAGAGAACATTTTGAATTTCAGTTGTAATCCAGGTTTCCATTACAGTGCCTGCACTAATTATACTGACAGCTACATGCTTTCTCACACGGGTGTCCAATGGCTGCCGCTCAAGGAAAGCACGTTGTACTAGCAAGCACTTGTCACCTAGAGACCCTGGAGTATCCATCTTAGGAATTGTTGTTCCTTGTTCAGCTGCCTAGTTACCAAAGCATGTTGGCCAAAGCAACATGATGCTGGATCTATAATCAGATGGAATATACAGGGTGCCCAAATGAGGCATCTTTGCCATTCATCTAGAGCCCCATTACACCCCTCTTCTGACAGACAAAGACCCTCAGTTTTAGAAAATTTTAATTGCTTACTAGTAATAAGCGCCTCTCTTTATTTATCAACTTGAGAAATTTATCTCGAGAACCATTACCTCCCCACGCTATCTCAGTGCCATATTCTTCCCCAGGCTCCTCAATGGTTGTGTCCATAACATTTACGTAAGTGGGATAGAGAAACAGAGCTGAGCATTTCAAAGAAAAGCTTAGTCTGTATATGAAGGAATAGTCATCAGGGTGAATGGTGAGCGTTTGTGTGTTTCTGTTATTTGAGGTTGGTGTGCACAAAGTCTTGATGGAGGGAGGGTGGGCATGTTTGGGTCCGGGAGGAAATGAAATCCTTGGTAGGGTCATAATAAATCACACCTACACACATACACACACACACACACACACATACACACACGCAAGCACACGCACATATACAGGTACAAGGGTATGCTGTCATTTAGAAAGATAAATATAAAATCTTTAACACATCCAGGAAGCAAAATATCTCTAATCAACCCTGTCTCGAGCCCAGTCTGTTATCTGTCTTGAGCAGGTTGTGATAAGGGTTTAGGGTTCCCGTGGGGAGAGGATCGACAGGTCCTCTCCACTCAGGAATCGTGTACAGGATTGACTGTGAGATTGTCGGTTCCCCGAGAGGGGAGAGAGTACGCCAGAGATAGAGGTTTGATATTTAAATGCTTTTTAATAATGCACAGCAAACAATATATTATCACCAATGCTAAAGCTATTATAACAACAAAGTATTGCCACATTTCCTATACATTGCCTCTATCAATATCAATACAGTAAACACAAATAGTAAGTTGCTAATTACCAAAGAAATAAACATAGCAGTAAGTACATTATTATTCATAAGTTATATGACCTGAGTCCTTATGACTATAGTTTCCAGCAGCTCAGGTCCAGAGAGTACTTGACCGTGAAGATAAGGGTGTTCTGAGGCTTCCAGCAGCTTAGGTCTGGAGAGTATTTGACCACGAAGTTAGAGGCTTTTGTCTCTTGGCTGTCTCCTTGATGATCGAGTGCAGAGTGCTCAGTCTCTCGGCTGCTGCTTTGATGATCCATGTTGCAGAGTGCTTGGTCTCTTAGCTGCAAAGGAGGCCTGAATGGAGGATCACAGTAGGTAACCATTGCTACCAGTGTGATGAAGTGCTCCTGCCAGGGTCTCCTCTTTTATGTTTGAATTGGGGTGACCGCTGACGTACACGGCAGATAACCAGATGTGTCTGGTTATCTGTGGGCTATGACTTCATTGCAGGTGGGCTTTTAATTATCATCATATTTTAAGACACGTCCAAGCTTGTTTTCTGGACTTGTCCAGACTTGTTTTCTTTCCTATTACAATATGGAGTCAGCTCTGTTAAGGACCTGCTCCTTACAAACTCCCAAAGAAAGAATATAAAGCAATAGAATCTGTGTTGGGGGGTTAAAGGTTAAAGGATGAATGGCATGTGGAGGAGAGGGGGGACAAACACAAACTAAGAGAACCTTCAAGACCCAAAGGAAAGAGAAGGAGACATTAGGCCCCTGCCGGTTCTGGAGAATATGAATGTCTCTCGGTGAGCTATGACAGAGAAGACTACTTAGGCTTATTTCCTGAGCTAACTTAAATATCAATGCCTCTGGCCTCAGGTTTTTTTTGGGGGAAGGGGGCAAATGAAAGCAATTGGATCACACAGTTTTCTGGAAAGCATTCTTGCTTTCGGTGTAAGCCTTCACTGAGGCCTGAAGCCTTCACTGAGGCCTGAAGCTGTCTGCGTGCCTGGGCTGCCATTCAGGAAACTCACCAGAGAGCAGCTACTCGCATGCATTTGCATTTTTCTCTCCCTTCAAAGCTTTTCTGTAATCACATCTCTGCTTGCTGCTCATTTCATACCTGGGGTCTAAAGAACGGAGACCAGTGAATGAACTGATTCCCGCTCTTTACAGGATCGGTTGGCCTCTGTAGGACATGAAATGCTGAGCTACTAATCAAGCCGGAGTTTACAAACCATCATTCTGTCATGTCCCGAGTGCGATATCAGAGAACTGTTCTATTTCTCAGTTGATTGTCTCACAGGAAAGGGACAAACTAGAATTTCTTCTTCTGCTTACACAGCACAGCACACATAGTAAATAGAGCTGACATGGCAGCCCTTGAAGTTCATGTTTACCCACTGTATTAGAGAACAAAGAGTCTCAAAATAATTATCCTCTTGGAGGATAAACAGTATGGGCCACTAATGTACAGTGATTATGTTTCACAAGTTCCAGGTTCCCAAACCAGCTTCACAGAGGAACAACACTGACACTTCTGGCAACCCTAAGCCTATCTGATGTCTTTATCTCTTAAGTTCCTTCGTTCCCCTTTATTTCATAGCTATTTCATGGGTAGATATTGCCAAAGGGATTGTTGAACCACACAGACTAGAATCAGTCTTGTTTAACTCATCCTCCTTACAGGACACAATCATTGGCACTCTGTTATGGCCTTTCTGTTGCTGTGACAAGTACCTTGAGCAAAAGCCTTTTGAGTAGGAAAGGGTTGGTTTCATCTTTCAGTTTACAGTTAGTTCTTTCTAAAGTGATGTCAGGGCAAGAGCCCAAGGCACTTCCTAGAGGGAGGAAATGAAGCAAAGACCCTGGAGGAACTCTGTTTACTGGCTTGTTCCCAAAGACTTGCTAAGCTCAGGACCACAGGCTCAGAGGTGGTACCATCCACAGTGGGCTGGGCCCTCCAACCCAAACGAACCATTAATTAAGAAAATTCCCCTTGCAGAATTGCCTACAGGCCAACATTACAAAGGGAATTCATAAATCGAATTTCCTGCTTCTCAGAAAACTCAAGTTAAGTTTACAAAAACTAACCCACACAGGCACCTCTGTAAGTGTGCAAAACAAGGAATTAGCAGCAATGACCTGAAAGAGCAGCTGATGAGGTTGTGATTTGAATAAAAACAAATCCACCAGGGCTGGCTGCACTGTATCCAGACCAGATGGCCTCGATTGCCAGAAGTTTCTGGAGGAGATTTAGCACATTCTCTTCACTTACTTTACAGAAAATGAAGGATTTCAGCTTGTAGATGTGGGAGTTTGAAAAGATCCAGATTTCACAGGGAGCAGACTGCCCACTTCACAGAAGGGAGGGAAGAGCCTGACGGAGGGTAGATCTAGTGTTGGTTGAAGAGTGGAAACCAGGGCTCCACCACATTACATCCATGGATTTCCCTGCCTTGGTGTAAGCGCCTGTATTTTCTTTTCTTTCCTTTATTTCTTATTGAAAAAATAGATAATTCTTTTTTGTAGATTATTCTCTTATACAATACAGCTCAACCACAGTTCCCCCTTTCTCCACTCATCCTATCTCCCCACTTCCCTCTTCCTCAATCCACTTCCTCTCCATCTCCTTTTTGGAAAGGATGCTCTTTATTTTCAACAGCTCCTGTGTCTAACCAAAAACTCATAAATTTTCAGTTATGGTCTTTCTCATTTCAAACATTTACAATTTTTAAAAAGAAAGAACGCATTTTGTGATGTATGTTTTGACAGTGAAATTGAAGGAGGGACTGCAGACCCATGGTTATAAGCTATTATTGATTGTGTATTGCCGTATCACAAGCATCACATTATTAATCATTATTATTTGAAGCTATCCCCAAATCATTATGTTTTTAAAGCTTCTTTTCAGTGTAACTAAGTTATTTTCTTAATCAAACATTCTGACAGCCTGTTGTACCAGTAGGAACTGGAGGTTTGTGAAGTTACTTGGTTACATCACTTTGAGTTTTAATGAAGCAGTAACAGTTAGTTATGAAGGGGAAAGGCATCACTGGGCTCTATCTCATACTCCTGATACTCTGGCAACTAATCTACTCTGGATAGAGTTGAGTTGTATACCCAGTGGTGATCCCAGCAGGCTCTGATGTTCAGCTCCAAACTTAGGATCATACAGATGACCTTGATTAAAATCTCTGGAACACTAAGTAAAAACAAAATTAAGAACTAGAGGAAAGATTTGTGGCTGACAGAGGAGAGGGAAATGATGGGGGAATAAAGATGATGAAGGGAAATGAAAAAGGGTGGGGAAGGGAAATGAGAGAGGGTATGTTGTGTTTTATACAAACAAAAGAAAGAAGCACGGACATATTTGGTAGAGGCACAGTATGGTGAGGGAGAAGGAGGTGCCTCTGCAGGGTCAGATACAGTACAAAATACAGATTATTTACGGCATGGGAAGGGGAGGTGAGGGAGTAGAGATAGAGAAACACATACACAGAGAGAGAGAAGGGGTGGGGGGAGTAGAGACCAGACATGAACATGTGCAGAGAGAGGGGGAGTGAATGGGGAGAGAAGGGACAGAGAATGAAGAGAGGAAGAGAGAAGATAGGGCAAACAGCCCCTTTTATACTGAGTTAGCCCTTCCTGGCTGTTGCCAGGTAACTGTAGGGTAGAGCCTAGAAGAAATGCTAACATTCATCCATTTTGGTTTAATTTAAAGAAGGAAAAACTAGAAAGAAGTGTTGGTGACACAGGAATTGGATCATTGTGATTTTTATCTACTTCCTGCTGATTTTGGGACCATGTGTCTCTAAGAAAATGAGTATAGGGATGTTGATCCAGTCTTAGGAGAACTGATTGTTTCCTTGCAGTCCAGGGTCTGTGGAACCATCTGTGGACAGATAGGAAAAAGCAGGTCCAATTGAAGCATCTGTGTCTGTTAGAGAAGACTAGAACATTTGTGGATTGCTTCTCTGGAGCCATCCTGGATGTAGATTTTGAGTAAACACCTGGACTTGGCAAGATACAGAAACACACACACACACACACACACACACACACACACACACACACACGTATTAGAGGTAGAGAATAAAGTTAAGTACATTTAGGAGAAAAACATTTCTTAGGCATACATTTGAAACTACATTTGAAATTCTTAGGTCTTGGTGGTTGGAAAGTAAGGGAAGTCCCAATCACAGGGCACAAGAGAGAAATCTCACCCTCTTGAATTAACTTAGGCTATTTATTGTCAGGTGAACCTAACTGGATGGAGTCCATTTGGTCCATGAGAGACAGATCTGAGTGGGTTTCCTGTAACTTATAAGTTTACAAAACAGATAAATTTGTTAACAACTTGAAAAACCTTTCAGATGAGCTTAGGGAAGACGAAAAACCCTTTTGTGGAGCAGAAGGACCAAGAAGAGCTTTTTCCTTCCATCTAGGAGACTGAATAGATTACATGTAAAAGACAATTAGAGAAAATTCAAAATCTTGACCTTATGAGTAGGATAGTTGATCATATAGATACCTTAAGTCTATAGTTAAGAGGTAATCAAAGAAAACTTAAAATTTGAACTTATGATTACACAGTTGGATCATGTAGTAGAATGTTTTATTAGAGTTGGGCTAATTAACAAGAACTATACCGATTAATGGTAGGAGAGTGGCATAGCAAGAAGAAAATATATGAAGCATTTAGTCATTGGAAACAATTTAGATAAGGAAGTAACAGAAGGTTACATCTGTGAAAGTGTATGTATGAATTTGTATATCCTTTATCATGAAGTCTACGAGCAAGGCAAACCTGACTGTCTTTGATAAGAAACCTGGCAGTCTTAGCCAGTTACCAAAATGACTAATGCGCTAACATAGTGCTGGATTTCCTTGGGGTGAGGAGCTAGGTCTGTTTTCTAGCTGTCAAGCTTAGCTGTTAATGTAGTCAAAAATCTGGGAAGAATAAATTATAATCTAGGTATCATGCATTAATTAAAATGACAGGCTGGTCTATAGTCCACTACCTAAACAGTTTCCAGGTTCCTGTGGTCTCTATGGCAACTTGAGCAGAGTCAATCTGGCCATTAGGCCCAGAAGATGAAAAGCTTTTTCCTGTGGAGTAGGTACGTGTGAGAAATGAGAAATGACCCACCTTGGTTTAGGCAATACTCCCTGGGTATCCTCTGTCTACAATGTAGGCTGAACCCTGGCAGCAGGCAAGGCAATGAAGCAGGGTTTCTCAGTGGTTATCATACCACAATCCAGGTAGAATCTTTTCTCTGTGCTCATATCTTCTAAGGCCGGGGGGTGGAGGGGGCGATGATTTGGGAGTTTCTGTCATGATAAGTTTAAACATTTAACATTACATTTAGCAGATTTCTGGCAAGATTGAGAGCAGTATTTATTAAGTATATCTGAGTTAAACAACCTGTGTTAAATTACTTGTCCAAGAATGGCAGTAGCAAAACCAATGCTAACCTATAATTAAGGCAATGATCTTTAATCTTTTACTTGGCACTGAAGCTACAGCGCTGTTTGGAGGAGAGTCGTGAAACAACAGAAGCATAGCAAAGACAAACATTCAGACGAATGTAAGCGGTGCAGTGTGAGGGTTACACAGCGTGGCCTGGCTGTGGCCAGTGGCAGCGAGCACACCAGCAGCTTCGGAGAGCAGAGGACTGGCAAGGGAGACCGGGCAGGGAGCAGCACCTGAATCAATGTTCTGTCTCCTAGCAACTCCACTCAGGCAGGAGAGCAAGTGCACTCTAGATGGTGCAAGAGAGCTGGCCCATGCCACAAAATGCTGAAAGAATGGTGGAATTGAGCCAGCAGAGGCAGCTGAGCCAGCAGGGGCAATGGCAGCCATAGTGCCAGAAATACAGACAGGCAGGGAGTGAGAGAATGTGGAGAGCTGAGGAGAGTCAGGCAGCAGCCACCCAGAGCAAAAGAGCAAGGGGCAGATGGACAAGCAAGCGGTGAGAAAATGAGAGGAGAGAGGAATGGCACTAGTGAGAGAGTTGTAAAAGTTTCTTTACAAACTTCCAATTAAGTGACCATGTAAATATACTGCTTGGTGGGTATAGGGGCCAAGTTTAGCCTGTGAATTAGACAAAAAGGTTTCCCAGTAGAGACATGGTAGTGAAGACCTTCCCTTTGGGTGAGAGATGTTATTACGTATTCCTACCAGCGTCCTGAGAAAAAAGTAATAACTACAAGCATGCAGCTAAGTCTAGACTTACTGGATCATCACATAGAACCTAGTGTCTGAGTGGGCCATGGACCCACTGGAGAATGGTTTATCTAAGCTTAGGATTTTTCTTCAGCAGTGAGGGAGGGGATCAAAGTCCTAAACTGGGGCATCAGCTGGAGGGATGGTCATAGAGAAAATTCCCATCTTTTAGAAGGTGGGCAAACCTCTTTGGGAGAATGGGCCCTCCCATCATCTGGAACCAGAATCTTACCAAACTGTGATCTGATGGCTGTAATTCCATGTGACAGAGGGAAATGTGAATCTATAAGTTTCTAAATCTGAGAGTCTCAGCACCAATAATGTGTTTTATAAAAAAAGAAAGAAAGAGCCAAGATGTTTTGTAGAGGTACAGTATGATGAGGGAGAAGGGAGTGCCTCTGCAAGTCCATGCTGAGGCATCTCTTCCCCCTGAGGTACCAGCCATACGATATAGTATAGAATGGAGTATATTTAGGATATTTGGAGGGGAGTTGAGGGGGTAGAGACAGAGAAAGGCAGAGAGAGAGAGAGAGAGAGAGAGAGAGAGAGAGAGAGAGAGAGGAGAGTAGAGGCTATCCATGGACATGTGTAGAAAGAGTGGGGAGGGGAATGGGGAGAGAAGGGACAGAGAGGAAAGAGAGGAAGAGAGGAAAAGAGGGAGGAGGGGCAAACGGCCCCTTTTATACCTTATGACTCAGCCAGTGGGGCAGAGCCTAGAAAAAATGCTAACAGGTGGGAGAGTGAGGGAAATTAGAAAGTATGGAAGAAGGGAAATGTGAGATGATGGGGAAACATGTGTAGAGAGGGTGGGGGAGCAAAATGAGGGAAGGTGGGGGATGGGGAGTGAGAGAGGATGGGGGGAAGTGAGGGGGGTAAGGAGAAAGGGTGGAGGAAAGGGACCACCAACATATACAGCATACATGTACAAAAAGACAAAAATTTACTCATAAAAATATTTTTGAACTACAAAATATGAACTATGACAGGCACTTAAAAAAGCTATGAATATTTTCTTATATATTCTCATTATATGATTGTGTGAAGTCTGCAGTTTTTCATATACTTCAGTCAAAACAATATACTATAGCAAACAGAATCCACATGAAAATATGTAAATCTAGTCAGACATTGTACTAAGTAAAACATTAAAAAAAATTTGCAAAAACCAAAGTCAACACCTCTTTTTACCACTACTTCTTTTGGTTTGGAGAAATGAGTCCTTGTAATAAAAATATATAACTTACACATGCACAAGATGCTTGTGCTATTCTAATGTTATTATGTTATTTTAGTTTAATGTGGTGTCACAAAATGTAGGAGGCTTAGAAGGATTGTGAGTTTGAGGTTAGACTAGACTGTACAGCAATTTCTACGCTGCTCTGAGATGCACGATAACCTTTCTCAAAATTAGTATGACATGTTTTATGTTTTTAATATACTTATAGTAAGCCTTTCTGCTTAAGTTCCTACTGCAATGTATATTCTTAGAAAAATAGAATTATTAACTATGAAGAGTGTCCTAAAGACCCAATGGTGCGTTGTTCATTGCTCTCTTTTCTTGTGGTTTGCTGTGTTGATCTCTTCTCTCCTTTCTGCCATCTGTTATTACATCTGGTCTATATGTTTTGATCTAGTATTGCTGTAAGTTCTTTTTCTCAACTAGTAGTATATCAACAATTTTTCAGCTGAATTATACTCAAACTTATATCCACTTTCTATTCCTATAATGCCAGACATCTAAGATTTTTGTGCATTTTGAAAAACTAAGACTCAAATATTCCATAAACAAATGTGTGAATCGTATGCACTCTAACTCCTGTCACCTGAGTCAGAAATGGTTGAACCCTTTGAACTCTGCCTACCTTTTCATTGATCTACCCTGGGAATATTTCTTTATCTACTTCTGAGAGTTCTCTTCTTATCCATCCTTCCATCTGCCTCATTGATTCAGAATCTCCTGGCCTACATAATCTTAAACATTCCCAGTGGGCGTGTTTGCTGTGGCTTGCACTTCCTTTATCTTTATCAATTTATCTTTCTCACTTCAAAATGCAGATCCATCCATGTCCCCCGGGTGTTTACAAACCCTTGAAGAACCAAATGTTCCAGAAGATAACCCAGCTCCCACGATGACACTGGAGATATTTGTCACTGGACAATCTTCTCTTCACAGCTTTATCTCCAGTCTGCATATCCGTTCCTGCATTTTAAGCTAAATGGAATCATTATCACTTCTCTTTGTACAAGATATATCATTTATCCAGTGATGAGCCTGGAGTTTAACTCCAGGTTTGCTAGATTCTTCCTCTGAAGAACTTTTTGGATAGCTCAAATGATTAGTTACTGGTTTTTTTCTTATTTGTCTTTTCCTATGAAGGAAGTTGGATAGAAGAGGACTTATGACTTCCTTGCAGTTTTGGGCAATTTCTTGTGGACATATAGCTGTTTGCATTCTCATAATATCAATAGTTAGAAGCCCATGGGTGCTAAACTTAGAGTATTGAGTCACTTATAGCCAATTCTGGTTTGCTTGAAATCCTGGGAACCACACAAATGTCTTCCTGCCATTATAAAATGACTGTGACCTTGTAGTCTCAGGAAGTCTATGGTGAACCTTAGGGGAAAACATCCCATTAAATGCTTGAGAAAGAAGTCAAGTAAAAAGAGAACTCTCTGAACTCGGATGACACAGAAATATTGAGAACAGAATGGTAAGGGGTAAGTAGTGGGTATAAGAAATGGCCATTGGCTGTTAGGTAGGAAGATTTGTGAATTCTTTGATGTAGACTAAAGATAAAAATATTACTTTAAAAGAGTTTATACCCAATAAGGCATGGTTCCCAAAAATCTAGGAAATAGAAACAAAAGAACAGAGAACACAAGACATTGAATCTGTGTGTTAGATGACAGCAAGGATTAAAGGGAATTCAAAATAATACTCCTTTGTTTTCTGTAATAGATAGATGGCAAGGATGTCAAACTTAGATGAGAAAGTTTTTGGATATAAAGATTATTTGAGAGAGAAGAAAGATTCTACGACTTTCGGAATGAAATTAAGAGGGAGTTAGGCCAAGGCAAGAAAATATTTGAAAACAATTTTAAGAGAATACCTTCAGTGCTTCTAAGTTAGGGCCAAATCTTCTTCACAGTCAGATGAAATTGAATCCATCACAGTTCTACCAATTGACCATATCAGCCTCTCTCCCAGGATCCTCCCTTTCTTAAGACTCTAGGTGGTTCCCTGTACAGATGTGGAAAGAGGCAGATTCAGCTTAAAGATACTAAGTCCTGCTCTTAAATGTGCCATGTCAGCAATATGTGCCCACACTCAACCCCTGGGAGACAAACAAGTGACACATCAATAATCTGTATTGTTTTGGAAGTCATTTGAACTACTCTGACCAACTATTCAAAGAGCTTTCTTGTGCCTGTTTCTGGGGATTTTGTTACTCTATGGTTCTTGTGTGGAGCCTTGTCAGGTCAAATAGCTTAACTTGTTTTAAGATGTGTGTGTGTGTGTGTGTGTGTGTGTGTGTGTGTGTGTGTGTGTACATGCACATATGTGCTATATAATTATAGAATAATATGATTTCATGCGGCCTCATCAGAAAACCTTGGTATTTGCCTGTTGTCTGTCCTTTTATGTTGACATCTCTCCCTCCTCCACACTTGAAGCTGCACCTCATGACTTCCCTCCCACCCATCTCTTAGCATGAAGTCCTTTTATATTCCTTGCTTTCTTTTGCTACTCAGTTGTTACATATCCACATAGGATTTGGAGTTAGGAACCACAGAGGACAGAGAACATATGCCTTTGTCTTTCTGGGTCTGAGTTACTTCAATCAAAATAATATTTTTTTGCTTACATCCATTTACCTACAAAATTCATTTTTCTTTACAGCTGAATGGTATTTCATTCTTTATATGAATCACATTTTCATGATCCATTCATCTGCTGTGTATTTAGATTGTTCTCGTTCCCTGACTACTGTGGAGTAAAATATGTCCATTGGGATTATGCCAAGGTATGATTGGCTGGATTTATTGTAGGTTTATTTATTTTGTTTTTTTTTGTTTGTTTGTTTTTTAGAATTTTTCACACTTATTTTCAGGGTGGCTGCAATAATTTTCCTCTCCACCAGCAGGGAATTAGTGTTCTTTCTCCTGGATAACCTCACCAACATTTGTAGTTAGGGATTTTGAAGATCTTAGCCATCCTGGTTGAAGTGGATGAAATCTTGGAGTTGTTTTAATTTGCATTTTTCTGAATTGCTAATGACAGGGAACTTTTTGTGAGGTAGTTTTTCATCATTTTTATTACTTTTATAGAACTCTCTGTTTACATCTCTACCACATTTTATAAACTGAGTCACATGTTTCCTTGACTCTGTTTTTGAGTTCTGTGTATGTTCTGGATATTAATCCTCTCACAGATGGAGCTGGGAGAAAGTTTCTGCTCCATTGGCTTCTTCTATACTTGATTATCTTAGTTGTACAGAAGCTTTTTATTTTCAGGAGGTGCTGGCCTTCCCTCCTTCACTAACGGAGTCCTGTTCAGAAATTCCTTTCCTATTCTTTCTCTTGTAAGGATGCTTTCTTCTAGTTGTTTTGCTTTTTCAGGTTTCAAATTGAGGTCTTTGATGTACTTGTATCTGATGTTTGTGTACGGTGATACACGTGAGTCTAAACTCATTTGTCTGCCTGTGTCTCAAGCACTGTTTGTTCAGAGTGTTCTTTTATTTCAGTGTATGTTTTTGCTTTTTTATCAGCTCTCATATGGCTATAATCACAAATACTAATGTTTGGGTCTTCTTTTTTATTCCATTGGTCTACAATTCTGTTTTCTACCAGTATCATATTTTTAATTTTTCTGTAGCTCTCTAATTTACCATAAAGTTGAAAATAGCAATCCCTCTAGTGTTCTTCATTTTGCTCAGGGTTACTTCAGCTACCTGTGGTCTTTTTGGTTCCATGCTGTCTTGTTAGGGTTTTACCTCTGTAAACAGGCACTGTGACCAAAGCAACTCATGTAATGACAACATTTAATTAGGAGTGCTTAGAGTTTCAGAAGTCCATTATCATCAAGGTGGGATCACAGTAGCATCCAGGCAGAT
This sequence comes from Rhabdomys pumilio, assembly GCA_030674055.1. Taxonomy (NCBI): domain Eukaryota; kingdom Metazoa; phylum Chordata; class Mammalia; order Rodentia; family Muridae; genus Rhabdomys; species Rhabdomys pumilio. The sequence goes on along the minus strand of JANHMN010000009.1, from coordinate 8,423,783 downwards.
ATAGTCCAAGAGAAGCTGAGAGTTCTATATCTTCATCTGAAGGCCTGCTAGGAGAAGACTGGATCACACATGGTTAGGATGAGGGTCTCATTGGCCATCCTCACAGCAACACACTTCCTCCAACAAGGCCACACCTACTCCAACAAGGTCATGCCTCGTAATCATGCCACTTCCTGGGACAAGCTTATTTAAGCCACCACACCTACAAATTAGGATTTTTTTCCTGTTTCTCTGAAGAATCTGTGGGTATTTTGACTAGGATTGTACTGAGTATAAAGTAGATAATATTTTTAAAAGCCCTATTATTAAATACTGATTAATTGATTTGTTCAGTGGCTTGCACACTATCCATTTCTAAGCATGACTTCACTTGCTACTTGAAATAGAATGAGCTAGAGAAATAGCTAAAGCAGTAGGGTGTTGCCCTTAACAACCTGACCACAAAAGCTGATGCCTATTAACTATAATATATGCCTTTAAAACAACCTGCTGATTGCAACATCACTTCTGTGAAAATTCGCTTGCCTGTTCATGCCACCTTATAATTTTAGAATGTGAAATGGAAACGCCAACTGGATTGAAGATAGAGGACTTTCAGGAGTGATCCTGGCTTAAGGCCACCAGTAAACACACCTCTTTTCTTCTACTCTCATTATTGTCAGAGTGCTTATTTCAGAAAGATTCCCACAAGTCTGTTAACGGCTTTTGGTAGAGTGGTCATTTTTACAACACCAGTTCGACCAGTCCATGAACATGGAATGTCTTTGCATTTTCTAGTGTCTTTCTCAGTCTCTTCAGAGACTTGAAGCTCTCATTGTAAAGCTTCTTCCCTTCCTTGGTTAGTTTTATTCCAACATATGTTATTGTCTTTTAACATATGCTGTTGTGAATGAGAGTATCCCTTAATATCTTTCTTGGTGTGTTTGTTGGTGGCATATGAAAACTCTACTTATTTTTATAAGTTGATTTTGTACCTTGTCGTTTTGCTGAAGTTGTTGTTTCTTAAAGTTTATAATGGAATTTAGGAGATTTCTTTTGTATAATACTATGTCGTCTACATATATGGATAATTTGATTTCTTTCCTTCTCTCTTTCCCTTTAATTTCCTTCTCTCAACTTTTTGCTCCAGCTATTACTTCTAGCACTGTGCTGAAAAGAAGTGCAGATGGTGGTGAGCCTTGTCTTGTTCTTGATTTTAACATGATCACTTTGATTTTTTTCCACTAAGGATAATGTTAGCTGTGATTTTTTCATATATATAGCTTTTATTATGTGGAAGTATGTTCCTTGCAGTCCTTTTCTCTGGGATTTTTACCATGAAAGCATTTTGGAGTTTGTCAAAGGCTTTTACTGAACCTATTGAGGTAATCAAAATTTCTGTATTTTAGACTATTTACATGATTTATTATATTTATCATTTTCCATATGTTGAACCAAACCCATATTTCTAGGACAAAACCAACTTGATCATGGTAGATGTTTGATAAATGTTTGTACTCACTTTGGTAGTATTTTATTGGTGATTTTTTTCATTAAAGATAACACTCTATGGCTTTCTCTTTCTGTCTTATTTTGTTGTCGTGTCTTTTTCCTAGTTGAATATTAGACTATACAATAAGTTTGAAATGGTCTTTCTCTTTTCTTCCTTCTGTCTTTTCTTTCTTTCTTTCTTTTTAAAAATTTAAGAAGAATTGCTTATGGTTCTCTGAGTGTCTGTTAGACTTCTGCTGTAACTAACTCTGGGCCTGGAGATTTTTAGGTAGGAAGGTTTTTACTAATGGTTCAATTTCTTCATTTCTTTATGTTTGTGTCTGTTTATGTTATTTTGGCCTCTTCTTAGTTTAACTTTGCTAAACAAAGTTTAAGTATGATAGTGTGGATGAATCAAGAAATTTATCCATTTTCGTTATATTTTCCAACTTTATGGAGTATACGTTTTTAACGTATTCCTTTATGAAATTCTGAATTTCTTTGGTGTCAGGTGTGATGATAGCCCTGCTCATTTCTGACTCTGTTGGTTTGGGAGCCTTCTTTCTTTTGGTTAGTTGTTATTTATCTTCTCAAAGAACCAGCTCCTAAGATCATTGATTCTTTGTATTGCTTTTTTTGTTCTTGTCTCATGAAGTTCTGCTCTAATTTTTATTATTTATTATTTATTTATTATCTAATTTATTATTATCTGACCATCTCCTGGGTTTGTGTTTAGTTTGTTCCTGTTTTTCCAAATTCTTGAATTGCAAATATGTATTTGTGCTCTTCCTGATACTTTAATATAGGCATGTAGGGTTATAAACTTCCATCTTAAAACTGTTTTGAATGAACCAGAGGCTTGGTTGTGCCTATCTTTTCACGTACTGCTTGTCTCAGGAATGTTTTGGTTGCTTTTTTGATTTCTCCTTTGACCCTTTCATCATTTGGCAATGAGTTGTTTAATTTCCGTGCTTTAGTGCATCTGCTTGGGTTTTGTTTGCTGTGATTCTAAGTCTTATTGAATATAATCAGACGGAATTCATGTGATTATTTCAATTTTTCTGTATTTGTTAAGGTTCGCTTTATATCTCAGCATGTAGTCTGTTTCAGTGATGCTTCCATGTGCTTCTGAGTAGAATATATGTTATTCTGTGTTTGGGTATAATATTCTGTAGACATCTGTTCAGTCTCAGCTTACAGGTTAGTTATCTATAGGAAAAAGTAAGATGTTGAAAATGCCTAGTATTATGGGATTTGGGTCAGTCTGTGCCTTTGACTTCATTGGTATGGTTTTTTTTTGTTTTTGTTTTTTTGTTTTTTTTTTTTATGAATTTGGGTGCACCAGAGTTTGTTTCACATGTTTACTATGGTGATATTTTCCTGATTAACTGAGTCCTTTATTAGGATGACATGTCCTTCTTTACTCTTCTAAGTAATTTTTGTTTTTCAGATGTTAATAGACAACCCTGCTTGCTTCCTGATTCCATTTGTTTAGAATACTATCTTCTAAGCTATGTTTCTGGTAGACATAAAGTAGATGGATTTTGTTTCTTAATTCACTCAGCTAACTTGTGTCTTTTAATTGGAGAGTTGATGCCATTGATACAGAGTTATTATTTGATGCTATGTGTTGATTGCAGTCATATGTAAGTTTATGATAGTTTTTGTTCTTAAGTATAGTTTGTTTTTTATTAAATTTAACTTCAATTTTTTTCTCTCTTGAGCCTCTTAGCTATGCTTACTCCTCTCTTCAGTAAAGACAATGGATTTCAGTAATCTGTTCAGAATTTTGTTGTGGTGGTGGCAGTGATGGTGGTGGTGGCAGTGATGGTGGTGGTGGTGGTGGTGGTGGTGGTGGTGATAGTGGCAATAGTGGAGGTGGTAAGGTTGGTGACAGAGGGAGTGATGGTGATGATGGTGGTTGTGGTGGCCATGGTAGTAGTGTGGTAGAGGTGGTGATGGGCATCATGGTGGTGTTGGAAGTGATGGTGACTATGGGGGTCATGTGATGGTAGGGGTGATGGGGTGGTGGTAGTGCTGATGGTGATGAGGGTGGTTATGGTGGTCATGGTGGGTGGTGATGATGGTGGTATGTTTTGGGACTTTCCAAATCATGGAAAGACTTTCTTCTTCTACTATGGCAGATAGGATTTTGGTTCAGTAGTTTAGATTGCAGTAGACATCTTTTAGATTTTTGGGGTATATTGCTCTAGGATCTTCTGGTTTTTAATTTCTACTCAAAAACCCAGTCTTATTCTGATAGGTTTTCCTTTATATGCGACTTGTGGTTTTCCTCTTGCAACTTTCAGTATTGTTTTTTGTTCAATATGTTTAGTGTTTTGACTATGACATGCCTGGTAGTATTTTCATTTTTGGTCTTATACATTGTACTTCTTGTATCTTTATGGCAATCTTTTCAGATTTCAGGGAAAATTTCTTCTATGATTTGTTAAAGATCTATTATATGCCATTGCCTTGTGGTTCTTCTCCCTCTTCTATGCCTATACATTAAAGATTTGGTCTTTTGATTATGTCCCACATTTCATATCTTCATATCCTGCTATTCTATATTCTTCTTGATTCATTTTGTTTGTAATGCTTTGTTGCATGTAGTTTTATGGAAGATGGGACAACTGTGAGGAAAACTGCCCCCTGGAAGTCCTGTGGAGAGGCAGGGCTATTTCCAGAAAGTCAGAGGCTGGTTCCAGATGAGATGGGAAGGGCAGATGACTGTATGGGCTCACTGTGGGAGCCTGGCTCTCAGTGGGTGATTTAACAAGTCAGCCTCTGACCCAAACTGAAACTATTACAGGATACACCATGTCAACATTCTCCTTCCTCAGCCTCGATCATGTCTCTTCCTTCCATCTCTGTCTATCCACCTACTCAGGATTCCTATCTATGTAACCCCATACAAATTCGTCCTTTGGTTTCTTTACTTAACAAAATGTTTTCAGGTTTCTTGCCTGTTATATCTCATATCAGATATCCCATCCCTTTTTAAGACTGAATACGATTTTGTTCCAAGTGTGCATAAACTTTTTAAGCCTTTGTGAGTTTGCAGAAGTGGAGTTGCTAGACCATGTGGTGAGTAATATTTGAGAAGACACACATTTCTACACCTGCTACGCCAGTTTCCACTCTCCTCATACACATCGGTTTGTGTCTTCACATTCTCCCTCTGCTCATCACTGGCTGTCTTTTATGGCAGCTTAACATCCTAATGGCTGTTATACAGCCCTTATCATTTTTATGTCAATCTTGCGTGTTGCTTTAACTAGATCATTACTAATCGACTGACTGATAATCTAATAATTTTATCTGAAGCATAAAAACATAAAAGTTGTTTGCATTAGTGAGGTGCCACAAAATCTTTGAGGCATGTGAATTGTATATAATATTCATATCAAGTTTAATATATCAACATCCTATAATAGTCATCATAAAAGGTTTCAAAATTCTTCTTCTGTCTTTTGAGAAGGTTCACTACATGGATTTCTGCAGTCAGTGTACTGTGTGCTAATACACACAGCTTCTTGATCCTTACATGATTGGAACCCACTCACCAACCTTTTGCCCCACCCTCTGCCCCCTACTCCTCCAGTCTGCTGTCCATCACCTTTGATTTCCAATAACCATAACACTACTCTCAGCTTCTGTGAGATCAATTACTTAGCTTCCACCCCTGAGTGGGACTATGAAGTCCTTGTTTCTCTGGGCCTGGCCTATGTAACTTAACATTACTATCTCTAGATACACCTGTGTTCTTGCAAATGACAGGTTTTAGTTCTTTGAAGGATGAATGGTATTCTATTGAATGGTTGGTAGACAGTATTTATCTTCTTTAGCCTTTAATCCATTGATGGACTGGTACTTTTTGATGTCTTCATCATACTGACTCATTTCCTCAGAATGTATACTCAGAAGTGGTATTGCAAGTCAGATGGAAGTTCTGTGTCTGGATATGTTAGGGAAACTCCAAACAGTTTAGCACAATAACATTTACATTTACCAAAACTCATTTACATTTCACCAGCAGTGTGTGGTGTCCCCTTCTTACTGACAGCCAAGATGAAGTTCTACAGAAATAGTCCACTTAGCATGGGTTACACTGAGCCCCTGTCTGTGCACAGGTTACACTGAGCCCCTGTCTGTGCACAGGGATGTTCTCTCCCACTCAGCTCACCTTGCTTTCACTTTGTCACTGTTGCTTTTCAGGACACAGATTTTTCACTGTAGTGTGGCATAATCTCATACTCAGATATTTATTTGTTTCCTGTGCTTTAAGAGTTATATCCAAAATATCTTTGTCCAAGCAATTGTTTCCTCTGTATTTTCTTCTAGAAGTTTCAAAGTTTAGGATCTCACATTTAGATTCCTGATTCATTTGGAGATTTTTTTTTTTGTTTCTCCAGAGAGACTGAGAGCTAATTGTCATCTGCTCATAGATATCCGCCTTCCTCCATCTCCCCTTCTTCAAGTCTCACTTCCCCATGTCCCCCTCCTTCATCTCACCCTTCCCCATGCCCCCTTCTCCATGTCATCCTTCTGCATGTTTCCCTTTCCCATGACCCCTTTCCCATGTTCCCTTTCCCCAAGTCCCCCTTTCCCATGTCCTCCTTCCTCATGTCTTTCTTCCCTAGGTCCTCCTTTCCCAGGTCCTCCTTTCCTAGGTTCTCCTTCCCCAAGTCCTCCTTCCCCAGGTCCTCCTTCTCCAGGTCCTCCTTCCTTCCCCAGGTCCTCCTTCCTTCCCCAGGTCCTCCTTCCCTAAGTTCTCCTTTCTCAGGTCCTCCTTCCCCAAGTCCTCCTTCTCCCAACCACTTATTGATGCCACTTCCTTTCTCCAAGGTATATACTTGCTGCTTTGTCAAAAATCCCTGGCTTGTATTTGTTATTTCTTGTTTTCTATATTATTCAGTTGATCTCTGTTGCTGTTTTCTGCTAGTACCACACTGTTTATGATGCACTACTTTGTAGTATATTTTTAAATTTCCAGAGTCTTGAATTTCTATCTTTCTTTCTGTTGTAAATTTTAGTATAATCAAAAACTACTTAAATTTTATTGTCATTATTTTGTGGTCTAATAAATGAACTTTCCTTACAGTATTTTATAGTTATTTAAGATCAACAGTATATAACATTAGTAGATAAACTATTCTCTATATGTCTTATAGGTCCAACTGGTTTATATAAACAGAACACTGAAATACAAAAGAAAACATCAGAATGCAAAAAAGACAATTAACAAGAGAAAAAAAGATGAACTAGAGAAAGAATGTCAGGTCAGTAAGAATGAGCTGTCATCTGTTAACAATCAAATGAAAGCTTTGAAATCATTCCAAAGAATGAAAGCCATCAGAATGGGAACGTGGGGAAGACTGTCACAGGATGGATAGGCTGCAGAACTTAGTGGACATTAGAATGTAGTAAAGGACACTACACTCAGGTGTCCAGAAAACTTAAGTAGAACACAGAGTCAGGCAAAGTATAATGGCTAGAAAAGGCACTGAAAGGGATTGAAATTGATCCTCACGTGCTACATAAATTCTTGGAGATAGTTGGACAAATGTCTGTTTACCCCAAATAAGGCACTACCAGCAGAACAAAGAAACGATTCCACCAACTCTAGCTGGGTGAACCAATGAGTTTACTGAAATTACTTTCAGCAGTTCGGGTAACTCAAAGACCGCTGAGTCACTGAACAGTCCACTCCAGAATGGGTGAGGACTCAGAATCTGCAACCATCTAGTGGTCTGCCAAAACTGCAATCAGCTCCAAACCTGCAGTCTCCTCCACCAGAGACAGGCTTCTACCTCCAGCAATCGCTTAAAGATTATGTATCTTATGGAGTGGCCTTGTAAATCTGGTAATTTTTGTGAGTTTCCTGAGCCTTGTAAATTCCCCTAGTTTCCTGAGTCTTATGAGCCTCCTTCATCCCTCCAGAAGGGAATTTTCCAACTTAGAGAAAACGGTTACATAACATTGTGTTTCCTGGACCAGTAACACATATACGGAAAAGTAGAGAGACATTTACATAGTTATTGGGGGAAATCCATATTTTATACAAATGGATGATGAAAGAGTTTTAAGAAAAAGGAGTATCTATATGTGTAATTCTTGGCAGTATGCGACTACCAAAAGCAAGCAAGGAGGAATGTATTGAGATGAGAGAGGACAAAGGGTTGGATCTGGATGAGAGCAGATAATGACATCTGTTGTGTGTGTTGTTGTGAGTAGAAATGTTAGCACACACATTAGTTTCCCTGTATTTGTGAAGTTAGAAATCAGAAATTAATAAAGAAATTATTTTAATTTCAGTCTTACCAGATCTGGAGAGGGTTGTCTTCAACCTTTCCTGTAACAATGTTACAGACATATGTGAAATATTACATAACAGTCACTACATATCATACATCGATAAGTTGTGTATAACCTCCCTAGAAAAAATTGTGTCCTTTGTCACCAGGGCTCAGCTTACATTCAGGGAACATTCACAGGTAAGAGCAATTTTAAGTCTCCTTCAGTTGCCTGACATTCTTTTATCCTGAGAGAAATAAAAAGGAAAGCTATAGCTGACATTGGTCTTCACACGTGCCGGTATGGTACCTGGACACAGAGCTTGGGGCTGCAGTAATTGACAAGGATGCTCTTCCTGCCCTTTTCCATGAACAAGTCCTTGTTAGTCCAGCACAAACACATTGTCAATAAGAAGGAAGTTGTAAAAAGTATTCTCTTTGATTTACAACAGACAATGCTGGGAATACTCCACACCTTTTGCTGGGAAGGATCCAAACAATCCAGGAGATGTTTCTTAAGCAGCCTAGCAATCAGTCTGTTAGCAATGCAGGCTGATCCTCAAAGTACAACTCCTAAAGCTTGTGAAAGAGCAGTAGACACAATTGGCAGACCTTCAAGTGGAAAAGCGCCTGAGGATAGCTGAGTCCTCTGACCGCATCAGGATGTACATCACAGACCTGTCTGTGGTTCCCAGAGGCACTCTTCAGGAACACAGTCACTGCATGGGGTGGATTCTCATTTCAACTAACCAAGCTCTGTCTACATTTAAGAAAATTCCTAAACATTCTCCGTTAGTATGATTTCTTCTAATTTAATCTCTGCCATAGACAGGCCCCTCAAAACCTCTGTTTGTCTTAGTTCATATTTTTACTATTCTCTATTTCCAGGATGAATTGTGGTTTTCTGTACTGTGGCAAAATCATATCTCTCTCTCTCTCTCTCTCTCTCTCTCTCTCTCTCTCTCTCTCTCTCTCTCTCTCT
>JANHMN010000009.1:8375238-8415025 GCA_030674055.1 Rhabdomys pumilio | reverse complement strand
TCTCTCTCTCTCTCTCTCTCTCTCTCTCTCTCTCTCTCTCTCTCTCTGTCAGATTCAGGTAAACCCATCCTGCTCCATAGAGGAATTTTTGCTTATGCTTTGTGGTTGTAGATGAAGCCCCACTTAGGAAAAGCATAGTCTTCCTGTGTGGAATGTCTCATCTTGAACAGTGTGTTCTTTCCCCTCTTCCTCTTCCTCTTTTCCTTTTCCCACCCTCCTCCTCTTCTACCTCCTCTTCCTCTTCCTTTTCCTTCTATTTCTTCTTCTTCCTTCCTCTTGTTCTTCCTCCTCTTCTTCCTTCCTCCTCTTTCTCCTCTTCCCACCCTCCTCCTCCTCCTTCTCTTCCTCCTCTTCTATTTTTTTGGACTAATCCATTAGTTAATCCATACCCCAATTCAAGGACTTAGCAATTATTAATTGATAAATATGATCCAGAGACATAATTTTGGAGTTGAATAAGCAAGGAGATAAAATGTTTTATTTTGAAGACCTGACTGTAGTTCTTCTTTCCATCTCCAAAGTTCAATCCACATACCTCAAAGCTGTTGTGAATGAATTTTCCTGTAGTCTTATGGTGTGCTAATATAACAGTCTTGCTAAAGCTGGTGTTTTAAAGGACCCATGATACTAACAAGTCTTGGTGAAAATATGTAAAACCCACAACCCTACTGGAAAGGATGTAGCTGGGGAAAAACACATGAGGCCTCAACCCTACACAAAGAACCAGTTCAAGGCAACTAAAGAAAGCTAGAAGCAGGAGAGATCATGTTCACCATATAAGAGCACACCAGTGCCAGTCATACTGGAAAACTATACAGACTGAAAAGACTACAGCATTTTCTATATTTATAAATACAGTTGCTATATGACCTAGTTATTATACTTTGTGTGTGGTGTATGTGTGTGAGCTTGCATACATGTGTACATGTGTATCCATGTGTCCGTGTGTGTGTGTGTGTGTGTGTGTGTGTGTGTGTGTGTGTGTGCATGTGGTATGCATGTATGCATATGTGTTTATGGGTGCATGTGAATAGACCAGAGGTCAATGCTGAGAGACCTTCCTTTACTGCTTTCTAGATTGATTTTTGAGACACTCTCTTATTGAACATAGAACTTATCATTTTAGATAGACTGGCAGGCTATTGTGCCCTTGAAGTTTGCCTGTCTCCTTCTTCCAAGTGCCATATTAACACCACAGTGCCCCTCTTTTACATGAGTGCTAGAATTTGAAGTCAGGGCTTCATGCTTATATAACAAACATTTACTCACTGAGCAATACGTCCAGCAGTTATGATTTTGAGTATTTATATCACTGAAAAAATAAAGATATGCTTATCTCCAAATGCTTCTGAAAGGTCACCATTACTCAGAGCACCAAAAGTGAAAATAGTGTCATTTTCTTTTAACTGATGAACGGGTAAAGAAGATGTGCTACGTCAATTTGTCAATTTAGTGGACCACTGATGCGGTGGGACACAGTAACATCAATACAGGGGAACACTGCTATATTGATACAGAGGAGCATTACAGCATTGATACAGTGGAACATTGTGGCATCAATACAGAGAAACACTGTGGCATCAATACAGAGGAACACTGTGGCATCAATACAGAGGAACACTGTGGCATCAATACAGTGGAACACTGCTACATAGATACAGTGGAACACTGTGGCACTGATACAGAGAAACATTATGAAATTGATACAGTGGAACCCTGTGGTGCTGTGAAGAGAGTAGCACACTGATTCTTGTTATATCATTGATTAACCTTGAAGTTATAGTAAGTGGAGGAAGCTATTCAGAAAAGGATAAATAATCCATAATTCTGTGTACATTAATTGTTTAGAACTAGTGAATTGATTCAGGCAGGGGTATGTTAGTGCTTTTTTACTATCCAGAGACTAGCGAGAATGATATGTAGATTCCCTTCCAGAGGTGATAACATCGTTGTGAATGCCATCATTTTTGTTCTACAGTGTGTGTATACTACATTCTACATTGTGAACATAACACAGCCCACCGAAGGACAAAATCTCAATAAAACACCTCACCCTGGTCACAGGCACTACTCAGGCTACCAAGTATTCCAGTAAAACCACTTTTTTTCCTTTCCCTGGGACTTATTCCTCTTAAAATTTCTCCTTCATCTTAGCTTGATGAGAGAAATAAAGGAAGAAAGAAAGAACAAACAAACAAACAAACAAACAGAGAAACTCTAAGTCTGGTCACTGTAATGGTGGTAACTGAGAAGCCATGGATCTTTAACATGCTGACATTTTGAGAGATCTTGAGATCATTGCTTATACCCTCCCAGAGAGCGTCCTATCTCTTCATCTTTTCCGCTTCCTGGTCATGATGAGAGCAGTGTGAAGCACCTTGCTGTGATATCCTTGCCAATGGTTCAAACAAATGGAATCTCCATCCTAGAACCTGAACTTCCAGAACTGAGAGGCAGAATAAATTTCCCTTTACTTCATAAGAAGACTGTTGAGTCTTACTTTATAGTGTGGCAAAGCTGATTAATCCATCTGAGCAGGGTTTTATTGTTGCTCTGGGCTTCACACTCAGAGATCAACCTGCCCACTCATTTCTCCTTGTACCATGCTCCTAGCCCTGCCTGTGGGTGACTTCATAGAAGACAGGTCTAGGGGAAAACCACTTGACCACTGCTGAGTCTTCAGATTTAGGAGCTAGAAAAACCTTCAGAGTATTGAGTAAAGGGTCCTGTCACTTTGACAAGAGGAACTGTGCCGCTTACAAATGTGGAGGCTGCTTCACTCTCAGGCTCATGAACCTGATCACCAGCCCTGAAGTTGTTTATGAGCAATTCCATAGCTACAGAACCCAGAGTTTAACCACTTCTTGCTTCCGTTTTGTCATCATGAGAAACGACTGATGCATTTAGTTTATTGACTTGTAAGATATAAGTAGGCAAACATATACTCTATCTCAATAAGACCAACATTTGCTAATATTGGTCTATCAACAGGAAATCTGAGCATTTGTAGATGACCCTACTACAGGGAAAATGGACATTACTGTGTCACTTAAGAACAGCCCTGTCTCTTTCTGTATCTTTCTCTTTTTCTCATTTCCTCTTTTATTTATATAGTCGTTAGCATATATTAATTGTATAAAACACTAAATTCTATTACAACCTTTCATGCTTAGCTACATAGATAAGTAGATGGCACTAGATTATATTTACTCTTCTATCTGCAACAATTATTCTTCCTATTCCCCAATAGGCTTCCCTTCTACAAATTCTCTCTTTTTCCCTCTCTCTCTTTCCCTCACTGTCTCTTTCTAAAAGTGCATGTTATGTCCTGAGTCTATTTCACTTCATATAGTGACTTCTAGTCACTATACATACATCTTTACTATACATATACCATACATCTTTCTGAAACAGACATGACTTTATTATTCTTTTTATTATTCTTACTATCTAAATAGGATACATCATATACATATACATATATATATATACATCATATGCATATACATCATCATATACATATACATCACATACATATACATATGTATTTCTTTATCCATTCATCTACTGATAGATACTCAAGATGATTCCATTACTTGGCTGTCACAAATGGTGCCATGGTAAACATGAGTAACTGGGTGTTGTGGGCTGACCATGGTTCTTTTGTATTCAATATTCAAGAGTAGTATAGCTGGATCCTATAGAAATTCCAGTTTTAGCTTTTGAAGTGACCCACATCCTAATGTACATCCCCTCCAATATTATACAAGTGCTCCTTCTTGCCAGACCCTTCCTAGAGTGCACTGGTTTTGTGTCCTTGAAGACAATAATTCTGAGTAGGGTAGGATGTAATTTTGATTTAATGTGCATTTATATATGTCACACAAATGGCTTTGGTAGACAGAGTCCTTTAAAGACTTTAAAACTTCATAAATCAGACCTTCACCTCTCAGCGTTATCTTCTAAGTTCACACAACTGATTAAGCTCTGAACACTCAGTGGTTTTTCCAACTTTTGGAAAAATTGGAAAATTTTTCTTATTGGATATTTTGTCTTTTGATGTAGAAGTTTTGAGGTCTAATATATTTTAGGTATTAATTTCTTGTCATGTTATTAGCTGGTAAAGATTCCCTCTTGTCCTGTTGCTGTCTGTTCCATCAGTAATTATTTCTTTTGTTGCTCACAATTTTTGTTTCCTGCATTTTTTAAGTTCCTTTATTACCTCTGAACAGTTGTATTCCTGTGTATGAATCTTGTTTTCCCTTTCCTGGTGCTCACAGATTTCAGAAGAGGGAGTCAGATTTCCTGGATCTGAAGTTACAGGTGGTTATGAGCTGCCATGTGGGAGCAGGTAATCAACTCCTGGTCCTCTAAAAGAGAAATCACCACTCTTAATCACTGAGCCATCCCTTGAGCGTCTGGGAACTTCAATTTTCTAGAATTGAGAGAGGTTGTTTTATTTCAATGATTTAAAAACATGTACAACTCTTCAGAAAATCCATCCAGTGCTGAGATTTTCTGCATTGAGAGACTTCAAATTGCTATTTCATGCTCATTGCTTACAATCAATCTATTTATATACTTGTCTATATCTTCTTGTTAATTTTCATTAAGTCATGTGTGTATGTGTGTTGGAAAAATGTGGGTCCCGTGTTGGCCCTGCCATGGGGTTAGGGCCCCTGGGGAGGCTGCATTCACCCCATGCTGGTGAAGAGCAGGCATCAGGGTTTGGGAAGCTGCGGTTTTTCTGATTTCAGGCTGCTGACCTGCTTGCATCTCTGACACAACTCCCCTCAGTGAAGGACTGTGATATTGACCTGTAAGCAAAATAAACCCTTTCTTCCTGTGTTGCATATGGTCATGGTGTTTTATCGCAGCAATAGAAATTCTAAGACAGTAAGCTTTTAAAACATTCCATAATGATTGTCTGGACTTCAGTAATATCTGTTTAATGCATCCTCTTCCTTTTTCATTGTACTGAGTCTTCTCTTTTCTTTGACTAGTTTAGCAAAGAGCTTGCTAAACTTGTTTATGCTTTCAAAGCACCAACTCTTTGTTTCATTGATCCTTTGTGTTCTTCTTTTGCTTTCCATTGCATTAGCTTCAGCTTTGGCCTTTATTATCTCTTTATTTTTCTAGCCTTGGAACCACTTTATGAAATTTAACAGACAGCTACAGCAGCAATGGCAGAATATATTCAGTTCCTCCCACTGAATTTTGTTCATAGTAAGTTATAAAGCAAGTTTTAATAATGTGAGCATACTTAGATAAATTATGTCCTTTTTCGTTGGTTATTTTATTTATCTTTAATTTCTGTCTTTATTTCTTCCCTGACCAAATTATCATTGAATAGAGAGTTGTTCAGCTTCCATGTGTACGTGGGCTTTTTGTTGTTTTTGTGTTATTGAAGAACACTCTTAAGCCGCGGTGTTCTGATAGGATGCATGGAATAATCTCAATCTTCTTGTATCTGTTGAGGCTTGTTTTGTAACCAATTATATGGTCAATTTTGGAAAAGGCACCATGAGGTTCTGAGAAGAAAGCATATTCTTTTGTTTTACGATGAAATGTTCTATAATAATCTGATAAATCCATTTGGTTCATACCTTCTGTTAGTTTCACTGTGTCTCTGTTTAGTTTCTGTTTCCACAATCTGTTGGTGAGAGTGGGGTGTTGGTGTCTCCCACTATTATTGTGTGAGGTTCAATGCGCACTTTGTACTTTAGCAAAGTTTCTTTTATGAATGTGGGTGCCCTTGGATTGGGAGCATAAATGTTCAGAATTGAGAGTTCATCTTGGTAGATTTTCCTTTGATGAATATGAAATATCCTTCCTCATCTTTTTTGATAACTTTTGGTTGAAAGTTGATTTTATTAGATACTAAAATGGGTAGTCCAGCTTCTTTCTTGGGACCATTTGCTTGGAAATTTTTTTCCAGCTTTTTCTCTGAGGTAGTGTCTGTCTTTGTCACTGAGGCGTGTTTCCTGTATGCAGCAAAATGCTGGGTCCTATTTAAACATCCAGTCTGTTAGTCCATGTCTTTTTTACTGGAGATTAGAGTCCATTGATGTTAAGAGATATTAAAGACCAGTGATTGCTTCTTCCTGATATTTTTGTTGTTAAAACTGAAATTAAGTTTGTGGCTATTATCTTTTAGGTTTGTTGAAAGAAGATTAATTTCTTGCTTTTTGGAGGGAGTAGCTTCCCTCCTTGTGTTGGAGTTTCCCATCTATTATCTTTTGTAGGGCTGGATTTGCTGAAATATAGTGTTTAAATGTGGTTTTGTCATGGAATGTCTTGGTTTCACCATCCATCGTAATTCAGAGTTTTACTGTGTATAGTAGCCTGGCCTGACATTTGTGTTCTCTTAGGGTTTGTATGACATCTGCCCAGAATCTTCTGGCTTTAAGAGTCTGTGTTGAGAAATCTAGTGTAATTCTGATAGATCTGCCTTAATATGTTACTTGACCTTTCTCACTTACTGCTTCTAATATTCTTTCTTTGTTTTGTGCATTTGGTGTTTTAACTCTTATGTGACAGGAGAAATTTTTTTCTGGTTCAATCTATTGAAAGTTCTGTAGGCTTCTTATATGTGTATGGTCATTCCTTTCTTTAGGTTAGGTAAGTTTTCCTCCATAATTTTGTTGAAGATGTTTCCTGACCCTTTGAGTTGGGAATTTTTGTTCTCTTCTATGCCTATTATCCTTAGATTTGTTCTGTTCTTTGTGTCCTGGATTTCCTGGATATTTTGGGTTAGGAGCTTTTTGTATTTTGCATTTTTTTGACAGTTGTGTCAACGTTTTCTATGGTATCTTCTACACCAGAGATTCTCTCTTCTATCTCTTATATTCTGTTGGTGATGCTTGCATCTATGAATCCTGATTTCTTTCCTAGGTTTTTTATCTCCAGAGTTGTCTCTCTTTGTGATTTCTTTATTGTTTATATTTCCATTTTTATGTTCTGGATGGTTTTGTTCAATTCCTTCATCTGTTTGATTGTGTTGTATTCCTTTAAGGGAGTTATTATGTCCTTCTTAAAGTCCTCTCTCATCATCGTGAGGTGTGATTTTAAATCAGAGTCTTGCTTTTCAGATCTGTTGGGTTATCCAGGTCTTGCTGCAATGTGAGAACTGGGTTCTGATGATGCCAAGTAGCCTTGGTTTCTTATGTTTTTGTTTCTTTGGTTGTTTTTTTTTTTTTTTTTTTTGGTTTTTTTGAGACAAGGTTTCTCTATGTAGTCATGGCTGGTAGTCCTGGCTGTCCTGGAACACACTCTGTAGACCAGGCTGGCCTCGAACTCAAAAATCTGCCTGCCTCTGCCTCCCAAGTGCTGGGATTAAAGGCATGCCCCACCACTGCCCGGCTTGTTGCTTATGTTCTTGTGCTTACCTCTTGCCATATGGTTATCTCCTGGGAGACCTGCTGCGGCACAGGGTCAGCCCCCAGGCACAAATGGAAACCGGAATCAAGTTCTTATGTTCTAATGATGGAATAAAACTGAAAATTAACAGTAAGGAAAAACTACAGAAAATACAGAAACACACAGATATTAAATAAAACATTTTTGAACAATTAGTATATTGCCAAATCATTCAAGAGGGAAATTTAAAAATTCCTACAATTAAATAAAAGTTGATACACATTAGCCTCTGGAAGATACAATGATAGTTGTTCTAAGAGGAATGTTTAGAGCTATTAATACCTACATTTAATGTGTCTTACAACAAGAAATTAAACTGTAGATTACTGATGCAAGCAATGGGTTGTCTCAGATGTGAGGGATGTGAAGTAAGGTATTCCCTACTCACTGACTGGATGGGCATCCAGTTATTTGAGTGATGATAGATTAGCTTTATGGTGTTTCTTACAAACTCTTGTACAAATATTTGGAGTATATATTTTTCCAAATTTCTAAATTTTTTGGCTTTATTTTTCAGGAGTGTGCTGTGTTTTTGTTTTCTTGGATTTACACAGAACTTTAAGTAAACTTTTCTTATTGCACTTAATGTCTCTAGCAGGTTCTTCAATTTAATGAAACCACAAAGTAGACAACAGAAAAACCTGCAGAATCTCATGCAAGTACAGGATACCTCATGCCTAGAAAGGCTGCAAATATTTTACATTATAAATACTGTGAACATTCTACATTTTGAAAAATCAATCTGCGGCAGAAATTCCAAACAAAAGAGATTTGGATGTGAACTAGTGTCACACTTCTTTCAAAGAGGAAGCACTGGAAATTATGGGATGGTCTCCATAAATATGAAGTGAGCCAAGAGGAAGTATGGAGAACTTGGCAGAAAGTCATCAGTGGAAATACTATAGGAGATTTGTTTACATATGGTTTATTTAGTGGTAAGTTTGAGAATCTAAAGCCTCCACCCAGACCTATTTTCATATCATATCAATTTCTCTAAGTTGCAGGCAATTCTGGAGAACTAAGAGTCAATGTACAAAAACTTCCATTCTCTTTTGCCAGTCAGAAAAGGAAGGCACTTCTTGTCACGACAGCTGGATCTCAGATTGAATATAAACCCTGACCTTTGGAAAGAATTTATGACATTGTCTTTGTCACTTAGCACAGAGTTATATGAAGACATCTATCTCACCTTTGTTTATAGGCCAAGCCTGCAGCAATCAAATATGAAAGCTAAAAGAAGGACACAGCAAGACTGCTGTCTGATATTACCAGGAATGTGCTTCAGACTATAGAATCCATGTCATTTGTAGAAAAGAACAAATCAAGCCTTGGGTAGAAGGCTAGAAGGGGAATGAAAAGAGTTAGATTGGCAGTGTAAATGCAAACAGTATATCAGTGTTCACTGTGAGTTGGCCATAATCACCCAGACAGAAATCCTGATAGCCTTCCCTATGACAAGAACTAATGTGTCCATCGCAAGTAGCTCACAAAACACTTCATAAGGCTACTTCTTATGAACAAGTCAAAAATTTCTTCATGTAATGACTTGGGTGAACAGTGATCAGTGATCAACAGTGAACTCTTGTAAAGCATCCTCCAGAAAAGCTCCTTGTACTGATGATAGACACTTTGTTCTTTCCCTTGAAGGAAAAATCAAAGACTTATTTCCTAGTGGGAGCCTGAGCAGTAGCACTATACTGGTTCTGGTGAATGCAGTGTATTTCAAAGGACAATGGAATCACAAATTTGATGAGAAGAATACCACAGAAGAAAAGTTTTGGCTGAACAAGGTACTGTTAGCAGTTTATTTACATAATACAATATGGTGATGTGTGGGTAATTTAATTTAAATACAAGTGATGCCACGAGAGTCAAAAATAAAATATATCATGTGAAAATAACTTTACACAAATAGTGATAATGACAAAAATTTGTCTGAACTTCACAGAACTTCAGAGTTATCTCTTCAAGCAAAACTCATATGTTTTGTGTCTTGACAATATCATCTGTGCTGTCCTAGGTCTTCCTTGATATGTGTTTGACATGCTGATTTTTGCAGAATACAAGTAAACCTGTCCAGATGATGAAACAAAGAAACAAATTCAACTTCATCTTTCTAAAGGATGTGCAGACCAAGACTGTAGAAATACCATACCAAGGCAAAGAACTAAGTATGTTTATTCTCCTGCCAGTGGAAACTGATGGTCTGAAGAAGGTAAGGCTTGTGTCTCCTTTTCTTCCTTCAATTACCAAATTTGTTCCTAATGTATTAAATTCAAATAAGACACCGAGGAAAATAATTAAACGTGACTATAATTAAAAATTTTAAAGTGAGATAACTTGTCTCATCGTGTAATATAAGTATTTTAAACACAGCCTGATCACAATGTATGCTTGCCTACAGGAATTAGTCAGAGTAATGAATATTAAATATCAACAAGATGCCACTAATATAGAACAAGACGAACTTGGTTAAAAAAATACATATCAGTGTAGAAATGTTTATAAATATTTTGAATGAAAAAACCTGGGGCATTATATGATACTTATAAAATGTAATACTATGTACAGGAAAATATAAAGAAACATCTATTAACAATAAGATAGTTGACTGGGACCATAAACAATAATATACACAGGTTAGTTTGTACAAAATGATGATTCTGGTTTTTGGATACTGGAAATGAAATTTAACCTTAAATTATCTAAATAAATAATATTGAAACCAAAATATTAGTACTTATTTATTGCTAATGATTTCACTTTAATTCACTGTTCGTGTAAGTTACAGCCTTTCAGTTGATCATGGCCATCTCTTTGTCTTCTAATTTTATAGCTTGAAGAACAACTCACTGCTGACAAGTTGCTAGAGTGGACGAACCCAGAGAACATGCACATGGACGATGTGTATTTATCTTTGCCTCGGTTCAAACTGGAAGAGAAGTATGATCTCCCAGGTCCATTGGAACACATGGGGATGGTCAACGCCTTCAATTCACAGAAGGCTGACTTCTCAGGCATGAGCAGCACTCAAGGTCTCGTGGTGTCTAACGTTTTACACAAGTCCTTTGTGGAGGTAAATGAAGAGGGGACAGAAGCTGCTGCTGCCTCGAGAGTGAAATCCCACTTAATATCTGCACCTGTGCCCAAAAATCTCTCTTGTAATCAAGCTTTCCAGTTCATCATGAAGCAGAACAAGACCAACAGCATCCTCCTCTTTGGCAGAATGTCTTCCCCTTAAGCGCAGCGGCTCTGCCATGTGTCTAGAAAAGTTAACAAAGTTGCTACAGCTAAATGAAGCCTGGAAATAACAGTTTCTCTTGCTTCATTTACTTTTCCATCAGAGTTCCTGCTAAGAGTGCATTGGTTGGGTCTGGGAAGCTCTATTATCTGTATTTTTTCTATAAATCCATTCAAACCTGGTTCCTCTGTATAAACATTCTCTGGGGAAAATGTTCAACAAAAAGATGACGGGATGTTTTAATATAGTTTATTCTAATCTAACATGTGTCAATGACCTGTGTTAAGTTAGCTAGAGAAAATCATATCTTCGTTTTAAACTGATTAATATGAAATGTACATTTCCTTAGCAGATATCTGAACACTTCATAAGCTTATAAATGTTATGATTTTACAGCATACATTTTCAATAAAATAATGATCTTTTTAACTTATTCATTACTTTATCATCCTTTCAACTACAAGATGTCAATCATTCAGGAGAAATATGGAGGGAATGTTAAAAGCAATTTACGTATGCTAAATCTGAGGTTGTGTGTAGATATATTTACACACATGCATTTTTTTATTTTTAAGAGCAAAAATATTTTGTGGATATGTGGTTTATGTATTGTAGAACCAGGGATCCAACTCAGTACTGTTGCAGACAAGACAAGTTCTCTACCACTAAGCCAAGACTCCAGCCCAAATAAAAATTTAAATTCTACAATGTGAAATAATAATTTCATCAAAGATAAAGAGATTAGAAACATTAATATTAATATAATTTCTTATGTCAGCAGCTTTGATGAGAGTTCCTTAGAGATCCGTGTCATCCAGTGTAATAGTCATTAGAAAGCTGCCTTCACATAGAAATTAAATGAACACATATTAAATTAATTATCTCACTTTCTTCTCCCTAGCTGATGTGGCTAGCATATGGTATCTTGCACCATGGAATTTTCAACACTTTCATCATTTTGATTCCATCATCTTTAACAGCTCAGTTAAAAAATCTAGAAAATTCCATGACAAAATTTAACATCAGGACCTTAAGAGGGCTCTTAGTAAATAAAGATATAAGGGGTTAACTCTTTAACAGTTAAAATTGAGCTATCTAAATTTCAAATCCAATCTCTGGTTAAGTAAGAATCACTGGAACGTTTGAGCCCAAAATACTTTAAGAGAAAGCAAATGGTTTTGACACTTAACAATAGAAGACAAGTTAGATAAAAGAGTCAGTCCGTCTATAGAGTGTGACATGGTTTCTGTTTTTACAAAGAACAAAAAATAACCAGTACACATGTGTATAAATAGAACCTATCTCTGGAGGAAAATTTGAGAAACTGCACCACCACAGCAGAGCAGAGAGAAATGGGGAATCTGAGATGTGTGCCTGAGCTTCAGGGCTGTGTGGGAATGAGAAACTTCTCACAGAGCTTTGAACAAAGACAGCTCAGCAACTCTGTTAATCTACTGTGAATGCAAGTTGACAGAGCAGGAAGAACCTGTTGGCCTTCTCTCAGCCTTCAGCTCATCTTTTAACCATCCCTCCTATCTTCTAAACTTTAAAGAGGAATGCCCCTTCCCTCAGCTCACACTCACTGACTTGCAGAAAACTGTTAGGCTTGTCTAAAACTATACAGATATAAAGAGTCTGACCCCCAGATGGTCCCAGGTCAGGTAAACTTTGATTTTCATAAAGAGTACAAATCAACTTCTTGTTCATTGCTCTGAAAAATCCCATGTGTCCCAGAGATGCGCAGAGCCCGGGACACATTTGCTTAGAAGATAATAAAATCTTCCATACTTGCTTAGTCTCTGGAAGTCACAGCTATCATGTACAACTTGACAAGCATCAAAAAGATTGCCTTACTTTGACTTTGGAAATTAAATTACTTGTAGCTGTTTCAATCAAGCCTATTTAGTAGTCTAGATTTTTATTTTAGTAATCTTTGTATTAGCAAATATGTCTCAAATTGAGAACACGTTTATAAAATTGATTCTATCTGTTCATAAATAGGGTAATGCCCTCAAGGGATTTCAGCTGAGAGATGCTCGTAGTGGGAAGTCATGGTAGGAAAAGGCCAGCTTTATTAGTGGAACACTCAACTGTTCTGAGATGGAGCATAAAGGGCATCTTCCATGCAGCTCACCTTTAGAAAACCACTGACCTAAAGACAAGACCAAAGCTGTTAGTCCCTAAAATACAAATTCCCTAAAACTGTGTGAAATTGATGTGATGTTGCCAAACTTATTTCATAAAATAACAATCTTTGAATAAATAGTTGATTACAAAAAAGTTGGTGTGTAGCTTAGAACTTGTAAATAATCTCGTGCTTTTTAAGACTTCATCTAGAAGGGGTTGAATCTACAGTAACTCTAGGTGGAAACATGTATTTCTTTAAAGAAGCTTTTGGTATCACATAAGAAATATTAAAATGCAAATAAATCAATATTCCTTCAAGTAGTTGCTCTCTCTGTGTTGAAAATGATAGTTTAGAGAACAAAGAAAGGCTTGCCCATGTTATTATTATCTTAGCAATATTCAAGGATTCTAATGCTTCTCTTACCAAGCAACTTTTCAAACTATAATTTATTGGTGAGCATACCTGCCTAGGCAGAGGATGTCCCAAGATGACTAAACACAGCTTACAACTTAGCTCTTCTCTCTTAAGTCGATAAATGCATCTGTTTGTAGTTTGCACACCAGACACATGCCTTTAAGTAACGTGAAAACCCCTATTCCAGAAAGTATTTATGATCTATCCCCAGTTTATGCTCTCTCACACCTTCACCTCTAACTGAACTGACTACAAATCTCTCTGAGATCAGAAATCTCATTGATTTAATCTTCTTACCTGTCCCTTTCTCTTAACAAATTGGCAAGCTTCGAGGAAAGAACTGTCTTGAATGCATATTGCAGTCTGTGCTGCAAGTGCTTAACAGATATATATTGAATGTAATTAAGCTAGATCCGTGGGATCTGGTTATCTACAGAAAAATGCATTTGGACCTGTGTCTTTAAACTATGTCTTTAAACATCTTGATCCACCACTGGGAAAATCGTGATCCTGAGGGGAGAGTTGTTAAAATTCCTGGACTCTGCACAGCGTGCTCCCAGGTAGTGAGACTAATACAACTAACTGGGAGCTAAAATGTTTGACTATTGAGTACCTGTTAGTGAAATATATTCCAGATCCACTCTAGAATCACTGAATCGATCTGAGAGTAGACTTCTCTAAACCTCTGTGCTGTTAGACCAATGGGTCAGGCTTCAGTTCTCTACAATGTAGGTAGTTATCCTGCCTCAAAGGAAAAGGTAATAACATGGTCCACTTGCCCAGTTCCAGAGCTGGATACCTGTGTGTCCTGTCAAAAATACATTAAAGCTGAGACAAAACATCTGAGCATACTAACCTGCCGTGCAAGAGACTGAACCAGTGAAAAATCCCTCACATAATAGGGTTTTTCACATACACATACAGGTCATTTGCTAAAAGTTCATGATTTAGTGGCAATTTTAGGAGGTGGTAGCGTTAGGAAATGCTGCCAGAATGGAGGAACTGGCCATATAGTGTTGAAGGGTGTATCCTGTGCTTACTCTGTTTTCTGTCTATTATTAGGTAAACAGTTTTCTTCCTCTTCTGCCATGACATTTCTGCTTTGTCACAGCTTAAAAGCAGTGGACTAAGAACCGTGGACTGAAACTTCAAGCCAAGCTGAGCCTTTCTTAGTGATATCCTTCAGATATTTCATCTCAGTGATAGAAGGCTGAGTAACACACAGGAAGGAAACGCCAGGGCTTCTGATCTGAGGGCCACAAAGACCAGGTTTATGGACACTGATTACAGATGAGTAACCTGAACGTGGACTGGCACTGTTGTGATTGTAAAGTTTTTTTGCTCTCTTGGCTTCTGTGTTTCACTTAAATAAAGGGATTGCAATGGGTTCCCATTTTGTTTTTCTCATTTGGTTTCCTTGTTCCTCTGCATCTTTGATTTGTGTATCATGAATACCTGCAAATGGCATGGTGCTTTCCTGTGGGAACTGCTGCCATCCTATTGTGGATTTCCTTGGTGCTGTTTGTATTCTGATTTAATCCTGCCCCCAATGAGTAATGGATCACATACTCTGGTGATTCCAAGTGAACCCTGCTCCCCATTTTAACTGGTCAAACAAAGGGAAGAGCCAGTGATTGGACAGTGGAAGAAAAACAGTGGGGCTGGAAGTTTTAGGAAGGGGAAGGGAAGGAGAAAGATGGACAATGAGACTGAGGGACGGAGAAAGAGGAAGATACAGGAAGTAGAGGTTGAAGATGAAACAACTGTGGAGTCTACGTCTGCACTACCGGGACCCCATGAAGGAAGCCCGAGGAGGGCAACTGATGCAATTGAAAGAGGATTTTATAGATTCAGTGCATTGGGGCCACTTGCTCACGCATGAGAAGAAGCTGCAGTGAATGCACTCAGGCAGAAGCATATATACAGTTTGAACAGGGTAGGGGTTTTTAGCAATAAACTGGTCAGTTGGCATTAGTGGGATGTGGTGGACCCTCGTAACGTGGAGCTATCTGCTGCCAGATGGCTCAGTTTGTCTGATAACCTATGGGTTTTCTTGGAACCCTATGTCTTCACCCTTTTTGGGAAGGGAGCAATCCTGTGGTTTTTCTAGGGATTGTGTGGCCTCACTCATCTGGGTAAGGAGGGGGTCATGGGGTAATTTTCCATTGACCTGAACTTTACATGACATGGACTTTAGAGAACCATGTAGTCTAGAAAAGCCACAAGTAGCAAGAGATCTCATAGCTAGGGAATAGAGGAGTGTGTTGGTATAGCTGTCCAATCTAGGCATGCTACTGATAAATATTATAACTGAATTGTACGTTTCTTTGCAAGGGCATGTTGGGGTTGGAGATTTATCCATACAAATCTGGCTGGTATTAAATATTAAGGCTGTCTGCTATTTTCCATTTGCGATGATTTCGGTGGGCAAGAGAGAGGGTGAAACCGCAGAGTGGTCATTGGTGGGCAGTGTAGCCAACCATGGGGTGCTCAGTCTGTGGAACTCAAGTGGTAGCTCCAGGCATTCACAGGAAGATCGGGTTTGGGCAGATTAGCAAGCCATCCGTGGGAACGAGAGCCAGATAGCCATTTTCTGCATTGGGCAAGGAGAAACAGGTGGCTGCTGATTCTAGAGCCAAGATGGAGCTAATGTGGGTTTATTAAAATTACAGTTCACAGATGATGTCCAGCATGGTAGGTGAGAATCCTCGGATTGATTCAGACATGGTAATGCAGGTCTGAAAGGAGTGTAGAGGAGGTTTCCCATTGAGAAGAGGAGGCAAGGAGTGACTCAAGCATGGGGAACCTTAAACAAAGAAACACAGGGGTAGATTCGGATCTGGCTCTGAGTTCCCCTGCTGTGAGAAGAAACTGTATAAGGGCTCTAGGCAGAGAGCCAAACTAAAAGCTGCTTGCTTCCTACTAGCAGGTAATAATAGGATAGAATTCTAAGTTTGGTTTAATTGTTTTTAAAGATAGAAGAGAATACAGATTTTGCTCAAGCCACATGGGGAATTCTCCCCATAACTCTGAACTAATACAAGAGTTTAGGCCCAGATGTGTAGGGACCACTGCTGTAGGCAGAAAGGCTGCAGTCTCTTAGAAAAGATACAGGGAGAGTGTATGAAAAAAAGGGGGGTCTTGCAGAATAACTCAGAATCTCCAAATGTGGGCTCCACAGGAATTTAGGGTTTTATCATGTCATGAGAGATTAGGAGAAAGAGCATTTGTTCAGTTTACTTCATTTGTTTTGAATTGTGTTAACTATCAAAATGGGAGTGATTTTA
This sequence comes from Rhabdomys pumilio, assembly GCA_030674055.1. Classification (NCBI taxonomy): domain Eukaryota; kingdom Metazoa; phylum Chordata; class Mammalia; order Rodentia; family Muridae; genus Rhabdomys; species Rhabdomys pumilio. Next base: position 8,398,536 of record JANHMN010000009.1, on the reverse strand, counting down.
AGTGTTGTGGTTATTCTATTATTCCTCTGGGAGAGATGTAAAACGAAGTTTTTCTGGTTACTAGCTAAAGGACATGCTAATTTGGGAGAAAGGTTTTATGTTTGTGTTTATAGAAAAGGTGACTGGGCTCTGGACTCCTTCCAGAGTTATGTGGATCAGATATGACAGAGGAAGACCCCCTAAAGAACTAGGAAAAGTTCAAGAGAATCAAACACTTCACGTGGCACGAATGAAGATTTATGATTGGTTATTATTATTAAAATTGGCTCAGAAAAAAGACTGGTTTCACATGCTCAAACAAGGAGCAGGACTTCATTCTTAACTAGTTTGTGTACCCTACACAGACTAACACAATCCACGCAGATATCTTGATGGCACTTAAATGCTGTTATAAGACTTGTATATTACCGAGTGTACAGCTTTGGTGAGACTCATCCTCAGACATGCTGAACTGACCTACATGGACTCCCAGTGTCATGGATTCCAGGTCATCTTGCTTCATTCAATGTTTCACATGGATCCAGTAAGAACTTAGGCATCAAAGACTGAATAGCAGTTGTTGACTTGTTCTTCCTAAGGCCTAACCCAATCTCCTATTTTCCCTACCCTTCTCCTTTCCTTTAAAGATATTTCATCACCCATATTCAGCAAGAAGAAGTTGTGGAGAATCAGTCTGTTATCCTGATTCCCTTGGTTTGGGGGTCTGGAAGTGATTATCCTAAAGCTTGTCATTCTAGGGAATTTGGAAATGGTCTTAATCTGGACAGGGAGAAAATAACTGGAATTGGTTGTGTAGCTGTAATGTTAATTGGTAGAAATCTTTACAACTGTTACAAAGTTGAAGTTATAATTTCTTACATTGGTACAGAATTTACTTTTGATACGGATTTAAGGTTTTCACTGGCATAAGTTTCTTCTATTGATACAAAAATTTAAGAATACAAAGCTTAGACCCAGTCCTTCTATAACTGCTATTACAAACTATTTTTAGATGATTAAGCAATGTGAGTTAAGTGCCAGAGAGCAAACGCATGGTTCTGAGTTAATAATAAAAGGGTATTTTTTAGCTATTTCAATTAGAAATACCTGAGAGCAGTTATAGGGCAACAGCTCAGATTTACTTTACATAGATAGATAGTTTTTAAAAACATCAGAAATCCACAGCCTGTGACATTTAATGTTATTTAATCATTTGATGTTGAGACATATTTGCTCCTGATAGCATGCCCTTCTTGGTTCAAAGAAGATATTAAGATTCACTGCCAGGCAAGGTTGTACATCATGGCAAGGTAGCCACTGAGCAGAAATTGTCCATTTCCTTTGCAGACCAATACTGTCCATGAAAAGACACAAGATGGAGAATAGTGGACAGCTTAGTTCTGCTGAGACAGAATAAGCTAGTCCTTCATGGTATTTTCTGTTTTACTTAAGGTCTGCCAGAGGTTCTGGGTCAGAAGGCTGAAGACAGTTGCTCTAACATTCTGATAAATAGTGGACTGTCCTGATAGACAGCTGTTTCTACAATTTGTTTTAGTTTTGGAAGCTATGCTAGTGCTTCCTATATTTTTCAGGTAATATTTAAGTTGCTCTCAGGTTTCTCATGGAGTTGAAGACTGGTAGTAGTCTCATAGCCAACCCAACCTGCTCATATTGAGAGGATGGTTTTCAGATGGTATACAGGCTAAAACCAGGACATAACGCAGGTGTAAAATTGTAAGCCATTAAAGTTAGGATAGATGGCAGAGTGTTTTTTTTTAATTGACAAAATTGATGGACTGGGTATTAAGTATACCTTATAATTTATAAACTACATAATAGTAGTAATTGTCATCAATTTATATCTGAGATAAAGAGCCTTTTAACTGGACAAAAAGGGGGAAATGTTGTGGATTACCTTGGAGCTGATTGTGCTTTGATGCTCTTGTCGTAAGTAAAGGGACTCTAGCCAGCCAGAGCATGGCAAACACAGCTCTGCAGATCTTGCCCTTCCCTTGATGCTACTCTTCCTCACTAGAAACCATTAGATTCTGTTTCTAAAGCTAACCACAAAGGTCTTTTGCTTATTTGGCCACTTCCTCCTCCTCCTGAGGATAACTACCAAAATTGAGCTATCAGTACTGATGTCCAGCAATCAAAAGTCTCATTTGGCTCACCTAATTAACAGGCCTAATTAAAATTAATCACCTCATCCTAACACAGGATTTTTCCTTTTTTTTTTTTTTTTTTACAGACTGTCATTTTCCTATTACCTTCATAGTCTGTCTCCTCCCTATCCTTTGTCCCTCCAGGACAAATATCTATCTCCCAGTCTTCCTTGCCCTTTTGTCCCTCCTCCTTTGTTTCCATCCCCTTCTTCTTTCTTCTTCTTCTCTTCTTCTTTCTTCTTTCTTCTTCTTCTTCTTCTTCTTCTTCTTCTCCTCCTCCTCCTCCTCCTCCTCCTCCTCCTCTTCCTCCTCTTTCTTCTTCTTCTTCTTCTTCTTCTTCTTCTTCTTCTTCTTCTTCTCTCTTCTTTGTCCCTTATCCCTGCCCTCTGTCCCTTGGGACAAATAAAACCCCTTTGTGATGAGAACATGGTCTTGGGATATCTTGAACCAACTTCATGGTCCATAGAGTAAGCCCTGAACAACCATAGTTAAGGCAATAGTGAGGATAAAACTGAACAATAAAAATAATGAAAACTTTCAAGGAAAGAAGACAGGAAAAAAAATGGTCATAGCAAATGGCCCCTGTTATGATGTGTATTATTTCAAAGGCAAGAATTGACAGCCTGCACTAGGAACAAGAGCCCAGTGCAGCTGATCCAGCTACTTATGCCCTATTTTTCTCATTCATTGCATTCCAAACCAGTTTCATCTCCATCACTCCTCCCAGTAGCTCTGACCTTCCTTTCCTGGGCATCCACTCCTCTGTTTCCTTTTGTAAAAAGAGCAAGCCTCTCAGGGATATCAACTGAACATGGCACAACAAGTTACAATAAACTAGGTATAAACTCTCATGTCAAGGCTTTATGAGACAAGTTAGTAAGAGGAAAAGGGTCCCAAAAGCAGGTAAAAGAGTCAGAGACAAGCCCTACTCAGACTTTTAGAAGTCACAAAGAGGACACACAGCTACATAACTATAACATATATGCAAAGGACACAGCTTAAACCCACACAGGGTCCATAACTGAATGCCCCTTTAGTCTCTGACCTCCTATGAATGCTACTTAGTTGATTTTGTGAGCCATTTTTTTCTGGTGTCCTCAACCTCATTGGCTCCACTTCTTCCTCCTCCTTTTCTGTGTTATTTTCCTGGCACCATCGCTGATTTTATACTACTGAGCAATAGTAATAAAAACCACAGGGATTAGAGGAAAAAATACATTGATCAATGGAATCGAATCAAGACCCAGACATAAATCCACACATTTATGGACACCTGATTTTTGATAAAGAAGCCAGAAATAAACAATGCTGAAAAAAGAAAACATCTTTAACAAATGGTGCTGAACTAATAAGTTGTCTACCCATAGTAAAGAGAAAATACATCCGTATCTATTATGGTGCAAAACACTCAAGTTGAAATGTATCAAAGAACTCAACATAAAACCAGGTACACCTAAAATGTTAGAAAATAAAGTAGGTAGTAGCCTTGAATAAATTGTACAGGAGACAACTTCCTGAGCAGATCACCAATAGATCAGGCACAATGATCAACAATCAATGAATGGGACCTCATGAAACTAAAAAGATTCTCAAAGGCAAAAAACAAAAGCAAAGCCTACTGAATGGGAAACAGTTTTTATCAACTCCACATCCAACAGAGGACTAATATGTAATGTATATAAAGAATTCAAGAAACTAGACATCAACAAACCAAATAATCCAATAAGAAAAATGGGGCACAGATCTAAACAAAGGATTCTCAAATGGCTTGAGAAACACTTTTAAAATGTTCAACATCCTTAGCCATCATGGAAATGCAAATCAAAAGTACTTTGAAATTCCGTCTTACACCTGTCAGAATAGCTAGGATCATTACAGTTCCTGTTGCCAAGGATGTGGAACAGTGTTCCACGAGTGGTGGGAGTGTGAGCTTGTGCAGCCACTATGGAAGTTAATATGATAGCTCCCAGAAAATTAGGAGTCGCTCTACCTCAAGACCCAGTCAAAGCACTCTTGGGCATATTCCTAAAGAATTTGCAGTTCTACTACAAGGACACATGATTGACCATGTTCATTGCAGTTTTATTGAGCCAGAAACTGGAGAAAACTAGATGTCCATCAACAGAAGAATGGACTTAGGAAATCCCAATTCACCTTTCATTTTGTATAGGTGCATCTTCTTCAAAGTCGGGCAAGGGTCCTATCCTGCTGTACATTCCTGTTGTGTATCTGACAAAGAGGAAATGCTGTCTTTTTTGAATGTGGCCCTTGATTTCTCTCCAGAAAAGTGGGAATGCCTAGAGCGTGCTCAATGGAACTTGTACAAGGATGTGATGTTGGAGAATTACATCAACCTTTTTTTCCTGGTCAAAGTGCTGACTCTTTTAGGAAGTTTCCAGGGAGAAATCTCCATGAGAATTCACCCCCATGGCAGAAACTAGAACAGAGACAGAAATTAACAGAAGACCAGGATTTCACCAGAAGTCCCAAAGTAGGACTCCAACCATCAATGTCTTCACTCTTAGTGGAAGAATCCTGGTAGGAGTCCTCATCATAATTCTAATTGTTTATAAGATACTATACCTACCTTCTCAGAAAAACATGATCTTTCTTTAACAGGAAGCCCAGAGTCATTCTAAAAATCTGGTACTGGTTTGAGAGTTACAGTGTCTTGGACCATGTCAAGATGCACCTCTGATAAACCAATCCACCAAGCTGGAATGCCACTCTATGCCAGTCTGACTATGAGTAATGGATTTGCTGTTTGTGGAAAGGTTTATAGCAGAAAGGTCTCTAACCTGGAGTACGGCATGATTGGATTATAAAGCCAAACCCCACATTACACAACAGAAGCAAGCCTCAAATTTCAAAACTTTCAGGTTCATTGATTCAAACAATTATTTCTTATGCTGTAAAACAATGGCTCTACCAAAGCTGCGGGTGAGACTGTGTGAGAACATTCTCTCAGTCAATACCCATTCAGAATTCTGAAGATTTAAGATTTCTTCATTTAGTTTGCAGTTTGATATTCTCTATTAATATTTGGCAAGGTGCAGCTCCTATAGCCATTTGTCTGTGTGTAATCTCCATATTCATGTAGGTTTAATATCCAATTATAAAACACATCTGGGTAATATGAAATAAAATATCTGAGGTCTAATTCTGTGGGCTTGAACAGTGTGATCACAAGTCTTGCATGTTTGTGCCTTGCACACTAGTTCTCTAATTCATTGTTCAATAGTAGTTTAATATTATAAATGAATAATTCTTAGAAATTAGATTAATGGGACTCCCAGCCCAGTGCTAAGCAGCACAGGCAGGCAGACCAAGACTGAGACAACCCCTAGGCCAGCACCAGTGTGCTTGGGCAGGCAGACCACTCTCAAAATGGTCCCCAGCCTGGTGCCACAGGCCTGGGCAGACCATATTTATGATGATACCTGCCCATTGCCCTATAGGACAGGCAGGGCATAGCACTTGTGAAAAGACCCCAGATATCCAGAAGCCCCAGGGTCAACTAAGATGATCAAGTAATTGGTGGAGAGATGGAAAATAAAGAGAAGCAGAGGGATGCATGCACAATGAAGAGAGACAGACCTGGACACTTGAATGTGTAACAGCTTGGTGTGAGTAGCCAATGATGCCACCTAAGGAAATGGTGAGGACCTGGACCATGCTGCCACCATGGCTGGGTCTGTGGTCCTGCAGCAGAGGGGGTCTGCTACCATGAAGACCAGGTGAATGGCCCTTGCCTTTGCTGCTACCTGGGGCCATGTTGAGGTCTGAGGGCTGTGCCCCACCCCTTTCCATCTTCAGCCTCTGGCCTTGCACCTGGGCCTGGTCCTGCTGGCATGGGGACAGGTGAGCCAGCCTGAGGGCATGATAATGGGAGAGTGGTCTCCTTCTTGTGGGCTGTAGCACTGGGTAAACTAGTTGAAGCAGTGCTGGAGAGCTTTCACAAGTGGTGTGGGTGTGGGAAAGCTGGCAGTCTGACCAACTCAGCTACTACCCAGGCCCAGATTCAGGATTTGTGTTGGCCAACTTCTGCTCCATTGGTCAACTGTGGAAGCATGTGAAGAGGCTATGGATCCAAAGCGCAGGATCTTCATGACACAGGGCAACAACAGGATATCCAAAAGTGTATGACTAGAATATATATATATATATATATATATATATATATATATATATATATGAATGAGCTGGCTGGCTGACCAGCTTCACTACTACCCAGAAATATATACATACATATTCATATACATATACACATACACATACACATATACATACATATACACACACTTATATTTTTTTTATCTATTCATCTATTGATAGATAGTCAAGATTATTCCATTACTTTGCTGTCATGAATGATGCCATGGTAAACATAAGTAATTGGGTGAAATGGGCTGACCATGGTTCTTTCATGTATATATCGAAGAGTAATATAGCTGAATCCTATAGTAATTCCAGTTTTAGGTTTAGAAGTGACCCACATACTAATTTATATCCCCTCCAATATTATACAAGTGCTCCTTCTTGTCAGACACTTCCGAGAATGCGCTGTTTTTGTTTCCTTGAAGACAATAATTCTGAGTAAGGTAAGATGTAATTTTGATTTAATGTGCATTTCCATGCTGAAAAAAGCTATTAGCCATTGAGATACACACACACACACACACACACACACACACACACACACACACATATAGGTAGAGAAACACACACATATATATGTATATACATATATATCACATCCATACCCCTTTAGAGAACTATATACTCCTTTTATTTTCCCATTTTTTATTGGACATTTCTTCTTTTGATGTAGAAGATGTTCTTTAGAGTTTACTTTATTTATTTACATTTCATATGTTATCCCCTTTCCCGGTTTCCCCTCTGCAAACAACCTATCAGATCTCCCTTACCCCTGCTTCTATGAGGGTGCTCCTCCACCCACCTACCTACTCCTGCCTCCCTAGCTAGCATTCCCCTACATGGGGGCATCAAGCATTCACAGGACCAAGGAACTCCCCTCCCATAGGTCCATCCTCTGCAACATATGCAGCTGGAGCCTTGGATCCCTCCATGTGTACTCTTTGGTTGGGATGTCTGTGGGGTCTGGTTGGTTGATATTGTTGTTCTTCCTATGGGGTTGCAAACTCCTTCAGCTCTTTCATTCCTTCCCCTAACTGCTTCATTGTGGTCCCCATGCTCAGTCAGATGGTTAGCTGCAAGCATCCTCATCTGTACTAGTCAGGCTCTGGCAGAGACTCTCGAGACAACTCTATCAGGCTCCTGTCAGCAAGCATTTCTTGGCATCAGCAGTACAGTCTGGGTTTGGTGGCTGCATGTGGGATGGATCTCCAGATAAGGCAGTCTCTGGATGGCCTTTTCTTCAGTCTGTTTGCTCTATTCCTTGTCCCTGTATTTTCTATAAAAAGGAACAATTCTGGATTAACATTTTGGAGATGAGTGGGTGGCCCCATCCCTCAACCAGGGGATATGCTTAACCTCTCGATATGTTCTCTACAGGCTCTCTCTCCCCTTTTTAGGGTATTTCAGCTAGTGTCATCTTCATTGGGTCTGGGAGCCTTTTTCTTTCCTGGCATCTGGGACTCTCTATTGGCTATTCCCAGTTCTCCATCTCCACTGCTACACACCTCTGTTCAGTTTCCGGACTCTCTGTACATCTCCTTCTTTTCCTCCCACACCTGAGTCTGACTCCCTTTTCCCTTCTCCTTCCCAAATCCATCCCTCCCTCTACCTCCCATGATTATTTTGCTCCCCCTTCTTAAGTAGGGCTGAAGCATCCACACTTTGGTTTTTTTTATTCTTCAGCTTCATATGATCTGTGAGTTTTATGATGGGTATTTCGAGCTCTTTTCCTAACATCTACTTATCAGTGAGTACATACCATGTGTGTTTTTTGTTACTGAGTTACCTCACTCAAGATGATATTTTCTAGTTTCGTCCATTTGACTGTGAATTTCATAAAGTCATTGTTTTTAATGGATGACTAGTACTCCATTGTGTACATGAACCACATTTTCTATATCCATTCTTCTGTTGAGGAATGTCTGGGTTGTTTCCAGCTTCTGCCTATTATAAATAAGGCTGCTATGAACATAGAGGAACTTACGTTCTTTTTATATGTTAGAGCATATTTTTCTTATATGCCCAGGAGTGGTATAGCTGGATCTTCAGGTAGATCGATTGCAGGTTTTCTAAGGAAAGTCCAGATTGATTTCCAGAGTGGTTGTACCAGTTTGCAATCCATCAGCAATGGAGGAGTGAGTATTCCTCATTCTCCACATCCTTGCCAACATGTGCTATCACCTGAGTATTTGATCTAAGTCATTCTGATTGATATAAAGTGGAATCTCAGGGTCATTTTGATTTGCATTTCCCTGATCACTGAGGAGTTTGAACATTTCTTTAACTGCTTTTCAGTCATTCAAGATTCCTTTTTGTAAGTTCTCTGTTTAGTTCTATATGGCGTTTTTTTGATCGGGTTGTTTTTTTTTGTTTTGTTTTCTTTTGTTTTTTGTTTTTGTTTTTTTTGTTTTTGTTTTTTGTTTTTGTTTTTGTTTTTTGTTTTTTTGGTGGTTAGCTTCTTGAGTTATTTTATATATTTTGGATATTAGCCCTCTATCGGATGTGGATTTAGTGAAGATTTTTTTTCTCAATCTATATGTTACCAGTTTCTACTATTGCATATATTTGCCTTACAGAAGCTTTCCAGGTTCATGAGATCCAATTTATCAATTCTTGATCTTAGAGACTGAGCCATTGGAGTTCGGTTTAGAAAAATTACCTGCACACCAATTAGCTCAAGGATCTTTCCCACTTTCAAGTCTAGTAGATTCACTATATCTTGTTTTATACTGAAACCCTTGATCCACATGGAATTGAGCTTTGTACAAGGTGACAAATATGTATCTATTTTCATTTTTCTTCATACAGACTTCCAGTTAGACCAATAATATTTATTGAAGATGCGTTCTGTTTTCCATTGTATTTTTTTTTAATTCTTTGTTAAGGATCAAGTGTCCATAGGTGCATGGTTTTATTTCTGGGTCTTAAATTCTATTCCATTGATCAACCTGTCTGTCTCTACCAATACCATGAAGTTTTTATCATTATTGCTCTGTAGTATAGCTTGAGGTCAGAAATGGTGAGTCCCCCAGAAGTTCTTTTATTGTTAAAAACTGTTTTTGCTATTCTGGGTATTTTGTTTTTACAGATGAATTTGAGAATTGTTCTTTATGTCTTTGAAGAATTGTGTTAGGATTTTGATGGTGATTAGAATAAATCTGTATATTGCTTTTGGTAGGATCGTCATTTTTACTGTGTTAATTCTACCAATTCATGAGCATGGGAGATCTCTCTACTTTCTGAGGTCTTCCTCAGTTTCTTTATTGAGAGACTTTAAGTTCTTGTCATACAGATGGTTCACTTGTTTGGTTAAAGTAACCCTAAGATATTTTATATCATTTGTGACTATATCATTTCTTCTTTGCCAAATTGTTTCATCTTGATCTCCTTTTGTTGTCTTGTTGCTCTAGCTAGAACTTTGAGTATTATATTGAATAGATATGGGGAGAGTGAGCATCCTTATCATATCCCTGATTTTAGTGGGATTGATTCATGTATCTCTCCATTTAATTTGGTATTGGCTGTTGGTTTGTTGTCTATTGCTTTAATTATGTTTAGGTATGGGCCTTGAATTCCTCATCTCTCCAAGACTTTTAACATGAAGGGGGGCTGTATTTTGTTAAATGCTTTTTTAGCATCTAATGAGATGATCATATTTTTCCACTATGAGTTTGTTTATATAGCGGATTATGTTAATGGACTTTGATATATTGCACCAAACTTGCATCCCTGGGATGAAGCCTACTTGATCATGGTGAAAGATGGTTTTGATATGTTCTTGAATTTGGTTTGTAAGAATTTTATTGAGTATTCTTGCATCAGTATTCATAAGCATATTGGTCTGAAGTTCTCATTTTTTAAAAGTTGTGTCTTGTGTGATTTAGGTATCAGAGTAATTGTAGCTTCATAGAATGAATTAGGTAGTGTTCCTTCTGTTTTTATTTTATGGAATATCTAGAAGAGTATTAGTATTAGCTCTTCTTTGTAGGTCTGGTAGAGTTCTGAACTAATGCCATCTGGCTCTGGGTTTTTTTGTTTGAGAGATTTTTAATGATTACTTCTGTTTTCTTGGGGAATACAGGCCTGTTTACAGAGTTTACTGGCTCTTGATTTAACTTTGTTATGTAGATCTGTCAAGAAAATCAACCATTTCATCTAGATTTCCCAGTCTTGTTGAATATAGGCTTTTGTAGTAGGATCTGATAATTTTTTTGAATTTTCTCAGTTTCTGTTGTTATCTCTCCATTTTCATTTATTCTTTTCTTAATTTAGATACTTTCATTGGGCCATTTAGCTACTTTGGCTAGGGGTTTGTCTGTCTTGCTGATTTTCTCAAAGAAATACCTTTTGGTTTGGTGGATTCTTTATAACTTTTTCTTGGTATCTTTTTGGGTGATTTCAACTCTGAGTTTGATAAATTTTTGCCCTCTACTCTTCTTGGGTGTATTAGTTTCTTATTGTTCTATGGCTCTCAGGTGTGCTACTAAGTTGCTAGTGTGGATTCTCTCCAATTTCTTTGCCAGGACACTTAGTGCTATGAATTTTCCTCTTAACACTACTTTCATTCTGTCCCATAAGTTTGGATAGGCTGTGTCATTATTTTCACTGTATTCTAGGAAGTCTTTAATGTCTTTCTTTATTTCTTCCCTGACCAAGTTATTGAGTGGAGAGTTGTTCAGCTTCCAAAGGTATGTGTGTTTTCTGTTGTTATTGAAGACCAGCCTTAGGCCATGGTTATCCGGCAGCATGCACAGGATTATTTCAATCTTCTTGTATCTGTTGAGGCCTGTTTTGTGACCAATTATATGATCAGTTCTGGAGAAGGTATCATGAGGTACTGAGAAGAAAGTACATTCTTTTGTTTTAGGGTGAAATATTCTGTACATATCTGTTTAAATCCATTTGGTTCATAACCTCTATTATTTTCACTCCATCTCTGTTCATTTTCTGTTTCTATGACATGCCCATTAGTGAGAATGGAGTGTCGAAGTCTCCCACTATTATTATGTGGGTTCAATGTGTATTTTGAGCTTCAGTAAAAGTTCTTTTATGAATGTGGGTGCACTTTCATTTGTGGCATAGATGTTCAGAATTGATACTTTGCCTTGGTGGTTTTTCCTTTGATGAATATCAAGTGTCCTTCCTTAACTTGCTTGATAACATTTGGTAAAAAGTCTATTTTATTGAATATTAGGATAAAAACTCTAGCTTGTTTCTTGTGACCATTTGATTGGAAGACTTTTTTTCCAGCTTTTTACTCTGAGGAATTTTCTGTCTTTGTCAGTGAGTTGTGTTATTTTGTATGCAGCAAAATGCTGCCTGTCCATTCTGTTAGCTTATGTCTTTTCATAGGGGGATTGACTCCATTGACAATGAGAGGTATTAAAGACAAATGATTATTAATTCCTGATATGTTTGTTATTGTAGATAGCATTATGTACTTGTGATTTTCTCATTTTGCCTTTGTTGTGAGATGATTAATATCTTTTTTTTTTTTTTTTGGTGTATGTACCCTCATTATGTTGGAATTTTCCTTCTAGAATCTTCTATAGGACTGGATTGGTAGATAGATATCCCTTGAATTTAGTTTTAGTTATAGAGACTTACTGTACATTTATGGGCATCTTTTTTTTAGGATGGGGAAGTTTTCTTCTATGATTTTGTTGAAGACATTTTCAGGGTTTTTTTGAGCTGGGAACCTTTGCTCTCCTCTATTCCTATTATTCTTAGATTTGGTCTTTTCATTGTGTCCTGGATTTCCTGGATGTTTTGGGTTAGACGTTATTTTATGTTTTGAATTTTCATTGATACTTGTGTCAATATCTTCTAAGGTATTCTCTAAACCTGAGATTCTCTCTTTTATCTCTTGTATTCTGTTGGTGATACTTAGATCTGCAATTCCTTAACTCTTTCCTCGGTTTTCCATTTCAAGGGTTGCCTTCACTTTTGTTTTCTTTATTGTTTCTACTTCTGCTTTAAGGTCTTGGACTGATTTGTTTAACTATTTTCCCTGTTTGATTGTGTTTTCCTGTATTTCTTTAAGGGATTTGTTTGTTTCCACTTTAAGGGCTTCTACCTGTTTACCTGTGTTTTCCTGTATTTCTTTCAGTGAATTATTTATATCCTTCATAAAGGACTCTATCATCATCATGAGGTGTTATTTTAGGTAGCCTCCTGATTTTCAGGTATGTTGGTATATCCAGGGCTTGGTGTGGTGGAAGAACTGGGTTCTGATGATGCCAAAGTATATGGGTTTCAGTTGCTTATGGTCTTGTGCTTGCCTTTTACCATCTGGTTATCCCTGATGTTAGCTCCTCTGGATGTCTTTGTCTGGATCCTGCCTCTTGTGTCCCTGGATTGCTATAGGTCTCCTGGTAGGCCTGTAGCCCTGACTGTAGCAGATCTCTTGTCAGGCCTTCAGGCTATGGGGCCATTGGAGGATCATGTATACTGTTGACTTGTTGCCCTGGCTGCACAGGTCTTCTGGGAGACCTTCAGACTTTGGGGTTTTCAGAGAGGCAGACAAGCTACTGATCTGTTGTCCTGGCTGCAGCAGATCTCCTGGGAGGACTTCAGACTCTTCATTCTTCAGAGGAGCAGACAAACTGTTGCTATGAGAGTAGCTGCTCTCCTGGCAGGCCTTCAGACTATGGGCTCTGTTGCCCTGTGTGCAGCAGAAATCCAGGGAGGCTTTCAGAATGTTGGGTCAGTTGCCCCGATAAAGAGGAACTCCTGGGATGCCTCAGACTGTGGTGTATTCATAGGAACAGGAAAGCTGGTGTTCTGCCCTGGCAGAAGATGCAGACCAGAAGGTTAGTAGAATTCAAGGAAAGGGCCGTTGGGGTGATTGGTGAATCCTGAGTCCACTGGACTAACCTGGATTCCCAGCTACTGCACTTGTGTGGGGGTTCCCTTACAAGTTGCCCTATGTGCAAAGGAATTTGTGGGAGGCTTCATAATGTGGTGTCTTCAGAGAAGGATAAAAGCTGGTGATCTGCCCTGGCAGAAGACACAGAAGAAAAAAGAAGTAGAATTAGGAGGAGCATGGTTTTGGGAGTGGTCAGTCCCAAATACACTGGGTTCCTCAGGATTTCCAGCTGCTGCAATTGTTTGAGTGGGGTGGTGGGTCTCTTACCAGTTGACTTGTATGCAGAGGAATTCCTAGGAGGCCTTCAGACTTTGGTGTCTTCAGAGGAGCAGACAAGCTGGTCCCACTATTTCTTACATGTGTTTGGCCCTGACCTTTGGAATAATAACAGTGAAATAGGAAAGGGATTCTGTCTTGACAACTCAGGTAACATATTGTGTCAGACAAAAACAATCACTTTTCTGTTTTCTTTTCATATAAAGCTTCAGAAAACTGCCATTCAAATGAACCATTTTGTTTCCATTGATCTTCTCCTTACCATAATATCAGTTCAAAAAAGATAAGTAATTTTCTCACAGATTTTGAACCAAAAAAAAAGTTCAAGGTTAGGGAAGATTAGGAAGTAACTGTGGCAAGAGAGAGTATCATAAAGATGCAAAAAAAAACCAAACAAACAAAAATAGAAAAACAAAAAAACAATAACAACAACAACAAGTGCTTTCCAGACCATTGGTTATCACTTTGAATAAGAATTAGAACTATTTTTCAATTTGTATAGCATAATTGATAAAAAAAAAAAAATTGACAGAACTAATGAAATTTTTCATAAAGAAAAAGTACCTAATGTAAGTTATTTAGTTGTTTGGTATCATAGGTGTTCCTTAAAGGCAATTCAACAGTTCAAAATAAGGTAACCAGAGGTGTCATACAGAATAGAGTTGTCAGGTTAAAAGTTTAAAGTGTTATCATTGCTATTGGAAAAGTGACTGTGTGCATTTCAGATGAGTCAGCAGCTGACAAGAATTAGAGGGATTAATCATGTGACCTACAGCAAAAGGAAGTACAGTGGTAGGCTCTGAAGCCAGCCTTTCTCACAAATTTGCATACCTAAAAAGACTAACCTAGTTATGAAATCTAAAGTTGATTTACTTGAAATACCACTGAAATGATGAGGCAGCAGTGGCTAGAGGAGAGGTATAAATTCCAGATCTCAGCATCAACCACACACAGGCTCCTCTCCTTCCTGCCCACTTCTGCCTTCAGAAACACAAGTAAGTGCTTCCAGCTACTATTGGTGAACAGAATGAACTATGTTTGAGGATATCAGCGCTGTGTTTTACATCATGTGTATGTGACATTTTGCCTGATTGTACTTCTCTTGATCTGCCAAAGAAAATTTAAATGCATGCTCCACTTAATTTGTTTTTTAAATAAGTTATTTAATTTTGGTTAAACATATGTATCTTGCCAAGCACATAGGATTTGTGTTTAGCAACTACAGAATATTAAAGGAAAAGTTGAGAGGTGGTTTTTAATACCTGGCTGCCAGGAAGCTACAGAAATTTTACCTTTAAAGTCATTTAAAAATTTTCCACCCAAAACTAGCACAGATTGTGAGGAAGGAAAGATAAAAGAATTCTCTACTCGCTGTTTGCAATGTCTTAAAAGACACTTTCTTTATTCAATCTAGTTAGGAGATGTACATTACAGAAGACTTAAAAAATAATAAATTTATTGCCAGAATCTGATGATACAGGTATATCATTTTCTTTAAGAAATGTTCATTACAGAGTGATACTTTATTCAGTGAAGTAATTCTGACCTTTTGCTGACTTTATGCTGTTCTAGGACTTTAAGGTCACACTGAGCCATCATGCATTTGTTTGCTGAAGCCACTACTAAATTCACACTTGAGATGTACAGGCTGCTCAGAGAATCAAAGGACAACATCTTCTATTCCCCAGTCAGCATGATGACAGCACTAGCAATGCTCCATCTTGGAGCCAAAGGAAACACTAAACAACAAACTGAGAAGGTAGGTCTGAGCTGCATTTTGTTGACTAGTTTGAACTTGTCTCACACTGTCAGTGTGCAATTAAAGGACTATGAAGCTTGACACCTGAGATGAAGAACAAGGTCCTGAGTAGGCATTGCCATGAGTGTGAACATGGAACTATGGGAAGAACTCCCCCTTCCCAAACACTGTCCAGGTGTTTCCTGATATCTTTCAAGTGCTAGACTACAATAATTGCCCTAGAGTGTCCTACAAGAAATTGTCTTAAACTGTAGAGACTATTGATGCAAGCAATGAATTGTCTCAAATCTAAGGGATGTAAACTGAGTTCTTTCCTTAGCACTGACTGGATGGGCATCTATTTATGTGACTGATGATAAATCAGCTTTATGATGTTTCATACAAACTTTTGTACAAATATTTAGAGAATATTTTTTCCAAATTTTTAAGATTTTTGCCTTTATTTTTCAGGGGTTTGTTCTGTTTTCGTTTCCTTAGATTTAAGCAGAACTTTAAGTGAACTTTTTTTGTTACACTTATTGTCTCTCCCAGGTTCTTCAATTCAATGAAACCACCAAGAAGACAACAGAAAAATCTGCAGACTGCCATGTAAGTGCAGAGCACCTCATGCCTAGAAGAACTTCAGATTTTTGACAGCATTATAATTGAAAGTGAACGTTTTACATTTAAAAGAATCAGTCTGTAGGGCAATCTCCAAGCAAAGGAGATTTTCATGTAGAGTAGTGTCACGCTTCTTTCTCACAGTCATTATGCTCATTAACTACAGAAGGTCAGTACTGGATGGAGAGGATGATGGCCTAGATTCAGCTCTAGCTCTACCCCCTCACAGATAGGGACCATGAATAAAGCTCTGCCTTGATCCACTGAGCCTACATTCTAGCAAAGTGGGAGTAAAATGGAATATGATTCAACATATACAAACACAAAAATGTCTGCCTCGCTAAAAGTAAGAAACCATATGAATGTTAGACAAGATTATTGCAAGAAAACAGTAATTATCAGTATCTCCATAATGTTACTAAAACAATTTTATCTTAATTCAACAATTGGATTAAGAGAAATAAGTACATATGCATATATTAAGAGAAATAAGCACTTCTTGGAAAATGACTCTTATCACACCCATATGTCTGTAGAGGCTTAACCATGCTACCTTCTTAGCAGGAAAAGAGATGTGTTCTGATTCAAACTTAGATTTAAAATCTGGCTCTGTAATATCTCTTTGAAAATATCATTAAATTCCATAAACTGTTTTATCTTTATCTAGACTATATTCAGACTGACATTACTTACATGCAGTCCAGTCCTTAGATAAATCACAGGCATATGCTATCTTACATAGAGAGACTATGCTCCATGAAAGAAGAGCCATTAATCACAGTTAACTTTTCTTAGACAATACCATTAAAGGATATATATATATTCATATACATATATTTATGTTCTACATATAATAATATATTTTAATTAGTCAAACAGCATAACCATATATTGGTGACTGTTAGAAATGATATGTGATCTATAGCTTTGAAGAGCTTAAGCCAAAACAGCCTAAAAGTACATATCACATATTTAGTTCAAAAGATGGAAAACTGGATTATGTGGAAAAAAAAGTCATTTCTGAAAAAAAATTGCATGTAAACTCTGCATATTTAAGATAAAACATAATAAATATGAGAAAATGTTCAAATACTTATTGATTACAAGTATTTGGGTATTTATTTTGTGGGTGTATTAATTGTATTAGCAGACTAATTCAATGAACACTTTTTTTGACATTGAAGGATCAAGAAAATATCCATGAACAATTTCAAAAGCTTATGACTCAGTTAAACAAATCCAACAATGCTTATGACCTGAAGGTTTCCAACAGTATCTATGGAGCTAAGGAATTCCCATTTCTTCAGGTAAGTTGTACCTGGCACTGATTCCTTTAAACTGCATCCTAAGTCTTACAGATATGAATGGCCATACGGGAAAGTGAGGCCAGGTAGGTCCAGTTAGGAAGCCCTGGCTCACAGAGAAAGTTTCATAGACAAAATTGTAACCGACTGGATTGTGGAAGAGGCTAGTGACTTATGTGTGAAGAATAGGCTTGGCAGTTCTTCCATGAGAGAATGTAGGTCACCAGAACTTCTCATGAGATGTTAGTAATGAACCAGCACTGACGTGATCACACAGATTACGACAGGAGATCTACACTGAGGAGGATGTTTCTGGAATGGGCAGGCTTAGGAAAATCCTGCAGAAAAGTGGGGAGGGAACACATAATATAGCACTTCCTCCACTGAACACATGATCGAAGGAGAATTGCAATGGTTGAACTTAGTGGTAGGATAGTTCCTCAGCCAATCAGCTCTCTCAGGAAAATTTACTATTAAATTTGCATGTAAGACCCTCTTTTCCACCTGCCATCTGCCAGATGCTATGTTAGTGTAAGGTTGCCTTCAGTTCACTGTGATCTCAAATTGCCTACACATTACCTGAGTAAACATCTTCATGTTCATAGCCTAACAGTTGCCATCAGGGTCAGCAATCAGATTATACTATCATCACAACGAATGAAATTTGAGTGATGGCTATGTTGTTCTTAATTCTTTTTGGTTCCTTCACATCTCAAAGACATTTTTGGAAGACATTAAGGAATACTACCGAGCTAACGTGGAATCTCTTGATTTTGTACATGCTGCAGAAGAAAGCCAAAAGAAGATTAATTCCTGGGTGGAAAGGCAAACAAATGGTAATGTGTGGGAGGGTCTCTGGAGGAAGCACCTGAGATTATGGGATGGTCACTTCATAAATTTGAAGTTAGTCAAGAGGAATTATACAGAAGTTGGCCGAAAGCCAATGAGTTTAAGTACAACAGGAAATGTGTTACATAGTGCTCACTTAGAAGTATCTTTGATAATCTGAAGCCTTCACCCAGACATATTTTCATAACACATCAGTTTCTGTAAGTTGCAGGCAAGTCTGGAAAACTAGGAGTAAATGTTACAAAAAGTCCCATTCTCTTTTGCCAGTCAGAATAACAAGACACATCTTGTCACCACAGCTGGATCTCAGACTGTATCTGACCCCTGACCTTTGGAAAGAATGTATCATATTGACTTTGACACCTAGCACAGAGATCTCTATAGATGCCTATCCTATATCTCATCTCTGTTTATAGGTCAAGCCTGAAACAATCGAATATGAAGGCTAACAGGAGGATACAGTAGGACTGGTGTCTGATATTACCAAGAATGTGCTTCAGACTATAGAATCAATGTCATTTTTAGAAAACAACACATCAAGCCTTGGTTAGAAGGCTAGAAGAGGAAGAAAAAGAGTTAGATTGAGAGTGTAGATGCAAACAGTGTATCAGTATTCACTGTGAGTTGGCCATCATCACCCAGACAGAAATCCTGACAGCCTTCCCTATGACAAGAACTGATGTGTCCATCGCAGGTGGCTCACAAAACACTTTATAAGGCTACTTCTTATGAAGAAGTCAACAATTTCTTCGTGTAATGACTTGAGTGAATAGTGGTCGGTAATCAACAGTGAACTCTTGTAAAGCATCCTCCAGAAAAACTCCTTGTACTGATGATAGACACTTGTTCTTTCCCTTAAAGGAAAAATCAAAGACTTATTTCCTAGTGGGAGCCTGAGCAGTAGCACTATACTGGTTCTGGTGAATGCAGTGTATTTCAAAGGAAAATGGAATCACAAATTTGATGAAAAGAATACCACAGAAGAAAAGTTTTGGTTGAATGAGGTACTGTTGTCAGTTTATTTACATAAAGTCATATGGTAATGCATGGATGATTTAATTTAAATATAAGTGGTGCCACGGAGTTCAAAAATTAAAATATATCTTGTGTTTTATTTTTGTATCTTAACTAGGAATAACTAATGAAACATCTGCCTAGATTTTTAAAAATGTCAGTGTTATATCTTCCAAGAATACTAATTTGTTTGGTATTTCGACAATATCATCTGTGCTGTTCTAGGTCTCACTTGATAACATTTGATTGCCTGATTTATTGCAGAATACAAATAAACCTGTCCAGATGATGAAACAAAGAAATGAATTTAACTTCAACTTTCTGGAGGATGTGCAGGCCAAGATTGTAGAACTACCATATGTAGACGAAGAACTAAGCATGATAGTCCTTCTGCCAGTGGAAACTGATGGTCTGAAGAAGGTAAGGCTTGTGTTTCCTTTTCTTCCATTACCTGATTTGTTCCTAATGTATCAAATTCAAGTAAGACACTAAGTAAAATAATTAAACATGACTATAATGAAAAACTTAAAGTGAGATAATGAGTCTCATCCTGTAATATAAGTATTTTAAACACAGCCTGATCACTCTGCATGCTTGCCTAATAAGGAATTAAGCTGAGTAATAAATATTAAATATCAACATGATGCCACTAATATGGAAAAAGTCAAACTTGGAGAACACGGCAGGACTGGTGTCTGATATTACCAGAAATGTGCTTCAGACTATAGAATTCATGTTATTTGTAGAAAAGAAAAAATCAAGCCTTGGGTAGAAGGCTAAAAGAGGAAATATATAGAAATGCAGAAAGAAATATATAGCATTCTAGAAAGAGTTTATAAATATTTGGAACGAAAATGAAAAACATAGGGCATTAGATGATAACTATAAAATGTAATACAATGCACAATAGCTGACTGGGAGCATAAACAATCTTGTACACAGTTTATTTTGTACAAAAAAATGATTCTGGTTTTGGGATATTAGAATTAAAACCTAACTTTAAATTATCTAAATAAATAATGTCTAAACACAAAAATCAATACTCACTTATTCCTAAACATTACACTTCAATTTATGGTTCATGTAAGTTGTTCCTTATAGCAATCATGGCCATCTCTTTCCTTCCACTTTTGTAGCTTGAAGAACAACTCACTGCTGACAAGTTGCTAGAGTGGATGAACCCAGAGAACATGCACATGATGGATGTGTATTTATCTTTGCCTCGGTTCATACTAGATGAGAAGTATGACCTCCCAGGTCCATTGGAACACATGGGGATGGTCGACGCCTTCAATTCACAGAAGGCTGACTTCTCAGGCATGAGCAGCACTCAAGGTCTCGTGGTGTCTAAAATTTTACACAAGTCCTTTGTGGAGGTAAATGAAGAGGGGACAGAAGCTGCTGCTGCCACAGGAGTGGAAATCAGTGTAACATCAGCGCAGATATCAGAAGATGTCTGTTGTGATCACCCTTTCATGTTCATCATCAGGCATAACAAGACCAACAGCATCCTCTTCTTTGGCAGAGTGTCTTCCCCTTAAGTGCAGTGGCTCTGCCATGTGTTTAGAAAAGTTAACAAAGTTCTGCAGCTAACTATGGCCTGGAAACAACAGTCTCTCTTCCTGCATTTTCTTTCTCATCTCAGAGTCCATGCTAAGAGTGCATTGGTTGGGGCAGGAAAGCTCTATTATCTCTATTTTTTTCTTTTCTTCTTCTTTTCTATACATCCATACATTCTCTGGGGGAAAATGCTCAACAAAAATATGAAGGGATGTTTTAATATAGTTTTTTCTAATCTGGCATGTATCTGTGACCTGTGTTAAGTGACATGGAGAAAATACCTTCTTTTTAAACTGATTAATATACACACTTACATTGCTTAAGGAGATATCTGAACACTTCATAAGCTTATAAATGTTGTGATTTTACAAAATACATTTTCAATAAAATAATGATCTTGTCAACTTATTCATTACTTTATCATCCTTTCAATTGCAAGATGTCAGTCATTCAGGAGGAATATGGAGGGTATGTTAAAAGCAAATTCATCTATGCTAAATCTGGGATTGTGTATGAATGCATTCTAACACATGCTTTAACTATTTTTGTAAGCAACAAAATTTTGTTGGTTCATGGCTTATGTATTGTAGAACCAGAGATCCAACTCAAGGCCTCTTGCATACCAGTTAAGTTCTTTACCACTAAGCCAAGTCTCCGGCACAAATAAAAATTTAAATACTACCAAGTTAAAGAACAATTTTATCAAAGATAAACAAATTAGAAACATACTAATATTAATATAATTCTTATATCAGCAGTCCTCATGAGAGATCCCCAGAGATCTGTTACCAGTGTAATAGTCACTAGAGAGCTGCTGTCCCATGTAAATTAAATGAAGACACTTTATGCTAATTCGCCCACTTTCTTCTCACTAGCTGATGTGGCTAGCATGTGGTCTCTTGCACCATGGAATTCTCAACACTTTCATCATTCTGATTCCATCACCACAGAACACATAACAGCTCAACTTAACAATCTATATAATTCCATGACAAAAATCAACATCAGTACCTTAAAAAACTCTTAGTAAATAAAGATATAAGTGGTTGCTGGTGCAGACCCATGCCCTGTCCACTCTGGTGTGGACACCGGACTCCCCTCGAGTCATCATAGAGGGTCCACTGAACCCAGAGTGGTAGGTAATAAGACCCAAACACTGCCCTATGCCCACGACTGGGTGTGAGGAGTGCTCAGAATACAGCAGAAGACCAAACCTGGCCCCTAGTCCTGCGTAGTGGTGCTGCCCTTCCGCCCGGCTCCCAGATCTGAGGCCTGGTGAAGACCTGTGCCCTGTCCACTCTGGTGTAGACAACAGACTCCTCCTGAGACATCATAGAGGGCCCACTGAACCCAGAGTGGTAGAGGGTCCACTGAACCCAGAGTGGCAGAGGAACAACTGAACTCAGAGTGACAGACAACATATCCTGAAACATTTTTAGAGGAACCACTACATTCAGAACAGTAGACACCTTAACCTTAGACACCCTAGAGGAAACACTGCACTCGGAGCAGTGGGCAACTGCTCCTGAGACATCCTAGAGGAGACACTACACCCAGAACAGCAGATATCTAGCTGGTCTGCTAACTTGGAGGCATCATATCCTGAGGCATCCTAGAGGTACCATTGTACTCAGAGCAGCTGGAGATGATCAGAGAGACATCTGGACCCCTAGGAGACCAGACACAAGCAAGATAACTGGAAAGGCAGGCTTCAGTCAGAGACAGCGAGTACAGGTAGCACTAGAGTTAACCAGATGGCGAAAGGCAAGTGCAAGAAAGTAAGCAACAGAATCCAAAATTACATGGCATCATCAGAACCCAGATCCTCCATCATAGCAAGCCCTGAACACCTCATCACACCAGAAAAGCAGGATTCAGAATAAAAATCGCTTCTCATGACGATGATAGATGTCTTTAAGAAGGACATAAATAACAGAAAGAACTATAGAAAATATCAACAAAACCAGGAGCTGGTTCTTTGAGAAAATCAACAAGATAGACAAATCCTTAGCCAGACTAACCAAAGGGCGCAGAGATAGATTAATAAAAATCTTAATTTTTAAAAAAAATCTTAATTTTAAGATTAATAAAAATTTTATTAATAAAAATTAATAAAAATCAAACTGAAAAAGGAGACAAAACAATAGAAACAGAGGAAATTTTAAAAATCATCAGATGCTACTACAAAGGCCTATACTCAACAAAATTGGAAAATCTGGATGAAATGGACAATTTTCTAGATAGCTACCAAGTACCAAAGTTAAATGAGGAGCAGATAAACCACCTAAACAGTCCCATAACCCCTAAAGAAATAGAAGCAGTCATTAAAAGTCTCCCCACCAAAAAAGTCCAGGACCAGATGGTTTTAGTGCAGAATTCTATCAGACCTTCCAGGAAGATCTAATACCAATTCTCTTCAAACTGTTCCACAGAATAGAAACAAAAGAAACAATACCCAATTCGTTCTATGAAGCTACAGTTATGCTCATAACTAAGCCTCATAAAAACCCAACAAAGAAATAGAACTACAGACCAATCTCTCCTATGAATATTGATGCAAAAATACTCAATAATATTCTCAAAAACCGAATCCAAGAACACATCAAAACAATTATCCATCATGATCAAGTAGTCTTTATCCCAGGAATGCAGGGATGGTTCAATATTCGGGAAATCTATCAATGTAATCCACTACATAAATAAACTCAAAGACAAAAAAAAACACATGATCATCTCACTAGGTGCTGAGAAAGCATTTGATAAAAT
>JANHMN010000009.1:8349829-8375228 GCA_030674055.1 Rhabdomys pumilio | reverse complement strand
AAACACATGATCATCTCACTAGGTGCTGAGAAAGCATTTGATAAAATCCAACAACCCTTCATGTTAAAAGTCTTGGAAAGATCAGGAATTCAAGGTTCATACCTAAGCATAGTAAAAGCAAGATACAGCAAGCCAGTAGCCAACATCAAACTAAATAGAGAGAAAGTTGAAGCAATCCCACTAAGATCAGGGACTAGACAAGGCTGCCCACTCTCACCTTACCTATTCAATTTAGTATTGGAAATCCTAGCCAGAGCGATCAGACAACAAAAGGAAGTCAAAGGGATACAAATAGGAAAGGAAGAAGTCAAAATTTCACTATTTGCAGATGATATGATAATATACTTAAGCGACCCTAAAATTTCCACCAGAGAATTCCTAAAACTGATAAACAGCTTCAGTAAAGTGGCTGGATATAAAATCAACTCAAACAAATCAGTAGCCTTCCTATACTCAAAAGATAAACAGACTGACAAAGAAATTAGTGAAATGACAGCCTTCACAATAGTTACAAACAATATAAAATATCTGGGAGTGAATCTAACCAAGCAAGTGAAAGATCTGTATGACAAGAACTTCAAGTCTCTGAAGAAAGAAATAGAAGAAGATCTCAGAAAATGGAAAGATCTCCGATGCTCCTGGATTGGCAGGATTAATTTAGTAAAAATGGCCATCTTGCCAAAAGCAATCTATAGATTCAATGCAATCCCCATCAAAATTCCAAATCAATTCTTCATAGAGATAGAAAGAGCAATTTGCAAATTTATTTGTAATAACAAAATAACCATGATAGTGAGAACTATTCTCAACAATAAAAGAACTTCTGGGGGAATCACTGTCCCTGACCTCAAACTGTACTACAGGGTAATAGTAATAAAAACTGCATGGTATTGGTACAGAGGCAAGCAGGAAGATCAATGGAATAGAATTGAAGATCCAGAAATGAGCCCACACACCTATGATCATTTGATCTTTGACAAAGGAGCCAAAACCATCCAGTGGAAAAAGGACAGCATTTTCAGCAAATGGTGCTGGTTCAACTGGAGGTCAACATGTAGAAAGATGCAAATCAATCCATTCTTATCTCCTTGTACAAAGCTCAAATCCAAGTGGATAAAAGACCTTCACTTAAAACCAGATACACTGAAACTAATAGAAGAGAAGGTGGGGAAGACCCTCGAATACCTAGGCACAGGGGAAAAGTTCCTAAACAGAACACCAATGGTGTATGCTCTAAGATCAAGAATTGACAAATGGAACCTCATAAAATTGCAAAGCGTCTGTAAGCAAAGGACATTGTCAATAAGACAAAACGGCAACCAACAGAGTGGGAAAAGATCTTAACCAATCCTACGTCCTAGAGAGGGCTAATATCCAAGATATACAAAGAACTCAAGAAATTATACTCCAGACCACCAAATAACCCTATTAAAAATGGGGTACAGAGCTAAACAAAGAATTCTCAACAGAGGAAACTTGAATGGCTGAGAAGCACCTTAAGAAATGCTCAACATCCTTAGTCATCAGGGAAATGCAAATCAAAACAACCCTGAGATACCCCCTCACACCAGGCAGAATGACTAAGATCAAAAACTCAGGTGATAGTAGATGCTGGTGAGGATGTGACAGAGGAACACTCCTCCATTGTTGGTTGGGTTGCAAGCTGGTACAACCACTCTGGAAATCAGTCTGGTGGTTCCTCAGAAAACTGGACATAGCATTACCTGAGGATCCAGCTATACCACTCCTGGGCATATACTCAGAAGATGCCCCAACATATAACAAGGACATATGCTCCACTATGTTCATAGCTGGAAAGAACCAAGATGTCCCTCAACAGAGGAATGGATACAAAAATTGTGGTACATTTACACAATGGATTATTACTCAGCTATTAAAAATAATGAATTTGAGAAATTCTTAGGTAAATGGATGGAATTGGAAATTATCATCCTGAGTGAGGTAACCCAATCACAAAAGAACACATATGGTATTTATTCATTGATAAGCAGATGTGAACCCAAAAGCTTAGAATAGCAAAGACTCAACTCACAGACCACATGAAGCTCATGAAGAAGGAAGACCAAGTGGGATGCCTCAGATCTACTTATATCGAGTGACAAAATTACTCAAGGGAACAAATATGGAAACAAAACATGGGATAAAAACTGAAGAAGGGGACATCTGGAGACCATTCCACCTGGTATACATCCCATGTACAGTCACCTAAGCTAGACATTGATGTGGATGGCTGGAAGTGCATGCTGTCAAGAACATGATATAACTGTCTCCTTAGAGGTCTGCCTGAGACTGACACATTCAGAGGACAATGCTCACAGCTAACCACTGATATGATTAAGGGTTCCCCAATGGAGAAGTTAGAGAGAAGACTGAAGGAGCAAAAAGGGTTTATGACCCCATGAGGAAAGCAACAATACCAACCAACCAGAGCTCCCCAGGGTCTAAACCACCAGCCTGGAAGCACATAGGAAGGGACCCATGACTCCGGCTGTATATGTAAGAGAGGATGGCCTTGTAGGGCATAGGTTGGAGAGAAGATTCTTGGTCCCATGAAAAATGAACATAGACTTGGGGGTAATGTGAGGGAGGGGAGGGGTTATTGGGGGCAGGGGGTATGTTGGGGCACAGCCTCATAGAACCAGGAGGAGGGGAGTTGGGATAGAATATTTATGGATGATGAGAGAAAGTGGGGTAAGGGGATAAAATCTGAAATGTAAATATAATACCCAATTTAAAAAAAAAGTAAAAAAATTTAAATAAAAAAAAGAAAGTAAAGAATGAAAAAAATAAAAAAAAAATTAGCTTGATACTAAAATTTGTTTTGAGAATTGTATATTGCAGAATACACAACCTTGGTGTATCTACTCATCAAACAAGCTAAGCAGACCTGCTCAAACCTCTGATGTCCTGGAATTCCATGTGGATGCAGTGAAGACACGGCGTCAGAGGCTTATCAGTTTACTCTTCCTCCCACCCCTCTTCTAATATCTCAACACCCGTAATCAGCTTGAAGAAGTTAATGAAGAGTCAGCGCCCCTATTCCCTGGGCTTGGGGACTAAGGTAGTTAATAGTGGGCTGTCTTTCTAGGGAAAAGTAGTGGTTTTGTTGGGACAGGAAGGATTAGCTAGGATTTATTTCATAGCCACAACCCATTGGTAGAAATCTGTATAATTATTCTCAAGATGAAGTTATAATTTCTTAAATTGTACAAAATTTACTTTGATTTCAAATTTAAGGTTTTCATTGGTACGAGCTCCTTATGGATATAAAAGTGAGATGAATATTGTTATCGTCATAGGCATTGTGCCTGTATAACACATTTAGGAATACAAGGCTTAGACCCAGTCCTTCTTTAACTTTTTTAACTGATTTGAGATGGTTAGCCTGTGAGTTAAGGAACTACAGCAAATTCATGGCTTTGAGTTTATTGTTAGGGTGTTTTCTATATTTTCTTTAGAAATAGCTGAGAGGAGTTAACAGACAACAGTCCAGATTGCCTTGCATGGATAGTTGGATTTCAAAACGTCAGAAATCCATAGAATTGATGTCACAAATATTTCTATATTAATGTTCATTTTGATTAGAGACCTGTCTGCTCCTGACAGCTTCCTGTCTTGGATTCTAAGAAGAAATTGAGCATCCTTGGAGTTACTCTAGTTCTGATGAGACAGCCACTGGGCAAGAATTGCCTCTTCCCATCTAAAGACAAGTTACTGTCCAGAAAAGGACACACTTGCAGAATAGTCGACTGATTACATCTGCCTATACAGAGTAATCAGCCCTTAATAATTCTGCATCACTAAGGTCTGTCAGATGATCCTGGGCCAGAAGGCTAAAGATCAGATGCTCCAACGTTTTGTAGTATAGAGACTGTCCAGGTGTTCAGTGATCTCTATAAATTGGCTAAGTTTTAGAAGCTATGCTTTGTGCTTCCCATAATTTCAGTTAACTCAGTCATTCTGAATTTCTGACGGGGTTGAAAACTTACAGTCTCATAGCCAATCCTGGCTATTTACTTTGAGAGAATAGATTTGAGTGGATAGTTTTCAGCTGACGTTCATTCTAAAGCCAAGAAAAAATCCTGGTTCAGAACTAAGTGTTTTAGTTAGGAGAGATGACAGAGGTTCTGATTAGTCAACAAAATTATGGACTGGTTATTAGGACTATCTTGTACCTCACTGGTACAAATTGGCATAATTATGCTCTAATTGTATTTTGAGAGAAAAGTTTTATTTTAACAGGAAGGGTGATATGTAGGAGGAGGCAAGGTGGGAGGAGTTCGGAGAGGAAGAGAAGGAGTAAGGAGAGGAGGAGAAGAAGGAGAAAAGCTAGGTGATGAGAGAGAGAGAGAGAAAGAGAGGGGGTGACATAGAGACAGATGTTCACGTGTCTCTGAAGACTCCCAAATTCGGGAGACCCTTACTCAAGTCTCAGGAAGTCGCGAACACCCACAAACTCCAAGACACCGTACCTGGATGCAATTAGCAGAGGTTTATTAGGGAAGAGAGCTGGCAGCCAGCATTCAAACTGCACACTCGTGCAAGAGTACAGTTTGACCCCGCGTGGTAGGCTAAGGAACCTTTTATAGTAGGGGGTAGGGAAAGGAAGGAATTTTCGCGTGGTTACACATGATTGGTTATTTCAAATATCAGCAACTTGCAGAGGCGGCAGGATGGCTAGTTAGGACTTGTCTGGGAATGCCTTTTTACTTTTCTTTGTGGCCAGGAATGTGTCTTCCTGCTTTGGGCCTACCCCACCCACAGGTGGATTTTCTTCCCTGAGGCTTGAGGAATGTATGGGGCAGTGAAGGCCCGAAATCCTACATTCAGTTCCGCCTTCCTGGAACTAATGAGCCTGTATATATTTTATAAAATGGTCTTTATAATTTTTTCACTCTACAGTCTCCACCAGTCAAAGATAGTTGATATATCTAGGTTGGGTATTGGGTTACACTTCTGATTGAGCATTACCAAACTTATAAAGCCTTTGATTAAGATTTTTTAAAAATTGTATAAAAGCAAAAAGGAAAAGGGGTCATGGGGTATGGGTTTTCTAGGGAGGGGAAATGGGGAACAGGGATGACATCTGAAATGTAAATAAAATACCCAATTTAAAAAAAGGAAAAAAATATAAGCAGTTGACCCTTTAACAGTTAAAATAGAGCTATCCAAATTTCAAATCCAATTTAGTTTAAATAGAAATCACTGGAAAAATTGAATCCAAAATACTACAAAACAAATGGTTTTCACTCTTTTTCTTATCATTTATCCTTTAATTTTTTAAAAATTGGATATTTTATTTATTTGAGTTCTAAATGTTAATGCCTTCCTAGTTTCCTGGTCTCCCCTCTGTGAATCCTCTATCCCATCCCCCCTTACCCTGCTTCTATGAGGGTGCTCTCCCACCCAGTCACTCACCCAATCCCTCCTCACCTCCATAGCATTCCTCTACACTGGGGCATCAAGTCTTCACAGGACCAAGGGCCTCCCCTCCCATTGATGCCAGATAAGCCTCCTTCAGTTCCTTCAGTCCTTCCCCTAATTCCTCCATTGGGGTCCCTGTGCTCAGTCTGCAAGTATCTGCATCTGTATTAGTCAGGATCTGGCAGAGCCTCTCAGGAGACAGCTGTATCAGGTTCCTGTCAGCAAGCACTTCTTGGCATCCACAATAGTGTCTGGGTTTGGTGTCTGCATATGGGATGGATCCCCAGGTGGGCCTTTCCTTCAGTCTCTGCTCCACTTTCTTTGTCCCTGTATTTCCTTTACACAGAAGCAATTCTGGGTTAAAATTTTGGAGATGGGTAGATGGCCCCATCCCTCAACCAGGGGACCATGACTAACCTCTGGATATGGTCTGTACAGGTCCCCTCCCCCCTTTATGAGGTATTTCAGCTAATGTCATCCCCTTGGGGTCTTTGAAGGCTCTTGCTTTCCTAGTATCTTGGACTTTCTGGTTGCTAACCCCAGCTGCAGTCCTGCGGCTGGTTCACAGGGAAGTCCTCCACTATCACAATTCTACAGGCCACAATAGACACGAGGGAGTCTGTAGGTTTCCAAGAGTTTATTGTTCATGGTGAATGTAGATGGTCTGGGTGCACCCCTCACTTAAGCCAGAGTGGGTCTGGCTTAAATAGAGAGGGGGAAGAGGTTAGGATCTGGGAGGGAGTAACTTAATTAGCTATGCCCTCTGGCCTTCAGGTATCTCATTAGTATGTAAATCTCTCTAGGCTGAGGCCTGTAGCCACGCCCTCTACCTCTGACCTAAGTGACTGAACTATGCAGGTTAAATGGAAATTAGACCACCTGTCAAGACCTTGGGTTCTGGGGTCCTGGCTGAACACCTGCCATTTCTCTCTTAGATTCTCAGCTTTCCAGGCCCATGATCATACAAGAAGCAACTTACCCTTGCACAGCCCAACAACACAGAATGAAGAAGTGTTCCTCTTTCTCTACATTCTCCCCAGCATCTGCTGTCACCTGAGGGTTTGATCTTAGCCATTCAGACTGGTGTGAGGTGGAATCTCAGGGTCGTTTTGATTTGCATTTTTCTGATGACTAAGAAGGTAACTAAGAACATATCTTTAATTGCTTCTCAGCCATTTGATATTCTAGGTTGAGAATTTTCTGTTTAGCTCTGTACCTCATTTTAATAGGGTTATTTGGATCCCTAGAGTCTACTTTCTTGAATTGTTAATGTATATTGAATGTTAGACCTCTATTGGATGTATGGTTGGTAAAGATCTTTTCCCAGTGTGTTGCTGGTTTTTCCTATTGACAGTGTCCTGTGCTTTACCGAAGTTTTGCGATTTTCTGAGGTCCCATTTGTCTATTGTTGATACTAGAGCATAAGCCATTGATGTTCTGTTCAGGAAATTTTTCCCTGTGCCCATGTGTTCAAGACTTTTCCCCACTGTAAAGAGCATTCTTGTGAAGTCTGACTGGACCCAGCATAGGCTAGATGACCTAGCAAAAGGCCAAAGGGACAGAACCTAACTATTAGATAGAGTGAAACCAGATACGTGGTGTGTGAAGAGTGCCATAGATAGATAGGGAAGCCCCAGGGCGTTCCCTGGTTGGAAGTGAGCTTAAAAACCCCAGAGAAACTCCACTCTGGAGTCCATCATGACTAGGCCCCCGACTCCACGCCAGTCTGGACTCTGATGAGACCCAAATGATCATCCAATACCCCACTGCACTGGGTATTGTCAGCAGAGCAAGACTCGCTGAGGCCACAGCCAAGGCCAAAAGAGGTGACAGAGAAGTCCGAGACTGAACCTGAGCCAAGAACAGGTTGTATTTATGAGTGACTGAGTTATGTGGATAGTAGCAGCCATAGCTTTAGTGTGTGCCTCCCTAGTTTGGTTTTGCATGTGTGCTGTGACTCTATTATATGACACTGTGACTTTCTTATATGAACCCAATATTGAAAGTAAAGCATTTGAAAGACCAGATCTCGACTCTTGCCTGTCTGTCATAATTCCCGAAGCACCTCCTGTCAGAATCAACTGACAGTCTGGGATATAAGTGCTCGAGACACCCACTGTTCTTCTATTAGATTCAATGTAACTGGTTTGATGTGGAGGTCCTTGATTCACTTGCACTTGAACTTTGTACAGAGAGATAAGAATAAATCAATTTGCATTCTTCTACATGCTGACCACAAGTTGAATTCAAAACATATGTTGAAAATGCTGTCCTTTTTCCACTGGATGATTTTAGCTCCTTTGTTAAAGATCAAGTGACCATAGGTGTGTGGGTTCATTTCTGGGTCTTCAATTCTATTCCATTGATCTTTCTGTCTGTCTCTGGATCAATACCATGCAGTTTTTTATCACAATTGCTCTGTAGTACAGCTTGAGGTCACGGATGCTTATTCCCCACAAAAGTTATTTTATTGTTGAGAATAGTTTTTGCTATCCTGGGTTTTTTGTTATTCCAAATGAATTTGAAAATTCCTCTTTCTACTTCTATGAAGAATTGAGTTGGAATGTTGATGTGGATTGCATTGAATCTGTAGATTGCTTTCCACAAGATGACCACTTTTACCATAATAATCCTGCCAATCCATGAGCATGGGAGATCTTTCCATCTTCTGAGATCTGCTTTCATTTCTTTCTTCAAGGACTTGAAGTTCTTGTCATACAGAACTTTTACTTGCTTGGTTACATTCACACATAGGTGTTTTATATTATTTGTGACTATTGTGAAGGGTGACATTTCCCTAATTTCTTTCTCAGCCTTATATCCTTTGAGTAGAGAAAAGCTACTGATTTGTTTGAGTTACTTTTATAACCAACCACTTTGCTGAAGTTGTTTATCAGGTTTAGGAGTTCTCTGGTGGAAGTTTTAGGGTCACGTAAGTATACTATCATATCATCTGCAAATAGTGAAATTTTGACTTCTTCATTTCCAGTTGTTATCCCTTTGGCCTTCTTCTGTTGCCTATTTACTCTGGCTGGGACTTTGAATACTATATTGAATAGGTTGGGAGAGAGTAGACAGCCTTGTCTAGTCCCAGATTTTAGTGGGATTGCTTCAAGTTTCTCTCCATTTAGTTTTATGACGGCTACTGGTTTGCTGTATATTTATTTTACTATGTTTAGGTATGAGCCTTGAATTCCTGATCTTTCCAGGACTTTTAACATGAAGGCATGTTGAATTTTGCCAAATGCTTTCTCAGTATCTAGTGATATGCTCATGTTTTTTTTTTTCCTTTGAGTTTGTTTACATAGTGAATTACATTGATGGATTTCCGTATATTGAACCATCCCTGCATTCCTGGGATAAAGCCTACTTGATCATGATGGATGATTGTTTTGATCTGTTCCTGGATTCAGCTTTTGAGAATTTTGTTGAGTATTTTTGTGTTTAT
The DNA here is from genome assembly GCA_030674055.1 of Rhabdomys pumilio. Classification (NCBI taxonomy): domain Eukaryota; kingdom Metazoa; phylum Chordata; class Mammalia; order Rodentia; family Muridae; genus Rhabdomys; species Rhabdomys pumilio. Next base: position 8,366,335 of record JANHMN010000009.1, on the reverse strand, counting down.
ATTCATAAGAAAGATTGGTCTGAAGTTCTCTTTCTTTGTTGGGTCTTAGTATGGTTTAGGAATGAGCACAATTATGGCTTCATAGAACAAATTGGGTAATGTTCCTTCTGTTTGTGGAATAGTTTAAAGAGAATTGGTATTAGCTCTTCTTTGAAGGTCTGATAGAACTCTGCATTAAAACAATCTGGTCCCAGGCTTGCTTTTGCTTTTTTTTTTTTTTTTGTGGGGAGACTTTTAATGACTGCTTCTATTTCTTTCTGGGTTATGGGACTGTTTAAACGGTTTATCTGGTCCTGATTTAATTTTGTTACCAGGTATTTGTCTACAAAATTGTCCATTTTATCTAGATTTTCCAATTTTGTTGAGTATAGGCTTTTGTAGTAGGATCTGAAGGTTTTTTGAATTTCCTCGGTTTCTGTTGTTATGTCTCCCTTTTCAGTTCTGATTTTATTAATTTGGATACTCTCTTTTTCTCTCTGCCTTCTGATTAGTCTAAGTGTTGATCTAGCTTGTTGATTTTCTCAAAGAACCAACTCCTGGTTTTATCAATTCTTTGTATAGTTCTTTTTGTTTCTACTTGGTTGATTTCAGCCCTGAGTTTGATGCTTTCCTGCTGTCTACTCCTCTTTGGTATGTTTACTTCTTTTGGTTCTAGAGCTTTCAGGTATGTTGTCAAGCTGCTAGTGTATGCTCTCTCCAGTTCATTTTTGTAGGCACTTAGAACTATGAGTTTTCCTCTTGGCACTGTTTTCATTGTGTCCCATAAGTTTTGGTATGATGTGTCTTCATTTTCATTAAGTTCTAAAAAGTCTTTCATTTCTTTCATTATTTCATCCTTTGACCAAGTTATCATCCAGTAGAGCATTGTTCTGTTTCCACTTGTAAATGAACTTTATTTTTGGCTTTATTGAATACCAGTCTTAATCCATGGTGATCTGATAGAATGCATGGAATTATGATAGTTTTCTTGTAACTGTTGAGGCCTGTTTTGCAACCAAACATATGGTCAATTTTGGAGGAGGTACCATGAGGTGCTGAGAAGAAGGTATATTCTTTTGTTGTTGGATGAAATATTCTATAGATATCTGTTAAATCCATTTGGTACAAAACTTCTGTTAGTTTCACTGTGTCTCTCTTTAGACTCTGTTTCCAGGATCTGTCCATTGCTGAGAGTTGGGTGTTGAACTCTCCCACTATTATTGTGTGAGGTGCAATGTATGCTTTGAGCTTTAGTGAGGTTTCTTTTATGAAAGAGGGTGCCTTGTGTTTGGAGCACAGACATTCAGAATTGAGACTTCATCTTGGTTGACTTTTCCTTTGGCAAGTATGAAGTGTCCTTCTTTATCTTTTTTGATAGCTTTAAGTTGAAAGCCAATTTTATTGGATATTAGAATGGCTACTCCAGCTTGTTTCTTAGGACCATTTACTTGAAAAATTGTTTTCCAGCCTTTTACTCTAAGGTAGTGTCTGTCTTTGTCACTGAGGTATGTCTGTTAGTCTTTGTCTTTTTATTGGGGAATTGAGTCCATTGATGTAAAGAGATATTAAGGAAAGGTGATTGTTGCTTCCTATTTTTTTTCGTTATTAAATGTGGAATTATGTTTATGTGGCCATCTTCTTTTGGATTTGTTGGAAAAAGACAACTTTCTTACTCCTTCTAGGGTATAATATCCTCCTTGTATTGGAAGTTTCCCTCTATTATCCTTTGTAGTGTTGGATTTTTGAAAAGATATTGTGTAAATGTGGTTTTGTCATGGAATATCTTGGTTTCTCCATTTATGGTAATTTAGAGTTTTACTGGGTATAGTATCCTGGGCTGGCATTTGTGTGACATCTGTCCAGGATCTTCTGGATTTTATAGTTTCTAGTGAGAAGTCTGCTGTAATTTTGATAGGTTTGCCTTTATATGTTACTTGACATTTTTCTCTTACTGCTTTTAATATTCTTTCCTTGTTTTGTGCATTTAATGTTTTGATTATTATGTGATGGGAGGTATATCTTTTCTGGTCTAGTCTATTTAGAGCACTGCAGGCTTCTCGTATGTTTATGGGCATCTCTTTCTTTAGGTTAGAGAAGTTTTCTTCTATACTTTTTTGAAGATATTTATTGGCCCTTTAAGCTAGGAATTTTAACTCTTTTCATATACCTATTATCTTTAGGTTTGGTCTTCTCATTGTGTCCTGGATTTCCTGGATGTTTGGTATTAGGAGCTTTTTGCATTTTGCATTTTCTTTGACAGTTGTATCAATATTTTCTATGGTATCTTCTGTACTGAGGTTCTCTCTTTGATCTCTTGTATTCTGTTGGTGATGCTTGCATCTATAACTCCTGATCTCTTGCCTAGGTTTTTTTTATCTCCAGGGTAGTCTCCCTTTCTGATTTCTTATCTACTTCCATTTTTATGTCCTGGATGGTTTTGTTCAATTCCTTCACCTGTTTGGTTGTGTTTTCATGTAATCCTTTAATGGAATTTTGTGATTCCTCTTTAAGGGCTTCTACCTGTTCACCTGTGTTCTCCTTTACTTCTTTGAGAGTGTTATTTATGTACTTCTTAACGTCCTCTATCATCATCATGAGAAGTCATTTTAAATCTAAATTCTGCTATTCCAGTGTGATGGGGTGTCCAGGACCTGCTATGGTGGGAGAACTGGGTTCTGATGATCCCAGGTAACCTTGCTTTCTGTTGCTTATGTTCTTGCACTTGCCTTTCACCAACTGGTTAATTGTAATGCTACATGCACTCACTGTCTCTGACTGGAGCCTGTCATTTCTGTTATCTTGGTTCTGTCAGAACTCCTCTGAGTCCACCTATCTCTGTGGTCCTATGATCCTGAGATCTTGGGTGAAAGAGCTCCTTGGACTCAGGCTGTCTCTGGGATCCAGAAATCCTGGTGTGACCAATCTTCTGAGATCCAGTGATCCTATGGTCCTATGTTCCTGAGTGTGTTGGATCTCCTGGGAGTTCAGCCCCCTCTGGGTTTTGTGGGATTGGGTGCACAGCTGACTCTCCAGATCTGCTCAGTGCTCGGGCACAGACTGGAAGAAACTGGTGTCCCTGGCAAGGAGTGATTGCCTGGGTACCCAAGGGTCCCAGTTACTCCCTGTTTGGCCCAGATGTTCTTTTATTGTTAAGAATAGTTTCTGCTATCCTGGGTTTTTTGTTATTCCAACTGAATTTTCACATCTCTCTTTCTAATTCTATGAAGAATTTAGTTGGAATTTTGATGGGGATTGTATTGAATTGGCATATTGCTTTCAGCAAGATAACCATTTTTACTGTATTAATTCTGCCAATTCATGAGCATGGGAGATCTTTTCACCTTCTGAGGTCTTCTTTGATTTATTTCTTCAGAGACTTAAAGTTCTTTTCATACAGATCTTTCACTTGTTTGGTTAGAGTCACATCAAGGTATTTTATATTATTTGTGACTATCATGAAGGGTGTTGTTTCCCTAAATTCTTTCTCAGCATGTTTATTTTTTGAGTAGAGGAAGGCTACTGACGAATTAATTTGATACGCAGCCACTTTGCTCACAGAGCACCCTCATAGAAGCAGGGGAAGAGAAGATGGGAAAGAGGGGTTCTGGAGGGGAAACTGAGAAAGGAGTAACATTTGAAATGCAAATAAGTAAAATAATCAATTTTTTAAAAAAAAGATTAAAAAATAAGAACAAGAAGGAGAAGGAGGAAGAGAGGGAGGAAGAAGAGAAGGAGAAGGAAGAAGACCAAAGTGTGGATCCTTCAGTCTTTCTTAGAAGGCAGAAAAAATACACACAGGAGGAAATACAGAGACAAAGTATGGAGCAGAGACTGAAGGAAAGGCCATCCAAAGACTGCCCCACCTGGAAATACATCCAAAATAAAGGCACCAAAAACCCAGACACTATTGCTGATGCCAAGAAGTGCTTGCTGACAGGAGCCTGATATAGCTGTCTCCTGAGAGACTCTGCCAGAACCTGACAAATACAGATGCATATGCTCACAGCCAACCATTTGACTGAGCATGAAGTCCCCAATGGAAGAGATAACGAAAGGAATGAAGGCACTGGAGGGGTTTGCAACTCATAAGAAAAACATCAGCCAACCTGACCCCACAGACAGCCCAGGGACTAAAGCACCAAAGAGTACACTTGGAGGGACCCATGGCTCCAGCAATATATGTAGTAGAGGATGGCCTTGTTGGGAATCAATGGAAGAAGAGGCCCTTGGTCCTGTGAAGGCTTGTAGCCCAGTGTAGGGGAATGCAAGTGTGGTTAGGGAGAAGTTGGTGGGGGGTTGGTGAGCACCCTCATAGAAGCAGACGAAGGGAGGATGGGATGGGGTGTTTCTGGAGGGAAAATCTGGAAAGGGGATAACATTTGAAATGTAAATAAATAAAATATTCAATAAAAAAATCACCAGGAATTACAAGCAGATGCTAGGCAAAAGAATAAAAACATCAGCATCCTTAGCCATCATTCCATTTTACACCTGTCAGAATGGCTAAGATCAAGTTCCATTTCAACTTGGCAAGATTATGGAATCGTCCCACACTGGATTCCCATTGTTTCTTTTCTTTTTTCTTTTTTTTTTTCTTTTTTTCTTTTCTTTTTTTTTTTATTTTATTTTTTTTTTTTTTTGGTAGATCATAGAGCAATTTTTATTTCAGAAATAGAAAGAAAAAGTTAAGTATCTAAAACTGAAATCAAGTGTATTGTAAAAATCAACCTAAATATGTTATCTGGATGCACTTTAGATAGAGTAATATATGGAATAATTTCATATCTATCTATCTATTTTATTTATTTATTTATTTATTTATTTAATGTTTTTTTAATAGTCCAGTCTTTATCTACCTCCCAATCTGCCCTCTGACTGTTCCTCATCCCATACCTCTTCCCCTGTCTCCAAGAGGAAATGCCCCATACCCCCATCCCACCAGAACTCTCCACTTCCTGGGACCTCAAGTTTCTCAAGGGTCAGGATTTTCTTCTCTCCCTGAAGCCAGGCCAGGTAGTCAGTCCTCGGATGCATATGTGTCTGAGGCCTCATACCAGCTGGTGTATGCTACCTGGTTGGTGCCTCAGTGTCTGAGAGATTTCAGGGGTCCAGGTTAGTTTCTACTGCTGGTCTTTCTATGAGGTCATCTTCATCCTCAGCTTCTTCCAGCCTTTTCATATTACAACCACAGAGGTTTCAGGCTTCTGTCTATTGGTTGGGTATAAATGTGTGCATCTGGCTCTTTCAGCTGCTTGTTGGGCCTCTCAGGGAACAACCAAGCTAGGTTCATGTCTGTAAGCACACCATTGCATTAGTAACAGTGTCAGGCCTTAGAGCCTCCTCTTGAGATGGATTCCAATCTGGAGCTGTCACTGGACTGCCTTTCTTTTGGGCTTTTCTCCGTTTTTGTCCCTGCAGTTCTTTCAAATAGGAACAATTCTGGGTCAGAGATTTTGACTGTGGGATGGAAAACCCATCCCTCCTCTTGATGACCTGTCTTTCTACTGGAGGTAGACTCTACAAATACCCTCTCCCCACTGTAGGGCATTTCATCTAAGGTCCCTCCCTTGGGATCCTGAGATTCTCTCACCTCCCAGATCTCTGGTACATTCTAGAGAATCCTCCTCACTTCCCATCTCCAGAGGTTGCATATTTCTCTTCATTCTGCTGGCCCTCAGAGCTTCAGTCCTGTCTACCCCCAATACTTGATCATGTTCTCTTTTTCCCTCTCCCTCCCTTTCTCTACCCAGGTCTCTCCCTCTTTGTGCCCCACTGATGGCTTTCATCTCCCTCGCACAAGTGGAATTGAAACAAGCTCACTTGAGCCCTTCAGCTTGTTAACATTCTTGAGTTCTGTGGATTGTTTCCTGGGTACTCTGTAATTTTGTGGTTAATAACAAATTATTAGTGGGTATATGCCATGCATGTCCTTTGGATCTGAGTTACCTCACTCGGGATTATATTTTCTAATTCCATCTTTTTGCCTGCAAAACTCACGATGTCCTCTTTCTTAATAGCTGAGGAGTATTCCATTGTGTAAATGAACCACATGTTTTGTATCCATTTTTCCTTCGTGGGAAATCTGCATTGTTTCCAGATTCTGACAATCACAAAGAAGGCCTCTATGAGCTATGAACATAGTGGAACATGTGCCCCTGTAGCATAGTGGTGTATCTTTGGGGTAATATGCTGACTACTGGTATAGCTGGATCTTCAGGTAGATCTATTTCCAATTCTTGGGGGAACCTCCAAATTGATTTCCAGAGTAGTTGTACCAGTTTGCAATCCCATCAGCAATGGAGGAGTGTTCCTCTTTCTCTACATTCTTACCAACATATGCTGTCACCTCAGTATTTGATCTTAGTCATTCTGATTGGTGTAATGTGGAATCATAGGTTCGTTTTGGTTGCATTTCCCTGATCACAGAGGTCTTTGAACATTTCTTTAAGTGCTTCTCAGTCATTTAAGATTTCTCTCTTGTGAATTCTTTGTTTAGTTCTATACCCTTTTTTTATTGTTTTTTTTTTTCTTTTGTGTGTGGTTAGCTTCTTGAGTTCTTTTTATATTTTAGATATTAGCCTTCTATCAGATGTGGGTTTACTGAAATTTTTTCACAATTTGTAAGTTGTCAATTTGTCTTGTTGACTATGTCCTTCTTGAGAGAAGCTTTTCAGTTTCATGAGGTCCCATTTATAGATTCTTGATCTTAGAGCCTGAGCCATTGGAGTTCTTTTTAGGAAATGTCCTCCCATTCCAATGAGTTCGAGGCTTTTTCTTTTCTATTAGATTCAGTGTATTTGGTTTTATATTGAGATCCTTGATCCACTTGAATTTGAGCTTTCTGCAAGGTGACAAATGTGTATCTATTTTTTTCTTTCTACATACAGACTTCCTTTTAGAAGAGCACCATTTATTGAAGATGAATTCTGTTTTCCTTTGTATATTTTTGATTTCTTTGTCAAGAATCAAGTGTCCATAGGTGTGATGTTTTATTTCTGGATCTTGAATTTTATTCCATTGATCGACTTGTCTGTCTCTGTACCAATATCATGAAGTTTCTATCACTATTGCTTTGTAGTATAGCTTGAGGTCAGGAATGGTGAGCACCCCAGAAGTTCTTTCATTGTTAAAATATTTTTTTCCTATTCGGGGTACCTTGTTTTTACAGATGAATTTGAGAATTGTTCTTTCCATGTCTTTGAAGAATTGTGTTGTGACTTTGATGGGAATTGGATTGAATCTGTATATTGCTTTTGATAGGATGGTCATTTTTACTATGTTAATTCTACCAATCCATGAGCATGGGAGGTCTTTCTAATTTCCCAGGTCTTCTTCAGTTTCTTTATTGAGAGACTTTAAGTTCTCATCATATAGATCATTCACTTATATCTTTAGAGTAACACTAAGATATTTTATATTATTTGTGACTATTGTGAGGAGTGTTGTTTCCCTAATTTCTGTCTCATCCCGTTTGTCATTTGTATAAATGAAGGGTTCCTATTTATTTGAGTGTATTTTATATCCAGCCACTTTGCAGAAGTTGCTTTTCACCTGGAGAAGTTCTCTGGTAGAATTTTTGGGGTTTCTCGTGTATACTATCATATCATCTGCTAATAGTGGTACCTTGATTTTTTTTTTAATTTGGCCAATTTATTTCACCTTGATCTCCTTTTGTTGTCTTGTTGCTCTAGCTAGAACTTTGAGTACTATACTGAATAGATATGGGGAGAGTGGGCATCCTTATAATATCCCTGATTTTAGTGGGAATGATTCATGTATCTCTCCATTTAATTTGATACTGGCTGTTGGTTTGCTATATATTGCTTTTACTATGTTTAGATATGGGCCTTGAATTCCTGATCTCAGCAAGACTTTTAACAAGAAAGGGTGTTGTATTTTGTCAAATGCTTTTTCAGCATCTAATGAGATGATCATGTGTTATTTCTTTGAGTTTATTTATTTAGTGGATTATATTAATGGATTTTTGTATATTGAACCAAACTTGCATCCCTGGGATGAAGCATACTTGATTGTGGTGAAGATTATTTTTGATGTGTTTTTGGATTTTATTTGTGAGAATTTAATTTTTGCCTTGATATTCAAAAGTGAAATAAGTCTGAAGTTCTCTATTTTTTTTCCCCTTGGGTTCTTCTGTGGTTAAGGTATCAGAGTAATTGTGGTTTTATAGAATGAATTAGGTCATGTTCCTTCTGTTCTATTTTATGGAATATTTTGGAAAGTGTGGTATTAGCTTTTCTCTGAAGGTCTGGGAGAATTCTGCACTAAAGTCATATAGCCCAGGGCTTTTATTCTTTTCATCTTTCTTTAACTTAGGAGATTTTTAATGACTGCTTCCATTTTTTTTTAAGGGAAATTGGCCTGTAGAGATAGTTTATCTGCTCTTGAATTACCTTTGGTACCTGGTATCTGTCTAGAAAATCATCCATTTCATCTGGTTTTTCCAGTTGTGTTGAATATAGGCTTTTGTAGTAGGATCTGAAGATTTTTTAATTTCCCCAGGTTCTGTTGTTATCTCTCCCTTTTCATTTCTGATTTTTTTAATTTGGATATAGTCTCTGGGCTCTTTAGTTACTTTGTCTAAGGGTTTATCTATGTCGTAATTTTCTCAAGGAGCCAGCTTTTAGTTTGGTTGATTGTTTGTGTTGTTCTCTTTCTTTCTATTTGGTTGATTTTAGTCCTTAGTTTGACTACTTCCTGCCTTCTACTCCTCTTTGTAGTTTTCTTCTTTTTGTTCTAGAGCTCTCAGGTGTGCTGTTTAGTTGCTAGCGTAGGATCTCTCCAATTTCTTTATTAGGACACTTAGTGATATGAATTTTCCTCTTAGTACTACTTTCATTGTGTCTCATAAATTCGGGAATGTTGTGGCTTAATTTTCATTAAGTTCTAAAATGTCTTTAATTTCTTTATTTCTTTCCTGACCAAATTATCATTGAGTAGAGAGTTGTTCAGCATCCATGTGTATTTGGCTTTCTGTTGTTTTTGTTGTTATTGAAGACCAGCCTTAGGCCATGGCAATCTGACAGGATGAATGGGATAATTTCAATCTTCTTGTATCTATTGAGGCTTGTTTTGTGACCAATTATATGGTCAATTTTGAAGAAGGTACCATGAGGTGCTAAGAATAAAGTATATTCTTTTCTTTTAGGGTAAAATAGTCTGTACATATCTGTTAAATCCATCTGATTCATAACCTTTATTAGTTTCATTGTGTCTCTGTTTAATTTCTGTTTCCATGACATGTCTATTAATGAGAGTCGAGTGTTGAAGTCTCCCACTATTATTTTGTGGGGGTCAATGTGTGTTTCAGCTTCAGTAAAGTTTCTTTTATGAATGTGGGTGTCCTTGCTTTTGGGGAATAGATGTCAGAATTGAGACTTTCTCTCCTGGAATTTTCCTTTGATGAATATCAAGTGTACTTTCTCATTAAGCTTGGTAACATTTTGTTGAAGGTCTATTTGATTGGATATTAGGATGGCAACACCAGCTTGTTTCTTGCAACCTTTGCTTGGAAGACTTTTTTTTCCAGCCTTTTACTCTGAGGTATCTTCTGTCTTTGTCATTGAGGTGTGTTTCTTGTATGCAGCAAAATGCTAGATCCTATTTGCTTATCTAGTCTGTTAGCTTACATCTTTTTATAGGGGAATTGAGTACATTGTTATTGAAAGGTATTAAAGACAGATGATAGTTAGTTCCTGTTGTGTTTGTTGTTACAGCTGGCATTATGCTGATGTAATTCTCTCCTTTGGCTTTATTGTGAGATGATTAAAATCTTCCTTCTTCTTTGCTGTAGGTACCCTCCTTGTGTTGGAGGTTTCCTTTTCAAATCCTCTGTATGGATGGATTGGTAGATACATATCATTTTAATTTGGTTTTTTTTCCTGAAATATTGTGGTCTCTCCATCTATGTTGACTGAGAGTTTTACTGGGTATTCAAGCTTTGGCTGGCATTTGTGTTTTCTTAAAGTCTGCATGACCTCTATCCAGACTCTGCTGATTTTTAGTTTCTCTCTTGAGAAGTCTGGTTTAAATCTGATAGGTCTGACTTCATATGATACTTGGACTTTTTTCCTTTGCAGTTTTTATTAATGCATTTTTTGTTCTGCGCATTTTTTGTTTTGATTATTATGTGAAGAGAGGTTTTTTTTTTTTCTGATCCAATCTATTTGGTGTTCTATAGGCTTCTTGTACATTTATGGCCATCTCTTTCCTTAGGTTTGGGAAGTTCTCTTCAATGACTTTGTTGAAGTTTTCAGGTTCTTTGAGCTTGGAATCTTCACTCTCCTCTATAGCTATTCTTCTTAGATGTAGTCTTTTCATTGTCTCCTTGATTTCCTGGATGCTTTGAGTTACAAGTTTTTTATGTTTTGAATTTTCTTTGGCATTTCTAAGGTATTTTCTACACCTGAAATTCTCTCTTTTATCTCTTGTGTTCTGTTGGTGATGCTTACATCTGTAATTCCTGACCTCTTTTCTACCTATTTCATTTCAAGGGTCTCCTCCATTTGTATTTTCTTTATTGTTTCTACTGCCTTTAGGTCTTGGACCAATTTGTTTCATTCCTTTTTCTGTTTGATTGTGTTTTCCTGTATTTCTTTAACGGATTTGTTTATTCCCTCTTTAAGGGCTTCTACCTGTTTACCTGTGTTTTCCTGTATTTCTTTCTATTAGTTATTTATATTCTTCTTAAAGGACTCTATTATCCTCATGAGACAAGATTTTAGCTCAGCCTCCTGATTTTCAGGTGTGTTGGTGTATTCAAAGCTTACTGTGGTGAGAGTACTCCGTTCTAATGATGCCAAAGTATATTGGTGTCTCTTGATTATGGTCTTGTGCTTGCCTCTTGCCAATGGTTGCCCCTAGTGTTAGCTTCTCTGTCTGGAGCCAGCCTCTTGTGTCCCTGGGTTGCCTCAGAGAGCTAGGCCTTTGGCCCTGGCTGTAGCAGACCTTTTGTGAGGCCTTCAGGCTATGAGGTCTTCAGAGGGACATGTATACTGATGACCTGTTACTCTGGCTGCAGCAGCTCTTCTGGGATGCCTTAAAACTGTGGGACCTTCAGAGAGGCAGATAAGCTCCTATTCTGTTCCCCTGCCTGCAGCAGATCTACTGGGAGGCCTTCATACTGTGGTGTCTTCAGAGGAGCAGAGAAGCTGGTGATCAGCCCTGTCAGAAGGCACAGGCCAGAAGTAGAGTGTAATTCAGGGGGTCGGGGTTTTGGGGAGTAATGAGTTCCAAGTCCCCTAGGTTCCTCAAGATTATCAGATGCTGTGGTTGTTTGCTTGGAGGGAGAGCTCCATTACCAGTTTCCCTGTATGCACTGGAATTCCTGGGAGGCCTTCAGACTTTGGTGTTTTCAGAGTTGCAGAGAAGCTGGTCCCAATATTTCTTACATATGTTTAACCATGACATTTAATATAGTAACAGGGAAATAAGAAAGAGATTGTGTCTTGACAACTCAGATAACTCATGTCAGACAAGAAAGATCACTTTTCATGTAAAGCTTCTTTTTTATATAAAATGTTAGAAAGCTGCCATTCAAATGAACATTTTTGTTTCAATTATTCTTCTCCTTATTATAATGTCAGTTCAAAACAATAAGTAATTTTCTCACATTTATTAAGCAACAGAAAAGTCCAAGGTAGCTAGCTTCAGGAAACCTAGGAAGTAACTGTGGCAAAGAACAGTATCATGAAAAGGAAAAAAAAACGAACAAACAGAAACAAAAAACAGTAACAACAACAGGTAGTCACTTTGTCTGGTCAAGAGTTATACCCTGACTGTAGAGAAGCCAGTGGTGCTGATGGTGTTTTTCTGAGGCAGTTCAAGTTGAACCATTAATTCTACTAAGGTGTAAACTCTTCCAAGATCTCAAAAACAAACAAATCCAAGCCTGGATCTTGCTCTTCTCACTCAAGATCTGCATCCAGATCTCAGTCTCATTCGTTTTCAAAGTCTCAGTCCTGAAGCCAATCTGTCTCTCATTCAAGGAAGCATGGGCTGAGTTCTAGGTATCATTCCAGATGTTATTCTCCAGCTCAAAACAGGGAACGGAATCACCCCAGAGTGTATCATAATCTAGATTTCTCAGGTCATAACAAACACTACAGGAAGCCCTATTACTTCTGTTTTTGAAAACGATACTTTTATCCATGGGGCCAGTATAACCAAGGTGGCTATGGAAACTACCATTCCTACTGGCAGAACTACCAGCAAGTAAGCATACAGCCCTTGTCGGGGCTGGTCTTGATCCAGGTCCCCAAAGAGAAGGTCAGCTTCACCACTGTATGAGGAGCTAAAGTGGGAGGAGTAAGGAGAGGAAGAAGAGGTGTAAGGAGAGGAAGAGAAAAGGGAAGAGGAGGAGCTAGGGAAAGCAGAGATGTAGGAAGATGAAGAGCCACACAGGTATGGAGAGCAGTCGCAGGTAACAACTTTTATTTAGGCTAGGTAATTGGGATACAACTCCCTTTGTATGGGCATGTATTATTGAGCATTACTAAATATATAAAGCCTTTTGATAATCTAAGTTTAGAGTCTCATTTGTTCCAACCCAGTGCAGTTGGCAGGATGATCCTGGTACCGCCCAGCCTTGTGGAGACAGCATGGAAGATTGGCAGAGCCATCTCCCACACTGTCTCTCTCGGGTGGCAGGACTGGTGTTTCTGTCTGGCAATGTCTAGCTGCAGCATGCACTTGGTTTCTAGCCAAGGAACATAGCGACTGAGCTAGGGAGAACCACCACAGCCTAGAGAGTCGGCTTGACTGGTGCCCATTTTTAAATAAGTTTTTAAATAATTACTTCAACACCCCAAGGAAGTACCCCAAGGAAGCAGAGAAGAAGGAGAGCACAAAGAAGGTTTTGACAAATCCAGATTTGGGACCAAAAACTTCGTGGGTCTGAATGAGAGGGGTGGCAGAGCTCCTCCGGGCACTTTTCAAATTTGAGCAAGAGTGTGAGGTTGGGACAGAGGAAACTATTCTGGTAACAATAACAACAACAGCAACAATGATTTTTCAAAAGAGAAGCCTGAAAGAAAAATGAGATCCAGAGTACACACGCTTTTGAAAAAATTATTATTTGTGTGATGACCTGGAAGGCAAGGGCAGCAACAAGTGAATGAGCTGAGGCCTTGGACATGGAGCATTTACCCAGGGGCAGTGCCACTTCATGTTCAGGAAATTCAGTACCTGCCTCAGGTGGTCTCATGACTGGGTCACTGAAGAGGAGGGAGAGATGAAAGATGCTAAGAGTGAGACAGAGAACAGAGGACAGTTTACAGTCCTCAGCTGAGTAGGGGCCACTCTTGATGGAGCCCTTGCCCACAAGACAAAGGCACTGGCAGGGGCTGGTGGAGCTAAACAAGGAGCCTCATGAAAATCCCGAAAACCTCACCCACAACCCACTAGCCGCACAGACTCCCACAGCAGCACAGTGTATCTCTGGTGATGTCTTACTGGGCAGAGGACAAGACTCTGCCATGAGCCTAGATCAGGCCCATGTTTCCAGCACACCATACACACTGGGCTCCTGCTGTTGGCATGTGAGTGGGGTGGGCAGGGAGAAGGATGCTGATGCTTGGACATGATTTTGGTTTTCTTGTCCCAGCTCCCACAACACACCCAATGAGAAACCAAGTTTTCTTAATTTCATTTCATTTAGAACTAAATGGGAATTTGGTTTTCAGTCTCTTCCTATCTTGAGTTTATTTAAAAATCTTTATAAAACAACAAAAATAACAAATGTTCCCCAGATTCTTCATGATCACATTGAACTAGAAATAGAGCTATTTTTCTCTTTGCATAGAGTAATTGATAGAGAATTTGACAGAACTAATGAAATTTTTCATAAAGAAAAAGTACCTAAGGTAAGTTATTTAGTTGTTTGGTATTTTAGGTGTTCCTTAAAGGTAAATCAACAGTACAAAATAAAGGAATCAGGGGTGTCATACAGAATAGAGTTGTCAGGTTAAACATTTAAAGTACTATCATTGCTATTGGAAAAGTACCTGTGTGCATTTCAGATGAGTCAGCAGCTGACAAGGGTAAGAAAGATCAATCATGTGACCTATGGCAAAAGGAAGAACAGTGGTAGGCTATGAAGCCAGCCTTTCTCATAAATTTGCATACCTAAAAGGTTTAACCTGGTTATAAAACCTGAAGTTGATTTACTTGAAATACCACTGAAACGACTAGGCAGCAGTGGCAAGAGGAGAGGTATAAATTCCAGATCTCAGCATCAGCCACACACAGGCTCCTCTCCTTCCTGCCCACTTCTGCCTTCAGAAACACAAGTAAGTGCTTCCACCTACTATTGATGAACTATGTTTGAGGATATCACTGCTGTGTTTTACATCATATGTATGTGATATTTTGCCTGATTCTGCTATTCTTGATCTGCAAAGGAAAAGTTAAATGTCTCCTTCACTTAATTTGTTATTTGTCAAAGTACTTTATTTTCAGTTAAACATATGCATCCTGAGCATGTAGGATTTGTGTCTGGCAACTACAGAATTTTAAAGGAAAGTTGATAGATGTTTTTGGACACCTAGCTGCTTACAAGCCTCAGTAATCTTTATCTTGGTGTTCATTTGAAACCTTTCCACCCAAAACTAGCACAGATGGTGAGGAAGGAAAAATGAAAGGATTCTCTACTCGAAGATTGCAAAGTCGTAAAGACTCTGACATTCATACATTTTAGATAGTAGATGTACATTGCAGAAGGCTTTAAAGTAATAATGATAAATTTATTTCCCAGAATATGATAATGGAGGTATATCATTTTCTTTATGAACTGATCATTACAGAGTGACACTTTATTTAGTGAAGTCCCTGTAACATTTTACTGACTTTGTGCTGTTCTAGGACTTTAAGGTCACATTAAGCCACCATGCATTTGTTTGCTGAAGCCACTACTAAATTCACACTTGAGACGTACAGGCAGCTCAGAGACTCAAAGGACAACATCTTCTATTCCCCAGTCAGCCTGATGACAGCACTAGCCATGCTCCAGCTTGGAGCCAAAGAAAACACTGAACAACAAATTGAGAAGGTAGGTCTGAGCTGCATTGTGTTGACTAGTTTGAACTTGTCTCACACTGTCAGTGTTCAAGTAAATGACAATAGAGCTTGACACCTGAGATGAAGAACAAGGTCCTGAGTAGGCATTGCCATGAGTGTGAACATGGAACTATGGGAAGAACTCCCCCTTCCCAAACACTGTCCAGGTGTTTCCTGATATCTTTCAAGTGCTAGACTACAATAATTGCCCTAGAGTGTCCTACAAGAAATTGTCTTAAACTGTAGAGACTATTGATGCAAGCAATGAATTGTCTCAAATCTAACGGATGTAAACTGAGTTCTTTCCTTAGCACTGACTGGATGGGCATCTATTTATGTGACTGGTGATAAATCAGCTTTATGATGTTTCATACAAACTCTTGTACAAATATTTAGAGTATATTTTTTCCAAATTTTTAAGGTTTTTGCCTTTATTTTTCAGTGGTTTGTTCTGTTTTGTTTCCTTGGATTTAAACAGAACTTTAAGTGAACTTTTCTTGTTACACTTAATGTCTTTCCCAGGTCCTTCAATTCAATGAAACCACCAAGAAGACAACAGAAAAATCTGCAGACAGTCATGTAAGTCAGGGCACCTCATGCCTAGAAGAACTTCAGATTTTTGACAGCATTATAATTGAAAGTGAACATTTTACATTTAAAAGAATCAGTCTGTAGGGCAATCTCCAAGCAAAAGAGATTTTCATGTAGAGTAGTGTCACGCTTCTTTCTCATAGTCATTATGCTCATTAACTACAGAAGGTCAATATTGGATGGAGAGGATGATGGCCTAGATTCAGCTCTAGCTCTGCCCCTCACAGATAGGGACTATGAATAAAGCTCTGCCTTGATCCACTGAGCCTACATTCTAGCAAAGTGGGAGTAAGATGGAATATGATTCAACATATACAAACACAAAAATGTCTGCCTCACTAAAAGTAAGAAACCATATGAACGTTAGACAAGATTATTGCAAAAAAACAGTAATTATCAGTATCTCCATAATGTTACTAAAACAATTTTATCTTAATTCAACAATTGGATTAAGAGAAATTAGTACATATATGCATATATTAAGAGAAATAAGCACTTCTTGGAAAATGACTCTTATCACACCCATATGTGTGTAGAGGCTTAACCATGCTACCTTCTTAGCAGGAAAAGAGATGTGTTCTGATTCAAACTTAGATTTAAAATCTGGCTCTGTAATATCTCTTTGAAAATATCATTAAATTCCATAAACTGTTTTATCTTTATCTAGACTATATTCAGACTGACATTACTTACATGCAGTCTAGTCCTTAGATAAATCATGGGCATATGCTATCTTACACGGAGAGACTATCCACCATGAGAGAAGAGCCATTAACCACAGTTAACTTCTCTTAGACAATACCATTAAAGGAGATAGATAGATAGATAGATAGATAGATAGATAGATAGATAGATAGATAGATA
>JANHMN010000009.1:8334643-8349819 GCA_030674055.1 Rhabdomys pumilio | reverse complement strand
ATAGATAGATAGATAGATAGATAGATAGATAGATAGATAGATAGATATAGGGATGGATAGATAGATAGATAGATAGATAGATAGATAGATAGATAGATAGAGATAGATAGAGATAGATGATATAGATATTAGATATAGATAGATAAGTAGATACATATTCATATACATATATTTATGTTCTACATATAATAAAATATTTTAATTAGGCAAACAGCATAATCATATATTGGTGACTGTTAGAAATGATATGTGATCTATAGCTTTGAAGAGCTTAAGCCAAAACAACCTGAAAGTACGCATATTTAGTTCAAAAGATGGAAAACTCGACTATGTGAAAAAAAGAAAATGTCATTTCTGAAAAAAGTTGTATGTAAACTTTGCATTTTAAGATAAAATATAACAAATATGAGAAAATATTCAAATATTTATTATTTATTACAAGTGTTTGGGTATTTATTTTGTGGGTGTATTAATTGTATTACCAGACAAATTCAATGAACACTTTTTTTGTCATTGAAGGATCAAGAAAATATCCATGAACAATTTCAAAAGCTTATGACTCAGTTAAACAAATCCAACAATGCTTATGACCTGAAGGTTTCCAACAGTATCTATGGAGCTAAGGAATTTCCATTTCTCCAGGTAAGTTGTACCTGGCACTGATTCCTTTAAACTGCATCCTAAGTCTTACAGATATGAATGGCCATACGGGAAAGTGAGGCCAGGTAGGTCCAGTTAGGAAGCCCTGGCTCACAGAGAAAGTTTCATAGGCAAAATTGTAACCTACAGGATTTTCAAAGAGCCTAGTGATTTATGTGTTAAGCATAGGCTTGGCAGTTCTTCCATGAGAGAACGTAGGTCACCAGAACTTCTCATGAGATGTTAGTAATGACCAGCACTGACGTGATCACAGAGATTACGACAGGAGATCTACACTGAGAAGGATGTTTCTGGAATGGGCAGGCTTAGGAAAATCCTGCAGAGAGCTGGGGAGGAAACACATAATATAGCACTTCCTCCACTGAACACATGATCGAAGGAGAATTGCAATGGTTGAACTTAGTGGTAGGATAGTTCCTCAGCCAATCAGCTCTCTCAGGAGAATTTACTATGAAATTTGCAAGTAAGACCCTCTTTTCCACCTGCCATCTGCCAGATGCTATGTTAGTGCCTTCAGTTCACTGTGTTCTCAAATTGCCTACACATTACCGGAGTAAACATCTTCATGTTCATAGCCTAACAGTTGCCATCAGGGTCAGCAATCAGATTATACTATCACAACAATGAATGAAATTTGAGTGATGTCTATGTTGTCCTTAATTCTTTTTGGTTCCTTCACATCTCAAAGACATTTTTGGAAGACATTAAGGAATATTACCAAGCTAACGTGGAATCTCTTGATTTTGTACATGCTGCAGAAGAAAGCCAAAAGAAGATTAATTCCTGGGTGGAAAGGCAAACAGATGGTAATGTATGAGAGGGTCTCTGGAGGAAGCACCTGAGATTTTGGGATGGTCTCCAGAAATATGAAGTGAGCCAAGAGGAAGTATGGAGAAAATGACAGAAAGCCAATGAGTTTCAGTACAACAGGAAATTTGTTACATGTGGCCCATTTAGATGTATCTTTGAAAATCTGTAGCCTTCAAAAAGACATATTATCTTTTTTTTGTTTTTGTTTTTTTGTTATTTTTTATTTATTATATAAAATATATTTCAGATTTTTCCCCTCACCCCATTCCCCCTACCACCCAGGAACCCCCATCCCATTGCCCCTCCAGCCTCCACAAGGGTGTGCCCCCACATACCCCCTACCCCCTACCCCTTCTCCACCCTCTAATTCCTGCCCGCTCAGTGTTCAGCCTTTATGGGACCAGGGATCTTCTCTCCCATCTATGCCCAACAAGGCTATACTCCCCTAAGTATACAGCTGAAGTCACGGGTGCCTCCCTTTGTGCTCCCAGGCTGGTGGTTTAGACCCTGGGGAGCTCTGGTTGGCTGGCACTGTTGCTCTCCTCTTGGGGCCTCCAACCTTTCAGCTCCATCAGTCCTCTAACTTCTTCCTTGGGAACACTTGATCAGATCAATGGGGAGCTAGGAGCATCCTCCCCTGGATATGTCAGACTCTGGCAGACCTTCGAGGAGACAGCTGTGTCAGGCTCCTGTCAGCATGCACTTCCTGACATCCATATCGGCGTCTATCTTTGGTGACCGCACATAGAACAGATATCAAGGTAGAGTGGTCTCCGATGGCCCCTCCTTGATTTTCTGTCCCACAGTTTGTCACCTTATTTGCTCTCTTGAGCATTCTGTCACTCCTTCCAAGAAGGATAGAGGTGTCCACACTTGGTCTTTTTTCTTCATGAGCTTCATGTGATCAGTTAGTTGAATCTTGGCTATTTCAAGCTTTTGGACTAACATCGGCTTATCAGTGAGTAAATACCATGTGTGTTCTTTTGTGATTGGGTTAACTCACTCAGGATGATATTTTCTAGTTCTATCCATTTACCTAAGAATTTCTTGAATTCATTATTTTTAATGGCTGAGTAGTAATCTATTGTGTAAATGTACCACATTTTTTGTATCCATTCCTCTGTTGAAGGACATCTGGGTTCTTTCCACCTTCTGGCTATTATAAATAAGGCTGCTATGAACATAGCGGAGCATATGTCCTTGTTATATGTTGGAGCATCTTCTGGGTATATGCCCAGAAGTGGAATAGCTGGGTCCTCAGGTAGTGCTATGTCTAATATTCTAAGGAACCACCAGACTGATTTCCAGAGTGGTTGTACCAGTTTGCAATCCCACCAACAATGGAAAAGTGTTCCTCTTTCTCCACATCTTCGTCAGCATCTGCCATCACTTGAATTTTTTATCTTAGTCATTCTGACTGGTGTGAGGTGGTATCTAAGGGTTGTTTTGATTTGCATTTCCCTGATGAGGATGTTGAGCATTTCTTAAGGTGCTTCTCGGCCTTTTGAGTTTCCTCTGTTGAGAATTCTTTGTTTAGCTTAGTACCTCATTTTTAATAGGGTTATTTGGTTGTCTGGAGTCTAATTTCTTGAGTTCTTTGTATATATTGGATATTAGCCCTCTATCAGATCTAGAATTAGTAATGATCTTTTCCCAAACTGTTGGTTGCTGTTTTGTCTTATTGACAGTGTCTTTTGCCTTACAGAAACTTTGCAATTTTATGAGGTCCTATTTGTCAATTTTTGATCTTAGAGCATGAGCCATTGGTTTTCTGTTCAGGAACTATTCCCATATGCCTAAGTATTTGAGGGTCTTCCCCACCTTCTCTTCTATTAGCTTCAGTGTATCTGGTTTTATGTGTAGGTCCTTTATCCACTTGGACTTCAGCTTTGTACAAGGGGATAAAAATGGATTGATTTGCATTCTTCTACATGCTGACCTCCAGTTGAACCAGCACCATTTGTTGAAAATGCTGTCCTTTTTCAACTGGATGGTTTTAGCTCCTTTGTCGAAGATCAAGTGACCATAGGTGTGTGGGTTCATTTCTGGATCTTCAAGTCTATTCCATTGATCTTCCTGCCTGTCTCTATACCAATACCATGCAGTTTTTATCACTACTGCTCTGTAGGACAGTTTGAAGTCAGAGATGGTGATTCCCCCAGATGTTCTTTTATTGTTGAGAATAGTTCTCGGTGTCCTGGGTTTTTTGTTATTCCAAATGAATTTGCAAATTGCTCTTTCTATCTCTATGAAGAATTGATTTGGAATTTTGATGGGGATTGCATTGAACCTGTAGATTGCTTTTGGCAAGATGGCCATTTTTACTAAATTAATCCTGCCAATCCAGGAGCATGGGAGATCTTTCTGTCTTCTGAGATCTTCTTCTATTTCTTTCTTCAGAGACTTGAAGTTCTTGTCATACAAATCTTTCACTTGCTTGGTTAGATTCATTCCAAGACATTTTATATTATTTGTGACTATTGTGAAGGGTGTCATTTCCCTAATTTCTTTTTCAGCCTGTTTATCTTTTGAGTATAGGAAGGCTTCTGATTTGTTTGAATTGATTTTATATCCAGCCACTTTGCTGAAGTTGTTTATCAGGTTTAGGAGTTCTCTGGTGGAACTTTTAGGGTCACTTAAGTATACTATCATATCATCTGCAAATAGAGATATTTTGACTTTTTCCTTTCCTATTTGTATCCCTTTGACTTCCTTTTGTTGTCTTATTGCTCTGGCTAGGACTTCCAGTACTATATTGAATAGGTAGGGTGAGAGTAGGCAGCCTTTTCTAGTCCCTGATCTTAGTGGGATTGCTTCAAGTTTCTCTCCATTCAGTTTGATGTTGGCTACTGGCTTGCTGTATATTGTTTTTACTATGTTTAGGTATGGACCTTGAATTCCTAATCTTTCCAAGACTTTTAACATGAAGGGATGTTGAATTTTGTCAAATGCTTTCTCAGCATCTAGTGAGATGATTGTGTGGTTTTTTTTTTCTTTGAGTTTATTTATGTAGTATATTACATTGATGGATTTTTGATTATTGAACCATCCCTGCATTCCTGGAATAAAGACTACTTGATCATGATGGATAATTGTTTTGATGTGTTCTTTGACTTAGTTTGCGAGAATTTTATTGAGTATTTTTGCATCAATATTCATAAGAGAGATTGGTCTGTAGTTCTTTCTTTGTTGGGTCTTTGTGGCGTTTAGGTATGAGTGTAATTGTAGCTTCATAGAACGAATTAGGTAGTGTTCCTTCTGTTTCTATTCTGTGGAATACTATGAATAGAATTGGTATTAGGTCTTCCTTGAAGGTCTGATAGAATTCTGCAGTAAAACCGTCCGGTCCCAGACTTTTTTTGGTGGGGAGACTTTTAATGACTTCTTCTATTTCTTTAGGGATTATGGGACTGTTTAGATGGTTTATCTGCTCCTCGTTTAACTTTGGTACCTGGTATCTGTCTAGAAAATTGTCCATTTTATCCAGATTTTCCAATTTTGTTAAGTATAGGCCTTTGTAGTAGAATCTGATGATTTTTTTTAATTTCCTCAGCTTCTGTTGTTATGTCTCCCTTTTCAGTTCTGATTTTATTAATTTGGTTACTGTCTCTGTGCCCTTTGATAAGTCTGGCTAAGGGTTTATCTATCTTGTTGATTTTCTCAAAGAACCAGCTCTTGGTTTTGTTGATATTTTGTATAGTTCTTTCTGTTTCTATTTGGTTGATTTCAGCTCTGAGTTTGATTATTTCCTGCCGTCTACTCTTCTTGGGAATATTAGCTTCTTTTTGATCTAAAGCTTTCAGGTGTGCTGTCAAGTTGTTAGTGTAGGCTCTCTCCAGTTTTTTTGTTGTTGTTGTTGTTGTTTTTTTTTTGTTTTTTTTTTTTTGTTTTTTTTTTTGTAAGCACTTAGAGCTATGAGTTTTCCTCTTAGTACTGCTTTCATGGAGTCCCACAAGGTTTGGTATGATGTGTCCTCCTTTTTATTAAATTCTAAAAAGTCTTTAATTTTTTTCTTTACTTCTTCCTTGACCAAGTCATCATTGAGCATTGTTCAGTTTCCACGTGTATGTGGGCTTTCCATTGTTTTTGTTGTTATTAAAGACCAGCCTTAGTCCATGGTGGTCTGATAGTGTACACGGGATTATTTTGATCTTTTTGCATCTGTTGAGGCCTGTTTTGTGACCAATTATATGGTCTATTTTGGAGAAGGTACCATGAGGTGCTGAGAAAAAGGTATATTCTTTTGTTTTAGGATAAAATGTTCTATAGATATCAGTTAAGTCCATTTGATTCATAACTTCTGCTAGTTTCATTGTGTCTCGATTTAGTTTTTGTTTCCATGATCTGTCCCTTGCTGAGAGTGGGGTGTTGAAATCCCCCACTATTATTGTGTGAGATGTAATGTATGCTTTGAGCTTTAGTAAAGTTTCTTTTATGTATGTGGGTGCATTTGGGGCTATGATGTTCAGAATTGAGAGTTCTTCTTGGTGCATTTTTCCTTTGATGAGTATGTAGTGTCCTTCCTTATCTTTTTTGATTACTTCTGGTTGAAAATCAATTTTATTTGATATTAGAATGACTACTCCAGCTTGTTTCTTGGTACCATTTGCTTGGAAGATTGTTTTCCATCCTTTTACTCTGAGGTAGTATCTGTCTTTTTCACAGGGACGTGTTTCCTGTATGCAGCAAAATTCTGGGTCCTGTTTATGTATCCAGTCTGATAGTCTACGTCTTTTTATTGGAGAACTGAGTCCATTGATATTAAGAGATATTAAGGAAAAATGATTGTTGTTTCCTGTTATTTTTGTTATTAGAGGTGGAATTATGTTTGTGTAACTATCTTCTTTTAAGGTTGTTGGAAGACTACTTTCTTGCTTTTTCTTGACTGTAGTTTCCCTCCTTGTGTTGGAGTTTTCCTTCCATTATCCTTTGAAGAGCTGGATTTGTGGTAAGATATTGTGTAAATTTGCTTTTGTCATGTAATATCTTGGTTTCTCCATCAATAATGATTGAGAGTTTTGCTGGGTATAGTAGTCTGGGCTGGCATTTGTGATCTCTTAGAGTCTGTATAATATCAGTCCAGGATCTTCTGGCTTTTAGTCTCTGGTGAGAAGTCTGGTGTGATTCTTATAGGTCTGCCTTTATATGTTACTTTGCCTATTTCCCTTACTGCTTTTAGTATTCTTTCTTTGTTTTGTATATTTGATGTTTTGATTATTATGTGACAGGAGGTATTTCTTTTCTGGTCTAGTCTATTTGGGGTTCTGTAGGCTTCTTGTATATTTAAGGACATCTCTTTCTTTAAGTTAGTGAAGTTTTCCTCTATAATTTTGTTGAAGATGTTTACTGGTCCTTTATGTTGGGACTCTTCACCCTCATCTATACCTATTATCCTTAGGTTTGGTTTTCTCATTGTATCCTGGATTTCCTGGATGTTTTGTGTTGTGATCTTTTTGCATTTCACATTTTCTTTGACCGTTGTGTCTATGTTTTCCATGGTATCTTCTGCACATGAGATTCTCTCTTCTATCTCCTGTATTCTGTTAGTGATGCTTGCGTCTATGACTCCTGGTCTTTTTCTTAGGTTTTCTATCTCAAGGGTAGTCTCCCTTTGAGATTTCTTTATTGATTCTACTTCCCTTTTTAGATCCTGGACAGTTTTGTTTAATTCTCTCACCTGTTTGGTTGTGTTTTCTTGCATTTCTTTAAGGGCTTCTACCTGTTTACCTGTGTTCTCTTCAAATTCTTTGAGAGTGTTGTTTATCTCCTTTTTAAAGTCCTCTATCATCATCATCATGAGAAGTGATTTTAATTCTGAATCCTGCTTTTCCGCTGTGATGTAGTGTTCAGGGCTTGCTATGGTGGGCGAACTGGGTTCTGGTGATACCAAGAAACTTTGGTTTCTGTTGTTTACATTTGTATGCTTGCCTCTTGCCATTTGGTTAGCTCTAGTGTTACCAGCACTCACTGGTTCTGACTGGAGCCTGCCTTTCCAGTTATCTTGGTTGTGTCAGAACTCCTCTGGTCCAGGTGTTTCTGTGATCCTGAGCTTCAGCTGTTCTAGGTACAGTGGCTCCTCTAAGATATTTCAGGATATGGTGTTTCCATGGTAGTAGACCAGTTAGGTGTTTGCTCTTCTGAGTGTAGTTGCTCCTCTAGGATTCCTCAGAATATGGTGTCCCTACTCTGAGATCAGTGGCCTTTCTATGATGTCTCCGGACGTGGTTTCTGCAGCTCTGAGGGCAGTGGCCTCTCTAGGATGTCTGCAGCTCTGAGGGCAGTGGCCACTCTAGGATGCCTCCGGATGTGGTTTCCACAGGGAAGTAGATCAGCTGGGTGTCTGCTCTGGTCACTGGGATCTGGGTGAGGGGCAGAAGGGGAGTGGTTTTTCACAGTGGTGGAGTCTGGATGTCAGGTGTGCTCTGGGGACTCCCTACTGCCACTTGTGTCTCTGGGGCCTAGGGTGGTGTGCGGGTGCTCCTACCTGTAGCTCTGCAGTCTTTGGCCTCTCTAGGATGCTTCTAGATGCAGTTTCCACAGGGGAGCAGATCAGCTGGGTATCTTCATATCATATCAATCATATCAATATTAAGATGCAGGCAATTCTGGAAAACTAGGAGTAAATGTTAGAAAAAGTCCCATTCTCTTTTGCCAGTCAGGAAAGCAAGGCAATTCTTGTCACCACAGCTGGATCTCAGACCATATATCAACCCTGACACTTAGAAAGAATTTATCACATTGTCTTTGCTACCTAGGACAGAGATCTCTGAAGATGCCTATCCTATATCTCATCTCTGTTTGTAGGTCAAGCATGAAGCAATTAAATATGAAAGCTAACAGGAGAACACAGCAAGACTGGTATCTGATATTACCAGGAATGTCCTTCAGACTATAGAATCCATGTCATTTGTAGAAAACAGCAAATCAAGCATTGGTAGAAGACTAGAAGAGGAAGAAAAATAGTTAGGTTGGCAGTGTAGATCCAACGATGTATCAGTATTCACTGTGAGTTGGCCATAATCACCCAGACTGAAAGCCCGACAGCTTGTCCTATGACAGGAACTAATGTGTCCATCACAGGTAGCTCACAAAACACTTCATAAGGCTACTTCTTATGAAGAAGTCAACAATTTCTTCGTGTAATGACTTGGGAGAACACTGATCAGTGATCAAGGTGAACTCTTGTAAAGCATCCTCCAGAAAAGCTCCTTGTACTGATGATAGACACTTTGTTCTTTCTCTTGAAGGAAAAATCAAAGACTTATTTCCTAATGGGAGCCTGAGCAGTAGCACTATACTGGTTCTGGTGAATGCAGTGTATTTCAAAGGAAAATGGAATCACAAATTTGATGAAAAGAATACCACAGAAGAAAAGTTTTGGCTGAACAAGGTACTGTTGGCAGTTTATTTACATAACGTCATATGATAATGGTGGATGATTTAATTTAAATATAAGTGATGCCACAGAAGTCAAAAATAATATATATTTTTTGTTTTGTTTTTGTATCTTAACTAGGAATAACTAAAGAAACTTTTGCCTAGACTTTAGAAAATGTCAGTGTTATGTCTTCAAAGGATGCTAATTTGTTTGGTATTTTGACAATATCATCTGTGCTGTTCTAGGTTTCACTTGATAGCATTTGATTGCCTGATTTATTGCAGAATACAAGTAGACCTGTCCAGATGATGAAACAAAGAAACAAATTTAACATCAACTCTCTGGAGGATATGCAGGCCATGATTGTGGAACTACCATTTGAACAGGGAGAGCTAAGTATGCTCATCCTGCTGCCAGTGGAAACTGATGGTCTGAAGAAGGTAAGGCTTGTGTCTCTTTCTTACTTCTATTACCTAATTTGTTCCTAATGTATCAAATTCAATTATGACACTAAGAAAATAATTAAACATGACTATAATGAAAAATTTAAAGTGAGATAATGCGTTTCATCCTGTAATATAAGTATTTTAAACACAACCTGATCATACTGCATGCTCACCTAATCAGGAATTAAACAGAGTAATGAATATTAAATTTCAACATGATGCCACTAATATGAAACAAGTCAAACTTTGTGAAAAGAAATATGTAGCATTGTAGAAAGTGTTTATAAATATTTGGAATGAAAATGAAAAACGGGGCTTTAGATGATAACTATAAAATGTAATACAATATACAGATAGCTGGCTGGAAGCATAAACAGAAATGTACAGAGTTTATATTGTACAAAACAATGATTCTGGGTTTTGGATATTAGAAATTAAATCCAACTTTAAATTATCTAAACCAATAATATCTAAAGCCAAAAATCAATACTCATTTACTCCTAAAGATTACACTTTAATTTGTGGTTCATATACATTGTAACTTATAGCTAATCATGGCCATGCCTTTTCATCCACTTTTGTAGCTTGAAGAACAACTCACTGCTGACAAGTTGCTAGAGTGGACAAACCCAGAGAACATGCACATGGACGATGTGTATTTATCTTTGCCCCGGTTCAAACTGGAAGAGAAGTATGACCTCCCAGGTCCATTGGAACACATGGGGATGGTCGACGCCTTCAATTCACAGAAGGCTGACTTCTCAGGCATGAGCAACACTCAAGGTCTCGTGGTGTCTAATGTTTTACACAAGTCCTTTGTGGAGGTAAATGAAGAGGGTGCAGAAGCTGCTGCTTCCACAGGGGTGGAAGTCAGTGTAAGATCAGCACAGATATCAGAAGATGTCTGTTGTGATCACCCTTTCATATTCATCATCAGGCATAACAAGACCAACAGCATCCTCTTCTTTGGCAGAATGTCTTCCCCTTAAGTGCAGTGGCTCTGCCATGTGTTTAGAAAGGTTAACAAAGTTCTGCAGCTAACTGTGGCCTGGAAACAACAGTCTCTCTTCCTGTATTTTCTTTCCCATCTCAGAGTCCATGCTAAGAGTGCATTGGTTGGGGGCAGGAAAGCTCTATTATCTCTACTTTTCCTTCTTTTCTTCTTCTTTTCTATACATCCATACATTCTCTGAGGGAAAATGTTCAACAAAAAGATAAAGGGATGTTTTAATATAGTTTCTTGAATCTAGCATGTATCTGTGACCTGGAGAAAATACCTTCTTTTTAAACTGATTAATATACACACCTATGTTGCTTAAGGAGATAGCTGAACACTTCATAAGCTTATAAATGTTGTGATTTTAAAAAATACATTTTCAATAAAATAATGATCTTGTCAACTTATTCATTATTTTATCATCCTTTGAACTGTAAGATGTCAGTCATTCAGGAGGAATATGGAGGGGATGTTAAAAAGCAAATTCATCTATGTTAAATCTGGGATTGTGTGTGAATGCATTTCAACACATGCTTTTATTATTTTTTTGAGCAAAAAAGTTTTGTGGGTTTACGGCTTATGTATTGTAGAATCAGGGATCCAACTCAAGGCCTCTTGCATACCAGTTAAGTTCTTTACCACTAAGCCAAGTCCCCAGCATAAATAAATATTAAATACTACCAAGTTAAAGAACAATTTCATCAAAGATGAACAAATTAGAAACATATTAATATTATTATAATTTCTTATCTCAGCAGTCCTCATGAGAGATCCCTAGAGATCTGTTACCAGTGTAATAATCACTAGAAAGCTGCTGTCACATGTAAATTAAATGAAGACATTTTATGCTAATTAGCCCACTTTCTTCTCACTAGCTGATGTGGCTAGCATATGGTCTCTTGCACCATGTAATTTTCAACACTTTTATCATTCTGATTCCATCACCACAGAACACATAACAGTTCAACTTAGAAATCTAGATAATTCCATGACAAAAATCAATATCAGTACCTTAAGTAAACTCTTAGTTGTTGTGCTCGAGTTGCCCCACGCTTGGGGGCCAAAATATCAGGGAACGCTCTATCAATGTTGGAACCCGCACTGCCAAAAGCTTTGGGGGCTAAGTTGTTAGAGACCACACTGCCCCATGCTGCTCCAGTCCGAGGGTCAGGGTTCAGCAAGAGAGAGAGTGAGGACAGACAGGAAGAATGGAGACAGAGTGTGATTCAATTCCATTTGTTCTTCAGCCTCTCTTCTTCTCTCTTTCCAAGTCCCTAGTTCCTAGTACCAAGTCTCAGGTTCTAATTCCTACTTCCTCTGTAATAAATCTCAAGTCCTAATCTCTGTTCCAAGTTGCTAGTCTCTTTCCCAGTTCCAAGTTCTCTTCCAAGTGCCTGTCTCGAGTACAAGTGCCTACTCCAAGTGTCTAATGTCTAATGTCTAATACTCTCTTATGTCTGCCTCACTTCTAAACCATGCCTTTAAGTCACACCCTTAGGTCTTATCTCTAAATCACACCTTTAAGTCATGCCCTTAAGTCTCAGCTCTAAATCACATCTTTAAGTCTCACACACCCAAGGGAAGATCCTAGGTATCTAAAACAAGATGTAATCAGAGTGTGCTCAGCTGTTGTAGGCTATTGTAAGCAAGTCTCTTGTCAGGGTATATGGCTCAAGATGGCTGCAAGGATGATAGCCACCTTCTGTTGGCTCCGCACACTTAGTAAATAAAGATATAAGTGGTTGACCCTTTAACAGTTAAATTAGAGTTATCTAAATTACAAATCCAATTTGATTTGAATAGAAATCACTGGAAAAATTGAACTCAAAATACTACAAGGGAAAACAAATGGTTTTCACTCTTTTTTTATCATTTACCATTTATTTTTTTAAATTGAATTTTTTTTGTTCTAAATGTTAATGCCTTTTCCAGTTTCCTGATTCCTCTGTGAATCCTCTATCCCATGCCCCCTTCCCAGGCTTTTATGAGGGTGTTCCCCCACCCACCCACTCACCCACTCCCTCCTCACTTCCTTAGCATTCCTCTACACTGGGCATCAAGCCTTCACAGGACCAAGGGCCTCCCCCCCACATTGACGCCAGATAAGGCCCCTTCAGTTCCTTCAGTCCTTCCCCTAACTCCTCCATTGTGGTCCCTGTGCTCAATCTGATGATTGGCTGCAAGTATCTGCATCTGTATTGGTCAGGA
The DNA here is from genome assembly GCA_030674055.1 of Rhabdomys pumilio. Classification (NCBI taxonomy): domain Eukaryota; kingdom Metazoa; phylum Chordata; class Mammalia; order Rodentia; family Muridae; genus Rhabdomys; species Rhabdomys pumilio. The sequence continues at coordinate 8,337,320 of JANHMN010000009.1, read as the reverse complement.
TTTGGCAGAGCTTCTCAGGAGACAGCTCTATCAGGCCCCTGTCATAAAGCACTTCTTGGCATCAGCAATAGTGTCTGGGTTTTGTGTCTGCATGTCAGATGGATCCCCAGGTGGGCCTTTCCAAGGAAATAAGAAAGAGATTGTGTCTTGACAACTCAGTTAACTTGTTGTGTCAGACAAGAAAGATTATTTTTCTGCTTCTTTTTCATATAAAGCGTTAGGAAGCTGTCATTCAAATGAACATTTTTATTTCAATTGTTCTTCTCCTTATTATAATGTCAGTTCAAAACAATAAATAATTTTCTCACATTTTTTAAGCAGTAGAAAAGTCCAAGGTTGCTAGCTTCAGGAAACTTAGGAAGGAACTATGGCAATGAAGAATATCATAAAAAGGAAAAAGAAAGAAAGAAAGAAAGAAAGAAAGAAAGAAAGAAAGAAAGAAAGAAAAAAACAAACAAACAAAAACAAAAAACAGTAACAACAACAGGTTGTTGGCCAGGCAAGAGTTATGCCCTGACTGTAGAGAAGCCAGTGGTGCTGCTGGTATTTTTAGGAGGCAGTTCAAGTTGAACCGTTAATTCTACTAAGGTATAAACTCTTCTGAGATATCAAAAACAAACAAATCCAAGCCTGGATCTTGTTCTTCTCACTCAAGATCTGCATCCAGAGCGCAGTCTCATTCATTTTCAAAGTCTCAGTCCCGAAGCCGTTCTGTCTCTCATTCAAGGAAGCATGGGCTGAGTTCTAGGTATCATTCCAGATGTTATTCTCCAACTCAAAACAGAGAACAGAATCAACCCAGAGTGTATCATAATTGTGATTTCTGAGGTGGCAACAGAAACTATAGGAGGACCTATTACTTCTGTGGGTGAAAACGAGACTTTTATCCATGGGGTCAGGATAACCAAAGTGGCTATGGAAACTACCATTTCAATTGGCAGAACTACCAGCAAGCATACAGCCCTTGTTGGGGCCGCCCTCTATCCTGGTCCCCAAAGAGAAGATCAGCTTCACCACAGTCTAGGAGTCATTCTAGGAACTCTGAAAATTCATCCTCTTACAGATCAAGATGCTCCTCATCCTCCAACTACAGCAGAGTGGAATCGTCTAAGCAAAAGTCTACAAAAGAAAAAAAGTCCTCTTTCAGGGGCAGCTTTGCTTATACACTGAAGGTCTAAAATCAGCCATAGGCCTAAGTCATCCTGCTAACACAAAGTCTAGGGTCTCTGTGGAAAAACACTTAAATAAATAGCTATAAGATATTGTAAACAAGCCTTTTGGTAAAACGTTGCCAAGCCTAAGTCATCATAGAACTTGTAGATAGTTAGGTAACCTTGGTGGATAGTACCAACTTAGATAAGGACAAGTGGATCATAGGCGGAGTCATAGTAAACTGTCCCCTGAACTTTCACCCAGCTGACACTCTGTTCTGTGAGATATATGTACTGTACTCCCCCTGAACACCTATGCTTCTGTGTCATCCCCTTCCCCACATCCTGCCTTTTTGTGTATATAACCCCTGTGTGAAAAAGTAAAAATGGTGATTTGATCAGACTATAGACAGATCGCCATTCTTCACTTCTGCCTGTTTCCCCCACTTTCTCTTTCAGGTGATCTCCCCGGAGCCCTGTTTAATGTCCTACTGGACAGGACATTTTGGTGCCCAGCATTGTGAGACTTGACGATAAGACATTCTGCCCCCCTGTGTTTAGAGCCCACAGAAAGGGAAGAGCTGACTCTTACAAAGGAAGGTAGGCCCACCAGTTTTTCAGGAGCATTGAGGGTAGCTACCCAGAGTGCAGGCACTTTGAATCTCAAAGTACTTTTTAGAGTGACTCCCAGAGGCTTGGCTCTGGAATTTCTCAGGAGCATCCAAAAGGACAACTCCGGAGGTCTGCCTGAGAGCAGCCTCGATTCAGAAGGACACCACAGTCCACTCAATCATGAGATGATCCTAGGGGACGATCAGAGCAGCAAGTCCCTGATGTAGGGGTATTGGGACAGGCATTTTAGCAATCACTATTCATGATGGACTCAAGGAGTGAGTCAACTCAGGATGCAAGGAATTAGGGTTAAAGACAAAGCATGGGACAAACATTTTCTAAGCAGTCACTCTTTGTGACACGGCTCCAGGAGACTATCTTAAAAACACAGGGAACTAGGGCTAAGAAAAAAAAGATTTTTAAAAATTCTTTGTTTTCATTAGTATTGTTTTCCAAAGAGGAGATTATTGATAAAAAAAAAAAAAAGTTATACCTCCTAAGAAGGAGATAAGGAGTTAAACCTTGAAAGTGAGATAGAGGAAGGACAAAAAACGAAAGAAGTTACAGCTCTCTGTCAACAAAAGAAAGAAGTTACAGCTCTCTGTCAACAAAAGAAAAACAAAAAGCGTATTTCAGAGCCCTACTGGGAAAAGGAGATGATGGAAAAAAAAACCTGATCTCTCTTGATCTCATTGGGGAAATTTTCAGTCTTGTTTTCCCTGTTTATTGTCCATCATTGATATACCACTATTGTCCATGTGTGTCAATTGTCTGTCTCTGTCTTGTTGTCTGAATGATTGGTTGTTCTATGTTTTATATAGATATAGATATAGATATAGATATAGATATAGATATAGATATAGATATAGATATAGATATAGATATAGATATAGATATAGATATAGATATAGATA
>JANHMN010000009.1:8322067-8334633 GCA_030674055.1 Rhabdomys pumilio | reverse complement strand
AGATATAGATATAGATATAGATATAGATATAGATATAGATATAGATAGATATAGATAGATATAGATAGATATAGATAGATAGATATAGATATAGATATAGAGATAGAGATAGAGATAGAGATAGAGATAGAGATAGAGATAGAGATAGAGATAGAGAGAGAGAGAGAGAGAGAGATAGAGATACATACTATGGGACTTTGTTTTATTCAGGTTTTTTTCAAATTTTTTATTGGATATTTTATTTACATTTCAGATGCCATCCCCTTTCCCCATTTCCCCTCCCTAGGAAACCCCTATCCCATGCCCCCTTTTCCTTTTTGCTTTTATACAATTTTTTTTAAATGTTAGTCAAAGGCTTTATTAGTTTGGTAATGCTCAATCAGAAGTGTAACCCAATACCCAACCTAGATATATAATCTGTCTTTGACTGGTGGAGACACGTGAACATCTGCCTCCATGCCCCCCATCTCTTTCACTATCTTTCTCTCTCTCCCATCACCTTGCTTCTCCTCTCCTTCATCTTCTCCTGTCCTTACTCCATCTCTTCCTCTCCATGCTCCTTCCCCCTTAGCTCCTCCTACATATCACCCTTCCTGTTAAAATAACACTTTTCTCTCAAAATACAATTAGAGCATAATTGTTCCTATTTGTACCAGTGAGGTACAAGATAATCCTAATACCCAGTCCATCATTTTGTCGACTAACCTCTGTTAGTCTCTCCTAACTAAAACACTTAGTTTTGAACCTGGCTGTTTTTCTTGGCTTTAGAATGAATGTCAGCTGAAAACCATCCACTCAGATCTTTTCTCTCAAAGTAAATAGCCAGGATTGGCTATGAGACTATAGGTCTTCAACCCCATCAGAAATCTTAGAATGACTGAGTTAACTGAAATTATGGGAAGCACAAAGCATAGCTTCTAAAACTTAGCCAATTTATAGAGACCGCTGAACACCTGGACAGCCCCTATACTACCGAACGTTGGAGCATCAAATCTTCAGCCTTCTGGTCCAGTATCATCTGACAGACCTTAATGCTGCAGAGTTATTAAGGGCTGATTACTCTGTCTAGGCAGAAATAATCAGTCGACTATTCTGCAAGTGTGTCCTTTTCTGGACAGTAATTTGTCTGTAGATGGAAAGAGGCAATTCTTGCCTGGTGACTGTCTCTGCACAACTGGAGTAACTCCAAAGATGCTCAATTTCTTCTTAGAATCCAAGACAGGAAGCTGTCAGGAGCAGACAGGTCTCTAATCAACATGAACATTAATACAGAATTGTTTGTAACGTCAATTCTGTGGACTTCTGATGTTTTGAAAACCAACTATCCATGTAAGGTAATCTGGACTGTTGTCTGTTAACTCCTCTCAGCTATTTCTAAATAAAACATAGAGAACATCCTAAGAATAAACACCAAGCCATGAATTTGCTATAGGCCCTTAACTCACAGGCTAACCATCTCAAATCAGTTAAAAAAGTTAAAGAAGGACTGGGTCTAAGCCTTGTATTCCTAAATGTGTTATACAGGCACAATGCCCATGAGAGTACCAATATTCATCTTATTTTTATATCAATAAGAAGCTTGTGCCAATGAAAATCATAATTTGAAATCAAAGTAAATTTTGTACCATTTAAGAAATTATAACTTCTTGATACTAATTGTACAGATTTCTATCAATAGGTTATGGCTATTGCAATAAATCCAAGCTAATCCTCCCTGTTCCAACAAAACCTCTACTTTTCCCTAGAAGACAGCCCAATATTAACCACCTTAGTCCCCAAGCCCAGGGAATATAGGCGCTGACTCTTCATTAACTTCTTCAAGCTGATTACGGGTGCTGAGATATTAGAAGAGGGGTGGGGGGAAGAGTAAATTGATAAGCCTCTGACACTGTGTCTTCACTGCATCCAGGTGGAATTCCAGGACATTGGAGGTTTGAGCAGGTCTGCTCAGTTTGCTTGATGAGTAGATACACCGAGGCTGTGTATTCTGCAATATACAATTCTCAGAACAAGTTTTAGTATCAAGAAAAAAAAGGTTTTTTTTTTCTCCCTAGAGGGCTGACATTTTTTCAAAGATGTTGGTTCTAACAACTTTTCTTTTTTTTTCCCTTTTTTAATTGGTTATAATATTTATGTTTCAAATTCTATCCCTTGATTCCATTTCCCACACACACCCAGGAACACCTTATCCCATCCCCCCTCCTTGTGCTTCTATAAGGGTGTGATTTTCCAGTTTCTATGATGCTGTTTCCATTAACATAAACTGCCTCCTAGATTTCTAAATCCTTCCATTTGTGTTATTAAATCTCCTATTTTTCTTTTTTTCTTTGTTTTTTATCTTTTTTCCCTTTTTTCTCCTTTTTTATCTCTTTTTTTAATTATTATATTTACCTTTCAGATTTAATCCCCATACCCCACTTTCTCCCAACACCCAGAAACCTCCTATTCCATCCCCCCTCCTCATGCTTCTATGACGCAGTGCCCGCACCTACCCCCCCCCACTACTCCCTTTTCACCCTCACTTCCCCCCCACACTCTGTGTTCGTTTTTTATGGGACCAAGAAATTCCTCTCCCACCTATGCCTGACAAGGCCATCCTCCCCTACATATACCGCTGAAGTCCTGGGTCCCTCCCTATGTGCTCCTAGGCTGGAGGTTTAGACCCTGGGGGGGGGAGGCTATGGTTGTTTGGTATTGTTGCTTTCCTCCTGGGGTCACAAACCCTTTCTGCTCCTTCAGTCTTCTCTCAAAGTTCTCCATTGGGAAACCCTTGATCATATCAGTGGTTAACTGTGAGCATTGTCCTCTGAATGTATTAGTCTTTGGCAGATCTCTAAGGAGACAGCTATATCATGTTCTGGACAGCATGCACTTCTAGCCATCCACATCAGTGTCTAGCTTAGATGACTGTACATGGGATGCGTACTCAGGTGGAATGGTCTCCTAATGGCTCCTCCTTTAGTTTCTGTCCCATGTTTTGTTTCCATATTTGCTCCCTTGAGTATTTTTGTTACTCGTCCTAAGTAGAATTGAGGCATCCCTCTTGGTCTTCTTTCTTCATGGGCTTCATGTGGTCTGTGAGTCTTCACTATTCCAAGCTTTTGGGCTAACATCCATTTAACAGTGAGTAAATACCATGTGTGTTCTTTTGTGATTGTGTTAACTCACTCAGGATGATAATTTCTAGATCCAGCCATTTGCATAAAAATTTCTTGATTTCATTATTTTTAATAGCTGAGTAATAATCGATTGTGTAAATGTACCACATTTTTTGTATCCATTCCTCTGTTGAGGGACATCTTGGTTCTTTCCAGCTTCTGGCTATTATAAATAAGGCTACTATGAACATAGTGGAGCATGTGTCCTTGTTATATGTTGGGGCATCTTTTGAGTATATGCCCAGGAGTGGTATAGTTGGATCCTCAGGTAATGCTATGTCCAGTTCTCTGAGGAACCACTAGACTGATTTCTAGAGTGGTTGTACCAGCTTGCAATCCCACCAACAATGGAGGAGTGTTCCTCTTTCTCCACATGCTCGCCAGCATCTACTATCACCTATTTGCTTGGAAGATTGTTTTCCAACCTTTTCCTCTGAGCAGGTGTCTGTCTTTTTCACAGAGGTGCGTTTCCTGTATGCAGCAAAATGTTGGGTTCTGTGTTTCCTGTATGCAGCAAAATGTTGGGTTCTGTTTATGTATCCAATCTGATAGTCTATGTTGTTTTATTGGAGAACTGCGTCCATTGATATTAAGAGTTATTAAGGAAAAATGAATGTTGTTTCCTGTTATTTTTGTTATTGGCAGTGGTGTTATGTTTGTATAGCTACCTTCTTTTAGGGTCGTTGGAAGATTACTTTCTTGTTTTTTCTACGTTGTAGTTTCCCTTCTTGTGTTGGAGTTTTCCACCAATTATCCTTTGAAGGGCTAGGTTTGTGTTAAGATATTGTGCAAATTTGGATTTGTCATGGAATATTTTGGTTTCTCCATCAATATAAATTTAGAGTTTTGCTGGGTAAAGTAGTTTGGGCTGGCATTTCTGTTCTCTTAGAGTCTGTGTGATACCAGTCTAGGATCTTCTGGCTTTTATAGTCTCTAGTGAGAAGTTGGTGTAATTCTTATAGGTCTGCCTTTATATCTTACTTTACCTTTTTCCTTTACTGCTTTTAGTATTCTTTCTTTGTTTTGTATATTTGATCTTTTGATTATTATGTGACAAGAGGTATTTCTTTTCTGGTCTAGTCTATTTGGGGTTCTATAGGCTTCTTGTATATTTAAGGACATCTCTTTCTTTAAGTTAGTGAAGCTTTCCTCTATAATTTTGTTGAAGATGTTTACTGGCCCTTTAAATTGGGAGTCTTCACCCTCATCTATACCTATTATCCTTAGGTTTGATCTTCTCATTGTGTCCTGGATTTTCTAGATGTTTTGTGTTAGAAGCTTTTTGCATTTCACATTTTCTTTGACAGTTGTGTTAATATTTTCTATGTTATCTTCTGCACATGAGATTCTCTCTTCTATCTCTTGGATTCTGTTGGTAATGCTTGCATCTATGACTCCTGGTCTTTTTCTTAGGTTTTCTACCTCCAGAGTAGTCTCCTTTTGAGATTTCTTTATTGCTTCTACTTCCATTTTTAGATCCTGGACTGTTTTGTTTAATTCCCTCACCTGTTTGGTTGTGTTTTCTTGCATTTCTTTAAGGACTTCTACCTGTTTATCTGTGTTCTTTTCAAATTCTTTTAGAGTGTTATTTATGACCTTTTTAAAGTCCTATAACATCATCATGAGAAGTGATTTTAATTCTGTATCCTGATTTTTCTGGTGTGGTGTTGTGTTCAGGGCTTGCTATGGTGGGCAAACTGGGTTCTGGTGATGCCAAGAAACTTTGGTTTCTGTTGTTTACATTCCTGCACTTGTCTTTTGCCTTTTGGTTAACTCTGGTGTTACCCTCTCTCACTGGTTCTGACTGGGGACTGTCTTTCCAGTTATCTTGCTTGTGTCTAAACTCCTCAGGGTCCAGATATCTCTGTGATCCTGTGATCCTGAGCTCCAGCTGCTCTTAGTGCAGTGTCTCCTCTAGGATGTCTCAGGTTAAGATGTCTTCTTGAGAGTAGACCAACTAGGTGTTCACTCCTCTGAGTGCAGTGGTTCCTCTAGAATGTCTCAGAATAAAGTAGTTGCTGCTCTGGGTTTGTGAATCCTCTAGGATGACTCTGGGTATGGTGTTCCCTGCTCTGAGGTCGGTAGCCTCTCTAGGATGTCTCAGGATATGGTTTCCACAAGGGTGCAGGCCTGCTGGGTGTCTGCCTCTCTGAGGACACAGACCTCTCTGGGCTTACTCCGGATGCAGTTTCCACAAGGGTATAGACCCACTGCATGTCTGCTCCCAACCCGGGATTCGGAGAGGGGTGGAAGGGGAGTGGAATTCTACAAGGGCAGGGTTTGGGGATCTGGGGGGTGGTCCTGAGAGCTTTCTACTCCCAGCTGTGGCTCTGGTGTGTAGGGCGGTGCGCCCCTGGCCTTACCTGCCTCCCTGAGGACACTGACCTCCCAGGGATGTCTGAGGATACAGTCTCCCCAAGGGTGCAGACCCCACTGAGTGTCTGCTCCAGCTATCAGAATGGATCTGGAGAGGGTGTTCTATGTTTCTTTTTCAAAAGAAAAACTGGTTAAAACTTCGTGCTCAATTTAGTTTAAAACTTGCTTGGGAAGCAGTCTCAATTTACACAAGAAAAGCTGATAATTCACCCTGCTCTGTGACTAGAAGAAGGGCACCACCAGAAACAACCTTGAGAAGAGTTAACTGTTTTCATAAGTGGCTCTTGGAAGGGGGCCAACAGTATTTTGGCTTCTGTAGTAAGGGAGTTAATAGTGGTTTTTCCCAGTTTGATAAGTGAAAGAGGCTTTTCTCTTATAATTACAGCTAAAAGGGTAAGAAAAAAATTGTTTATATGTGCATTTATTTTTATTCTTGATTGGTATTAAAAAATATAAATACGTTCTATATGTCCTGGTTATATATTGGTATTAAAAAATATAAATACGTTCTATATGTCCTGGTTATATTGGGTATAATTACAAATTTATAATTTTGTTAACAAAAAGCTGGATTAAAACTGGTAATTGAGAGTTAGAGTCATTCAAAAACAAGATATATAAAAGAGATCTCAGTAAGAGTTTGATCTCCAAAATCAAACAAAGCCCTGATGAACACCTTCTTCTGTTATACAATTTGCTTATTAATTGTTCCCTCTAAAAGAGTTTTAATACAAGCTTTTGCTCTCATACAATGAGCTTTAACATTTTAGAGAGTGCTTATTGCTCCAAAAACATCCAAAGACAATATCTTTTCAGTATCTGAGACATCAGTTATATTGTGAATAAATCGTGAAACAGAAAATTAAAATAAGAAAAGATAGTTTACTTATTTTAAATTATTTTCAAAAGTTTCTAAGAGATCATAATTGGCTAAAATCTTATTTTAAGCTTACCACAAAAGACTTATAAGCCTCTGTTTAATATTCTCAAGAGAGATAAAAAAAAAACTAATTTCCCTCAACAATTAATTGACAAAAACGGAATAATTTTACAAAAAGTAGAAAAGCTATTACTAATAGATATAGTATATAGATTGATTAGTTGTTGGCTGTTCTATAACAGCCCTTTGATAAAAGAGATTATTAATATAGATTTATATTTCTACATTTCCAAAAGAAATTCTAACATCCTGTTTTAAAGCTATTGCTGTATTAATGCAAAATTATACGTCAAGATCACAAAAGTATCTTGAAAAAGAACTTAGTGAAGTATTTCTTATTTCAAGCAATAATATAATTGGTTATTAAAAAATACTGGTATTTGGCCTAACCTGATCAATTTGTTACAGCTTTTCTCTACACATGCTCTTGTATTTCTTATGAATTTATACATATAGCCCATAAAAGGTATCTTTACTGTATTAATAGACAGTTAATTTAATAAGACAATATACATAATTAGATTTACTCTCTTGAGTTTCCCCTGCTTCATCAAAGATAATTTAACTACATGATGTAGCCACTATTTAAAATGCAAAAATTTAAGCTTTTAATTGGTATACTCATAGCCATATATAGCTCACAGTTTATAATTGCTTAAAACTGTTCCTTTTTAGATATTGTTAACTTTCAAATTTTACAAATACAGCTCAATTTAAAAACCATGTATCACTTAAGAGCTCATACTAGATTGCTTGGACCCCAGAAAGATGCCACAACAAATTTGTATATCAGATAGATTACAGACCCTACAAAAACAATTGGCCATACAATTTTATTTTTTACATTGGGGTTACTGTATAGTAAAGGCTTGTTTATCTAGATTGCTGTGCCACTGTAGCTGATCTGCCTTTTTTGATTCCTGAGACCAGAAGCTGAAGTTTTTTGGCACTTAACACCTCTTTCTAAAATCAGTCAAAGATTAAGTAAACAGCTTTTGTTTTGTCTAGGCAAAAACTGCTGGGCTCTAACTTATGCCTGCAAGTCTGAGGCCACTTAAAAGTTATTAAAGAGTTTATTATTAGGTATAAAAAATGTTTTCTATGAAAGCTAAGAAAAAAGTGCAAAGAAAACTTCTATTTTATTTGTGAAAGGGGAAAAAGTTCTATTTCATATGCTATCCTAAGTGGAAAAAGACAAAGAGTTCTGTTTTATCTCTTCATTATATTTGCCCTCATATCCTTTTGTCCTCAATATTCATATTCTTTTAGAGTATATGATCACACGTTACAAAGTTCATTACAAGTTTATACCAATAATTAAATTGAGATAAAGGTTTATAATGAAAAATGTTTATATACATATTTGTTTAAAGTGATTGTGTAGCTAAACATCTATTACTTGTGTGGCTCCACAGGGTCACTGAGGGTTTAGAACTATAACTGGGTTATCAGTGAAGATTTGTGTAGATAAGCTCAGACAATGTTTTATTTTCTATCCTAACACCTACAATAAATTGTTGGTTCCCTGTTTATTAATCTTTGGTAAATTGTTTTATAAGCTTCTAGAATGTGACCTAAGTGGAAAAAAGTCTGGTTATTATTTTAAAACAATTAATTGATATTATTTGAGAGAGTGACAAAATTCTTATTACAGTTTTGATTATCAGAAAAAGGCCTCATAACTGTCTCATTATAAAAGAACTTAATACTCATGGATATAATTTTAAAATTTTTTATAAGATCATCATTAAGATTTAAAAAGTCATTTATTTGTTTATATACCATCACCACAAAACAGTACATCTTCGTGGATCTATGTTTAATAATAATAGCTTGAGATAACAATTTGATATTTTCAGAGAGTGTATAAGTCAACTTACAAAAATTTGCTTTTAGTGTCTTCAATTTTTTCATAATGGTGGTAATACTTGGGGACTTATACCTAATCAATTATGGTAAGTAGATGTTACTCATTTTTTAATTTAGAAAATTAAAATATGTATATGTGATTTGACACCTTTTCAGGCTTTCTAGTTACAATTACTTTAACAAGAAAAACAATTAAAAATATAATTGGTTATTGTCTATATTATCTTTTTATACTTGGTGTTCCATATCATATTAAAATAAACAAAACTGAATGTTACAGCCAGACATTTGAGATGTTTTGTTGACAATTTAATATTATCCATGTTACTAGAATTCCTTGTAATCCTCAAGGACAAGGTATTATAGAACAGATATTGTGGAACTTTGATATAGTGTCTTCATGACTCTCTGAGTGTGGGAGAAGTGGCTGCTGGTGCTTCTGCCCTGGTTTTACAAGAACTCTAAAAAATTGGCTTTTAAAAGCCAATTACCATCTTACCTTTAAATGTAATGGCCCAGACCCAGTTAGCATATGGGGCTGAGGATTGATATGCCTGTTTGATACCAAAGAAGGCAGAGCTAAATGGCTGCCAGAAAGATTAATGAAATAAATAGATACCCCCACAAAGACAGGCCTAATTATAAATAAGATAAATAACAATTGATATCCAGGGAAGAGAAATCTCCCTAGGAAATCCCTAGGATTTCCCTTCTTTTTCCTTTCCAGGTAAAAAATGAATCATCCATGATGCTTGCTGTTGGAAGTTCTAATCCTGATGCTGGCCTCCAGATTTACACTACTCAGACTTTGATGGGCAAGGACATCAAACAGCTAGAGATTGACATCACTAATCTGAAGAAATCCCTTGTTTTGCTGTCCAAAGTGATCTCCAAAAATTGCAAAGGACTTTATTGGACATGATTTACTCTCTTGCAACAGAAAAGACTATGTACAGCTCTAGACTGTGTCTAGCCCTTAAAGAAGAATATTGCTTTTACATAGGACAGGAATGGTTAAAGAGTTCATGAAAAAGGTCAGAGAAGGCCTTGAGAAAAGACAGAGAAAGAGAGGGAGAGAGAGGATGAGAGAGAGAGAGAGAGAGAGAGAGAGAGAGAGAGAGAGAGAGAAGAGGAGAGGAGAGCTTATACATTGAAGGCCTAAAATCAGCCATAGGCCTAAGTCAGCCTGCTAACACAAAGTCTTGGGTCTCTGTGGAAAAACACTGAAACAGATAGCTATAAGATATTGTAAACAAGCAGCTTAGGTGAAAAGTTGCCAAGCCTAAGTCATCATAGACCTTGAAGATAGTTAGGTAACCTTAATGGATAGTACCAACTTACATAAGGACAAGTGAATTATAGGCTGTCATAGTGAACCTTCACCCAGCTGACACTCTGTTCTGGAAGATATCTGTACTCCCCCTGAAGACATATGCTCCTGAGTAATCCCCTTCCCCCACATCCTGCCTTTTTGTGTGTATAACCCCTGTGTGAAAAAGTAAAAATGGTGATTTGATCAGACTACAGACAGATCTCCATTCTTTGTGTCCTCCTGTTTCCCCCACTTTCTCCTTCAGGTGGTCTCCCCGGACCTCAGTTTAATGCACTGCTGGACAGCACAGTCCTCTTCCAAAGATAGCCAGCAATCTCAGGCATCTGGTAATAACCAGGGAGATGAGGCTAAGGAGTAGACATTCCCTGGAGGCACCACTAAAGACATAAAAGAGTTTGATAGTTCAAAGCCATGGCCAGATGTCACCACCTATGGCACTGGTTCTACATCACAGGACTCAGTTTCTGAACTGAGTTCCCTAGAGAGAAGACCAGCTCTCAAAAGTCCCCTCCAGTTTGTGGTGGTTAGTCGAAGGCCACCATGTCATAGCCCTGTGCCAAAACCTAGTCCTCCACTTTCTGATGCATCCCAGATAGGCTCATCTAAGTCAGGTTGTGCTGGATATAAGTCTGGAGCACATCAGGTCAATTCAACCATGGCTAGAGCCATGTCTTTCAGTCCGTCCAAAAAGAGCCCTGTGGGTAAGAGTTCACTAGCCTCTGACTACATATGGTTCATCTGAGAAAGAAGAAAGCGCTGCTTCGGGAGGAGCAGAATTCTCCAAAAAAGTATCTGCAAGAGCAGAAGGCATACAATGGTAAGAAACATACAAATGCCAATAAAGAGAAGCTGAAGGAGGAAGGAGGCTTCTCTGGTGCTGATGTCAAAATAAAATCTGATCCATTCACTCCCAAGATGGACACTGAGAAGCCCTTCTGAGGCAGCCAATGGCCCAAAAGGTATAAGCTCCAGGATGACTTTGAGAAAAAGATGGCTGACTTCCACAAGGAGAAGATGGATGAGCAAGATAAGGACAAAATTAAGGGAAGGAAGGAACCCGAGTTTGACAATGAGCACGAATTTATGTCTAAAGTCTTATCAGGTGCAAACAAACCAGGAGGAAGAGAAGTCAGGCAAGTGGGAGAGCCTGCATGCAGGGAAGGAAAAAGCAGAGGAAAGCAGAGGAGCTGGAGGAGGAGCCTTTCACAGAGAGATCCTGTAAGGAGGTGCGTGGAAGGTCCAAGAGGAGCAAAAGAGGGCACACGGGGTTTGTGCCAGAAAAGAATGTCAGGGTGACTGTATACAAGCTGGTCCAGGAGAAAACTTCATCACTTCCCTCAAGGAAGACCTCTGAGAGTGGTACCAAGCTGGAAAACAAAGGAGACTTTTCCTCAAGGAAGTCTTCCTTTTCCATTACTCAGGAGGTTCAGGTTAATGTCCGGATGAACTCCTTTGAGGAGGACCTTGCACAACTCATTGGCTTATTGGCTCAGGAATGAAAGCTTTGTCTGGATCTAGTCCATAGCAACAAAAAGGAGCAGGAATTCCGATCCATTTTCCAGCACATACAGTCAGCTCAGTCTCAGCGAAGCCCATCAGAACTGTTTGCCCAGCACAGAGTGACTACTGTCCATCATGTTAAAGAGCATCACTTTGGACCCTCTAGAATGACATTGCATGAACTCTTTATTAAATATCTAAAAAGGGAAATGAACAAGAATCAGCTAAAAATAAGAAAAGCCCAGAGATACACAGGAGGATAGACATTTCCCCCAGTACATTCAGAAAGCATGATTTGACTAATAAGGAACTGAAAACCCCACAGGAACCTGACTACAAGGCTGAGGGAAAATACAAAGATGATTCTGTTGATCTTTGACTTGATATTGAACTTCTTAAAAAAATAAATAAATAACAAAAAGAAAGTGATATTAAGTGAGGTAAATCAAGAGAGTCGGCGGATTCCAGAGACTCTAGCCACTCAAGAGAAATATCAACAAGACAGAGAAAACCCCCAAAGGATCAAAGAAGCAGAAGATGCACCGAAGAGCAAGAGACCAGCTTAGGTCCTCCTCCTCCTCCTCCTGCTCGTTCTCCTCCTCCTCCTCCTCCTCCTCCTCCTCCTCCTCCTCCTCCTCCTGCTCGTTCTCTTCCTCCTCCTCCTCCTCCTCCTTCTCCTCCTCCTGCTCCTCCTCCTCTTCCCAGTCTTCACATTTCCACAAAGCAGAGGAGTACCCCAAGGAAGCAGAGAAGAAGGAGAGAACCACAGGTTTTTGACAAATCCAGATTTGGGACCAAAAACTTCGTGGGCCTGAATGAGAAAGGCAGCAGAGATCCTAGGGGAACCTTTCGGTTTGGAGCAAGAAGGAGAGGTTGGGGCAGAGGAAACTATTATGGTAACAATAACAACAGCAACAATGATTTTCAAAAGAGAAGCCAGAAAGAAGAATGAGATCCAGAGTACACACCCAAAAGCAAGAAGTATTATTTGCATGACTACCAGGAAGGGGAGAGCACCAACAAGTGAATGAGCCAAGGCCTTGGCCAAGGAGCCTTTCCCCAGGGGAGTGGCCACTTCATGTTCAGACAATTCAGTGCCTGCCCCAGGTAGACTCATGATTGGTTCAGTGGGGAAAAGGGAGAGATTGAAGATGCTAAGAGTGAGACAGAGAACAGAGGACAGTTTACAGTCCTCAGCTGAGTAGGGGCCACTCTTGATGGAGCCCTTGCCCACAAGACAAAGGCACTGGCAGAGGCTGGTGGAACTAAACAAGGAGCCTCATGAAAATCCTGAAAACCTCACCCACAACCCACTAGCCACACAGACTCCCACAGCAGCAGTGTATCTCTGGTGATGTCTTACTGGGCAGAGGACAAGACTCTGCCATGA
>JANHMN010000009.1:8302059-8312067 GCA_030674055.1 Rhabdomys pumilio | reverse complement strand
TCTCCTTTGTTTCTGTCCTCTTCTCCTTCTTCTTCTCTCTCTTCTTTGTCCTTTATCCCTGCCCTTTGACCCTCTGAGGCAAATAAAACCCCTTTGTGATGAGAACATGGTCTTGGGATATCTTGAACCAACATCATGGTCCATAGAGTAAGCCCTAAACAACCACAGTTAAGGCAACAATGAGAATAAAATTAAACACTAAAAAAAAAAAAATGAAAACTTCCAAGGAAAGAAGAAATGGAAACACAGACAGGCAAGAAATGATCGTAGGAAATGACCCCCATGGTGTGCATCATTTCAAAGACCAAGATTGACAGCCTGCACTAGGAACAAGAGCCCAGTGCAGCTGCTCCAGCTCCTAATGTTTTATTCTTCTCTCATTCATTGCATCTCAAACCAGTTTCCTCTCCATCACTCCTCCTAGTTCCTCTGGCCTCCCTCTCTCCCCCCAGATCCATTCTTCTAGTTCTCTTAAAAAAAAAAAAAAAAAAGAGCAGGCCTCTAAAGGATATCAACTGAATACAGAATAACAAGTTACAATAAACTAGGTACAAACTCTCTTGTCCAGACTTTATGAGACAAATCAGTAAGAGGAAAGGGACCCAAGAAAAGGCAAAGAGTCAGAGACACACACCTCTCCCACAGGAACACTCAGTTACATAACTATAACATATTTGCAAAGGGCCTAGCTTAAACTCATACAGGGTCCATGATTATCTGTCTCTTCAGTCTCTGATCTCCTATGAGTGCTACTTATTTGATCTTGTGAACCATTTTCTCCTAGTGTCCTCAACCCCAATGGCTCCTACAATCTTTCTTCCTCCTTTTCTGTGTTATTTCTCTGGCACCATTCCTGATGTTGAGCAGTACTTCAGAGCAGTAGTAATAAAACCACATGGTATTGGGGGAAAAATACATTAATTCATTGAATCGAGTCAAGACCCAGATATAAATCCACACATTTATAGACACCTGATTATTAATAAAGAAGCCAGAAATATAAAATGGAAACAAAGAAAGAATCTTTAACAAATGGTACTGATGTAATAGGCTGTCTGCATGTAGAAAAACAGCAAATATATCCATATCTATTACCCTGCACAACATTCAAGTCTAAATGACTAAAGACCTGAACAAAAAAACAGGTACATATAACCTGTTAGAGGAGAAAATAGGGAGTCTCCTTGAATACATTGTATGGAAGACAACTTTCCTGAACAGACCACCAATAGTGCAGGCACAATGATCAACAATCAAAGAATGGGAGTTCATAAAACTGAAAAGCTACTGTAAGGCAAAGAACAAAAACATGGCCTACTGAATGGGAAACAATTTTTATGAACTCCACATCCAACAGAGGACTAATATGTAATGTGTATAAAGAATTCAAGAAACTAGACATCAACAAACCAAATAATCCAATAAAAAATGGGGCACAGATCTAAACAGAGGATTCTCAAATGGCTTGAGGAACACTTTTTAAAATGTTTAACATCGGAGCAGATCCCAGACGGCAGCTCTGCCCCCAATCACACAGAACCCAGAGGAAGCGGTGCTCCCAGGAGCTCTAACCCTGGCAGTATCTTAGGTAAGCAGACAGCAATGCCCACCCCAAACAGGGAGTAACTGGGACCCACAAGGATCCAGGAAGTCACTCCCAGCCCGGAGCACAGGTTCCTTTCAGTCTGGGCCAGAGCACTGGGCAGATCTTGGGTAGGAGCTCTGTCACCAATCTCTAAGAACCCAGAGGAAGCAGGGCTCCCAAAGCTCTAACCTGGGCAGTATCCTGTCTGTGCCTGAACACTGAGCAGATTTTGGTCCCCAGCTCTTACCCCAGTAGTTACACCCATCCGACACAGTTCTGATACAACCAAGATAACAGGAAAGACAGGCTCCAGTCAGAGACAGGACAGGTAGCACTAAGGAGATACAGATGGCAAAAGGCAAGCGCAAGAACTAAGCATCCGCAACCCAGGGTACGTGGCATCATTAGAACCTAGTTCTCCCACAAAAGAAAGCCCTGAATTCCCCATATTACTGGGAAAGCAAGATTCAGATTTAAAATCCCTTCTAACGATGATGATAGAGGACTTTAAGAAGGACATAAATAACACTCTCAAAGAATTTGAGGAGAACACAGGTAGACACGTAGAAGCCCTTAAAGTAGAAACACAAAAATCCCTTGAAGAATTACAAGAGAACACAACCAAAGAGGAGAAGGAATTGAACAAAACAATCCAGGACATAAAAATGGAAGTAGAGAGAAAGAGGAGGGGGGGGCATGGAGGCAGATGTTCACATGTCTCCACCAGTCAAAGATAATTTATATATCTAGGTTGGGTATTGGGTTACACTTTTGATTGAACATTACCAAACTTATAAAGCCTTTGACAAACATTTAAAAAGAAATGTATAAAATAAAAAAGGAAAAGGGAGCATAGGATGGGGGTTTTCTAGGGATGGGAAATTGGGAAAAAGGATGGCATTAAATGTAAATAAAATATCCAATAAAAAATGAAAAAACATGGAAGTAGAAACAATCAAGAAATCACAAAGGGAGACTACCCTGGAGATAAAAAACCAAGGAAAGAAATCAGAAGTCATAGACACAAGCATCACCAACAGAATAAAAGAGATAGAAAAGAGAATCTCAGGTGCAGAAGATACCATAGAAAATATTGACACGACTGTCAAAGAAAACACAAAATGCAAAAAGTTCTTAACACAAAATATCCAGGAAATCCAGGACACAATGAGGAGACCAAACCTAAGGATAATAGGTATAGATGAGAGTGAAGATTCCCAACTTAAAGGGCCAATAAATATCTTCAACAAAATTATAGAAGAAAACTTCCCTAATCTAAAGAACGAGATGCCCATAAACATACAAAAAAGCCTATAGAACGCCAAATAGACTATACCAGAAAAGAAATATCTCCCGTCACATATTAATCAAAACACCAAGTGCACAAAACAAAGAAAGAATATTAAATGCAGTAAGCGGAAAAGGCCAAGTAACATATAAAGCTAGACTTATAAGAATTACACCAGACTTCTCACCAGATACTATAAAAGCTAGAAGATGCTGGACAGATATCATACAGACCCTAAGAGAACACAAATGCCAGCCCAGGATACTATACCCAGCAAAACTCTCAATTACTATAGATGGAGAAACCAAGATATTCCACGACAAAACCAGATTTACACAATATCTTTCCACAAACCCAGTATTACAAAAAATAATAGGAAAGCTCCAATACAAGGAGGGAAAATATACCCTAGAAAGAGCAAGAAAGTAACCCTGTTTCAACAAATCCAGAAGAAGGTAGCCACACAAAAATAACTTCACCTCTAATAACAAAAATAACAGGAAGCAACAACCACTGTTCCTTAATATCTGTTAACATCAATGGACTTAATCCCCCAATTAAAAGACATAGGCTAATCGACTGGATACATAAACAGGACCCAGCATTTTGCTGCAAACAGGAAACCCACCTCAGTGCAAAGACAGACTCTACCTTAGAGTAAAAGGCTGGAAAACAATTTTTCAAGTAAATGGCCCTAAGAAACAAGCTGGAGTAGCCATTCTAAAATCTCCAGCCCAAGAACACAAAGGGAGGGACTCATAGCTCCACCTGTATAGGTTGTTGAGGGTGGCCTTGCCAGGCATCAGTGGAAGTGGAAAGCTTTGGTTCCTGAAAGTTTGGATTCCCTAGTGTTGGGGAATTGCAAGAGCAGGGAGGCGAGAATGAGAGGATGTTGGGAGCACACCCTCATAGTAATTGAAGGAGGGGAGATGGGGTAAGGGGTTAGGTATCAGTGGAAGTGGAGGGCCTTGGTGCCTGAAAGTTTGGATTCCCTAATGTTGGGAAATTTGAAAGCAGGAAGGCTGAAATGGGAGGATGGTGGGAGCACACCCTCATAGAAACTCCCAGAATTATATAGATTAGACATGACAGAGGCAGGCCACCAGAAAACTAGATTCCAGAATTCAAACAAACAATTATCTTGCTACTAAAATTTGTCTTGAGAATTGTATATTACAGAATACATCGCCTTGGTGTATCTACTCATCAGGCAAGCTGAGCAAACCTGCTCGAACCTCTGGTGTCCTGGAATTCCAGCTAGATGCAGTGAAGACACAGTGTCAGAGGCTTATCAATTTACTCTTCCCCCCACCCCTCTTCTAATATCTCAACAACCATAGTCAGCTTGAAGAAGTTAATAAAGAGTTGGCGCCCCTATTCCCTGGGCTTGGGGACTGAGGTGGTTAATACTGGGCTGTCTTTCTAGGGAAAAGTAGTGATTTTGGTGGAACAGGGAGGATTAGCTAGGATTTATTTCATAGCCATAACCTACTGGTAGAAATATGTATAATTGTTATTAAGATGAAGTTATAATTTCTTAAATGGTACAAAATTTACCTTGATTTCAAATTTAAGGTTTTCATTGGTATGAGCTTCTTATTAATATAAAAGTGAGATGAATATTGTTACTATCATAGGCATTGTGCCTGCATAACACATTTAGGAATACAAGGCTTAGACCCAGTCCTTCTTTAACTTTTTTAACTGATTTGAGATGGTTAGACTGTGAGTTAAGGGCCTATAGAAAATTTGTGGCTCTGAGTTTATTGTTAGGATATTTTCTATATTTTCTTTAGAAATAGCTGAGAGGAGTTAACAGACAACAGTCCAGATTGCCTTACATGGATAGTTCGTTTTCAAAACATCAGAAATCCACAGAATTGACATTACAAACATTTCTGTATTAATGTTCATTTTGATTAGAGACCTGTCTGCTCCTGACAGCTTCCTGTCTTGGATTCTAAGAAGAAATTGAGCATCTTTGAAGTTATTCCAATTGTGGTGAGACAGCCACTAGGTAAGAATTGCCTCTTTCCATCTACAGACAAATCACTGTTCTGAAAAGGACACACTTGCAGAATAATTGTCTGATTATATCTGTAATTATATAATTCTGCATCACTATGTCTGTCAGATGATCCTGGGCCAGAAGGCTGAAGATCAGATGCTCCAACGTTCTGTAGTACAGGGACTGTCCAGGTGTTTAGTGGTCTCTATGAATTAGCTAAGTTTTAGAAGCTATGCTTTGTGCTTCTGATGATTTCAGTTAACTCAGTCATTCTGGGTTTCTGACGGGGTTGAAAACTTATAGACTCATAGCCAATCCTGGCTATTTACTTTGAGAGAAAAGATTTGAGAGGATAGTTTTCAGCTGACATTCATTCTAAAGCCAAGAAAAGAAAGCCAGGTTCAGAATTAAGTCTTTTATTTAGGAGAGATGACAGAGGTTCTGCTTAGTCAACAAAATAATGGACTGGGTATTAGGTCTATCTTGCACCTTACTGACATTAATTGGCATAGTTATGCTCTAACTGTATTTTGAGAGAAAAGTTTTATTTTAATAGGAAGGGTGATATATAGGAGGAGCTAAGGTGGGAGGAGTACAGAGAGGAAGAGGAGGAGCAAGGAGAGGAGGAAGAGAAGGAAAGGAGTAGCTAGGTGATGAGAGAGAGGGGGGCCAGGCATGGAGGCAGATGTTCACATGTCTCTGCCACTCATAGATAGTTGATATATCTAGGCTGGGTATTGGGTTACACTTCTGATTAATATTGATCATTACCAAACTTATAAAGCCTTTGGTTAACATTAAAAAATATTGTATGAAAGCAAAAAGGAGCAGGGGGCATGGAATAGGTGATTTCTAGGGAGGGGAAATGGGGAAATGGGATGGCATCTGAAATGTAAATAAAATATCCAATAAAAAATAAATTAAAAAATGTTCAACATCCTTAACCATCATGGAAATGCAAATCAAAAGTACTTTGAAATTCCATCTTACACCTGTCAGAATGGTTATGATCATAAATGCAAATTACAGTTCCTGTTGCCAAGGGTGTGGAACAGTGTTCCACGAGTGGTGGGAGTGTGAGCTTGTACAGCCACTATGGAAGTTAATATGATAGCTCCCAGAAAATTAGGAATCGCTCCACCTCAAGACCCAGAGAAAGCACTCTTGGGCATATTCCTAAAGGATTTGCAGTTCTACTACAAGGACACATGATTGACCATGTTCATTACAGTTTTATTGAGCCAAAAACTGGAGAAAACTAGATGTCCCTCAACAGAAGAATGGACTTAGGAAATCCCAATTCACCTTTCATTTTGTATAGGTGCATCTTCTTCAAAGTCGGGCAAGGGTCCTATCCTGCTGTACATTCCTGTTGTGTATCTGACAAAGAGGAAATGCTGTCTTTTTTGGATGTGACCCTTGATTTCTCTCCAGAAAAGTGGGAATGCCTAGAGCCTGTTCAGTGGAACTTGTGCAAGGATGTGATGTTGGAGAATTACATCAACCTTTTTTTTCCTGGTCAATGTGCTGACTCTTTTAGGAAGTTTCCAGGGAGAAATCTCCATGAGAATTCACCCCCCTGCCAGAAACTAGAACAGAGACAGAAATTAACAGAAGACCAGGATTTCACCAGAAGTCCCAAAGTAGGACTCCAACCATCAATGTCTTCACTCTTAGTGGAAGAGTTCTTGTAGGAGTTCTCATCATAATTCTAATTCTTTACAAGATACTAACTACACCTACCTTCTCAGAAAGACATGATCTTTCTTTAACAGGGAGCCCATAGTCATTTTGGAAATCTGGTACTGGCTTGAGAGTTACAGTGTCTTGGACCATGTCAAGATGCACCTCTGACAAACCAATCCACCAAGCTGGGATGCCACTCTATGCCAGTCTGACTATGAGTAATGGATTTGCTGTTTGTGGAAAGGTTTATAGCAGAAAGGTCTCTACCCTGGAGTATGGCATGATTGGATTATAAAGCCAAACCCCACATTACACAACAGAAGCAAACCTCAAATTTCAAAACTTTCAGGTTCATTGATTCAAACAATTTGTTTTATGCTGTAAAACAGTGGCTCTACCAAAACTGTGGGTGAGACTGTGTGAGAACATTCTCTCAATCAATACCCATTCAGAATTCTGAAGATTTAAGATTTCTTTTGCAGTTTGCAGTTTGATATTCTCTATTAATATTTGGCAAGGTGCAGTTCCTATAGCCATTTTTCTGTGTGTAATCTCCATATTCATGTAGGTGTAATATCCAATTATAAAACACATCTGGGTAATATGAAATAAAATATCTGAGGTCTAATTCTGTGGACTTGAACAGTGTGATCACAAGTCTTCATGTTTGTGCCTTGCACACTAGTTCTCTAATTCATTGTTCAATAGTAGTTTAATATTATAAATGAATAATTCTTAGAAATTAGGTTAACAGGACTCCCAGCCCAGTGCCAAGTGGCACAGGCAGGCAGACCAAGACTGAGACAACCCCTAGGCCAGCATCACTGTGCTTGGGCAGGCAGACAACTCTCAAGATGGTCCCCAGCCTGGTCCCACAGGCCTGGGCAGACCATATTTAAGACGATACCTGCCCATTACCCCATAGCACAGGCAGGGCATAGCACTTGTGAAAAGACCCCAGACACCCAGAGGCCCCAGGGTCAACTAAGATGATCAAGTAATTGGTGGCGAGATGGAAAATAAAGAGAAGCAGAGGAATGCATGCACAATGAAGAGACAGAACTGGACACTTGAATGTGTAACAGCTTGGTGTGTGTAGCCAGTGATGCCACCTAAGGAAATGGTGAAGACCTGGACTATGCTGCCACCATGGCTGGGTCTGTGGTCCTGCAGCAGAGGGGGTCTGCTACCATGAAGACCAGGTGAATGGCCCTTGCCTGGGCTGCTACCTGGGGCCATGTTGAGGTCTGAGGGCTGTGCCCCACCTCTTTCCATCTTCAGCCTCTGGCCCTGCACCTGGGCCTGGTCCTGCTGACATGGGGACAGGTGAGCCAGCCTGAGGGCATGAGTATAGGAGAGTGGTCTCCTTCTTGTGGGCTGTAGCACTGAGTACGCTAGTTGAAACAGTGCTGGAGAGCTTTCACTAGTGGTGGGGGTGTGGGAGGGCTGGCCGGCTGACCAGCTTGGCTACCACCCTGGCCCAGATCCAGGACTTTGAGTTGGTCCACCCCAACTTCTGCCCCATTGGTCAACTTCTGGAGCATGTGAAGGGGCCAGTCCTACAGATCCAAAGCTCAGAATCTCCATGACATAAGGCAACAACAGGATATCTGTGAGTTCCAGTAAAAATCCAGTATTGATTGTGTAGTGGAAGCCATAAAGCTTGAATCAAACCAATGACTCATTGCAATGAACATTTGCAAGTAAAAAAGTATGAACAAAGAGGTATACTGTGGGACACATTGTGACACACTACATTTTCCAGAGATTATCTTGTCCTCTGGTGGTGAGGGAGGTTGTAAAGGCAGAAGGTGGGTATGGAGGGACAGGAGATAAATGAGCTTGTGGTGTTTGATGTGAAATTCACATAGAATCAATAAAATGTTAGATCATTTCCAGGCAAATGGAACTAGAAAAAATATCATCCTGAGTGTGGTAAGGCAGCCCCAGAAAGACAAACATGACATGTAGTCACTCATAAGTGGTCATTAGCTGCTAAGTAAAGTAGAATCATGCTACAATCCACAGACCCAGAGATGCTAAGTAAAAAGTAGAGCACAGAGGGACAGTGCATGGATCTCCCTAGGAGGAAAATAGAACAGATTTTGTGGATGGACTGGGGCAAGAGGGATCGAGTGGAAATGTTGGACGGAGAGAGTACTAGGAGAGATGACTGGATTTGAGAGCATTTAAGGGATACGTGGAGACCTAGTGTGGTGGGAAATCCCGGGGATCTGTGAGCCTTAACAACGACTTCTAGTATTGAGAGCTGTGGAGCCTGAACCAGCCATCTTGTGTAACCAGGGAAGGCTCACAGCCGTAGGACTGGTACACATCCAAGCCACAAAACTTTCAACCTACAGTCTGTCCTGTTTGCAAGATGTGCTGGGATAGTAGTTGTTAGAATTTCTTCTAGGCTCTACCTCACAGTTACCTGGCAACAACCAGGTATGACTGACTCACTTTTACAAAGGGCTGTTTGCACCCTTCTCTCTCCCTTCTCTCTCTCTTACTCCCTTACACTCTTACTCTCTTACCCTCTCTGTCCCTTCTCTCACCATTCCCCGCCTCTTCTCTTTCCATGTGTTCCTGGCTGGCCTTTCCTTCCCCCACCCCTCCTTCTGTCCTGTCAGGAGCCATCATAGGACAGGCTAACAACTAGCAGGTGATCTTCCTGAGATGACTTCACTTTAGGTTATATCTACAAGGAAGCTCCCATAGGCAAGGCCCAGGAGAAATTTTATTTTATGAAAAATTCCTGCTATTGATATGCTTTTCCTGTTGTTATTATTAAACATATATAACAATCACTAGGTATTAGCCCACCCCTTTTGAGCAGATCTCTGCAGAGCTACAAAGATGTACCGTCTTGTAGTGATGCTATACAGACAAATAGATGACTTCTTAATACTTAATGGTGGTCCTATAAGAATTCTTAAAATTATATCCATGTTTATTAAGCTCTTTTATAGTGGGACTGCTATTAGGTCCTTTTCTGATAGTCAAAACTGCAATGAGAATTCTGTTTCCCATGTGTCGCCAGTTAATTGCTTCTAACTAGTAATCAGACTTTCTGCTACTCAGAGGACATTCCAAGAGATTGTAAAACAATTAACCAAAGGTCATAAGGAGGAAACTAATGATTCATTATAGGTGTTAGGACAGAAGATAAAATATTGACTGGGTTTATCTATACAAAACTTCACTCATAACTTAGTTATGGTTCTTAACTCTTGATGAACCTGTAGAGCTGTGACAGGTGATGAATGTTTAGCCAGATAATTACTCCTGATGGATAATGCATGCAAACATTCTGTGTTGTAAACTTCTATTTTAATTCATGAGTTGAATTTTATGTGTGAACTTGTGATGAACTTTTTACCACGTGATCATGTGTAGAGGGCCGTAATAGCTGTGGGCACAGGGTCTTAGGGCACGCCC